>VMDO01001958.1:52175-167603 GCA_007922755.1 Pedetes capensis
CCGTCGAGTCGAGTCCGACTCATAGCGACCCTATGTACAGCAGATCGAAACACTTGCCGATTCTGTGCCAGGCAAACAATCTTATTTATGTTTAAGCCCATTGTTGCAGACACTGTGTCAATCCATCTGGTGGAGGGTTTTCCTCTTTTGTGTTGACCTGCCACTCTTCCAAACATGATGTCCTTCTCCAGGGATTGTTTTCTCTTGACTACATGTCCGAAATATGTAAGACGCAGTCTGGCCATTTTTGCTTCCAAGGAGCACTCTGGTTGTATTTCTTCCAGGACAGATCTGTTGGTTCTTTTGGCAGTCCATGGTATAAAAAAATAAAAATAAAAAATAAATAAAATTTTAAATACTTAGTGATATATTTTACTTTAATTGATTCTAAATCCAGTGCATTACATTACTATTTTTCCTAATGATTATTAAATCACCCATACAATAGAGTGTACTTATGTCTAAAGACTTTTTACTCATTCTTATGAACATCACATTTGAGAGCATCTAAGCTAAACTAAAAGAAAGAAAGAAAAAGGAAAATCTATGTGTGTAGTCATTTAAGCCATTCAATAACTAAAAAAGAAATGATGGAAAATTATGAAGTACTCTTGGTTACTTACAAAGGTTATTTCTGGTTGTTTTAAAATAGTCTGTATTCATTGCTTTATTGTGTTGATTCTTAGACCAAATAACACATAGAACCATTAATAGCTGTTCATAGTATATATTTAATAAATACTATTGAATTCAAATATTAATCTTGCTTAATCCAAACCATATGCACTCCATCTTTTGAAAAATTATAGAAAGAATGACCCACTTGGCATTTTGTCTTACAGCCTATAAGTAACTCCCAGTCTTGTAGCCCCGGGTATTGGTCTAATGGAGTGGGATTTTGTCAAGATAAGTTCTGTAGTGGTCCATAAATGAAATGATGTAATTCTATTATACTTAATGGAGTAGAAAAAATAATAAAGCATTTTTAAACCTAAGATTAATATTTCTTAACCCCAACACAAACAATATCCTAAAATATTTATCAGGATTTATGAAATATGAAAGTAATTAAGATTTTGGAGTCAGTTTATACTTTTAAGATATATTTCTATTTTTAATTACTTGCTGTAGGTAACAATGAATTAGGCTTTTATAATTCCTCCAGATAGCTCTTTTTGGCAATCAATTTGGTTGTGTGTGTGTGTGTGTGTGTGTGTGTGTGTGTGTGTACATGTGTGGTATAATAACTACATTTGTACTCTGATCATAGCTCACACGGTGAATCCATTTTTGTATATATTTAATGTTCATCAACAGTCTTTATTTCATCGGCATTTCCAACTTCACTAAAAATTTTCTTAGTTGTTGAGAACCAACCAAAGAATCTGTCAGTATGTGTGGTTATAGTTCTTGGCTGTTCAAGAATATCTATGACTTTTATTCTGGAATGACAACTTCATTGGGCATTACTATTCATGAGTCACATTTTATTTAGAAGTGTAAAGAGTTTACTCTTGCATTCTAGCTTTGAATGATGATATAGAAAACTTTAAAGCCAGGCCATTATCCCCTCCTATTGCTGTCTAAATGCCTGAAGAATTTTTTCAATATATTTTAAAAGCCTAGCCGGGGTAGATCAGCGTACTAATAACTCTGAATCTATTTTTTGTTCTCAAATAAATTGTTTTACTTTCCAACTTGTAGATCAAGTTCTCCTTGGTTTGCAAGGCATGTTTTTTAATGCATTTCTGGTTCACTTATGTTTCTTACCACAGCAGAAATACTCAGGAGTAGAATTTACCTGGTGTTGAATTAGTTTCTCCATCTTACACAATGGTTTCTTTCCAGATTGGTTGAATCATTCTGTCATTTTTTTTGTGAGTGATTATCTCAAGAATTTCCTTATGTCAGTAATTCTTTTGCAATCGTGTTTATTGTGGATCCTCTTATGCTCAGTTAATTTATAATATCTGTGGTGAAATATTTTTCCCTTCCATTTATTTCCTCGATTCTGAAATCTCTACTTCTATTTCATCCTTTTACTGTGTAAGCTAGATGTTTGTTGAAGTCATGTTATTATTATTCTAAAGTATAGAACAGGGCTGGGGTTTAGCTCAGTTGGTAGAGTGCCACTCTGTGCTCTCTGAGGCCCTGAGTTCAAGCCCCACCACTATGAAAATGAGGGAAGGACATGGCAGCCCATGCCCAAAACAATCAGCCATTGAAAACCTTATGAGGGTTGCTATGAGTTAGACATGACTCCACAGCATCTAACAGCAACAACAACAAAGCATAAAATATTCACTGAAAATTTACTTCTGTTTTTTGGTTTGTTTTTTCTTCTAGAGTACTTTCTTCATCCTTTTGTTCTTTTGAGTTGGTGTTAGGGTGTGAATCTTAACTGTTCCCCAAGGGTCATGTGTTTGAACATTTGGTCCCCAGGTGGTGGTGCTGTTGTGAGAGGCGATGGACTTTTCGGAGGCAGGACCCAGCTTGCAGAAGTAGATCACTGGAGGCGGCCTTTGAAGACTTTACCCAACCTCCTGGTTCCAGTTGCTCTCTCTGCTTCCTAATCTCTAGGGCAAGGAACCCTATAGGAGGCTTTGCAGAGGCTGCCTCCACCCAGCCTCCAGCAGTCAGTCTCTCAGTGAAGACTGAGTACTGGTGTACAGTGAAGTGAGGCAAACTTTCCTTCCACTCCTGTTGGTTGGCACATTTCTTCCTTTTACTGTGGAATATCACTGGCTCAGAAACTGCCAACTTTGTGTCTGTTAAAAAACTCAGCACATTCTCTCAGTTGTAAAAGCAGGATCCCAATTGATCTGGGCCCTGGTAAATCTTAAGAGCCAATTGAAAATATGCAAAGAAATAGCTCTAAATATTTAGTGTGATTCCATGGAAATAAAGAAAGACAAGGGGATATATCGGGAACCCTGGGAGGTGGGAGGAAGCAAGAGAAGTGTACAATCCCCTCATTCATTCTGAGCTATAAAAACACAATTGAATTGAGACCTCCAGAGCCCCTGCCCTACACTGGCTCCCCAGTCACAATTCTATACCACCTGCTCATGGTCTCAAGTACCATGATGAATTCTCCTAAATCGCATGTCTTATTAATGAGAACTTAAACATTGCTTTTGTTGTTAGGTGCTGCTGCGTTGGATTCAACTCACAGTGACCCTAAGTACAACAGAACGAAACACTACTGTAGGGAAAAATTGGGAGGAAATTGGCAAAACCCCCAAAACTGGGAAGAAAGCTTTGGAGATCTGGTTTGTAAATTAGAAATCTAAGGAAAGTGAAAGTAACTTGATTGGACATTTGTATACAAGACCCTTCACAAATCCCCCAAACCTGATTGGACAATTGGAAAACAAAGGACTCAAAGCTGATTGGTTCAAGCCATCTATAAAAGGAGCTGCACTGAAGCAGCCCTCTTTCTGAACTCAACCATCAAGGTGACAAGAACTCTCTCCAACATCGGACCATGGACAACTAGATGGTGCTGTCAAGGAGGAAGATCTACAATCAAGGTGAGGACAGTCTTTTGGCCCAGCACCTAGGGACAGAAGTTGAGGACAGTCTCCAGTCTCAGTACCGGAGGCAGAAGAGCTGCTGCTGTCCTTGAGGTAGCATAAGAGCTCTAGCACTTGTAAGATGTACACTTTGAGTTCCTCTCAGCCCTTGTCAGGGCAGAGAGACAATAAAGAGCTTTCAGTCCCCTCAAGGCAAAGGTGCCGGAGGCTTTTCCTTTCTCCCCTCTCATGGTGTCCCTGAGCGCTGCAGGAGTTCATGATCCTCACCCGAGGGTCCCTAGTGAGTTCTGTTTAGTTATCTATGTGCGTGGCTGTGCCTCCTATCTGAACATCCAGGCCAGACCAGCAAGGAGTGCACCCCACACACTACCAGACACTGTGTCACCCACACGATCTTTTTATGCTTGAGCCCAATGTTGCAGTTACTGTGTTTCTTCCTCTTTTGAGTTGTGCCACATCAGTAAAAGGAGTTCGCAAGGGCTTTACTCTATTCTCATCCTTAAGGTTGACTTTACTTTGAGGAGGTAACTCTTCCCCAGTTGTCTCCCACATGCCTTCCAGCCTGGGAGGCTCATTTTCCAGCCCTGTATTTGACAGTGCTTCTCTGCTATGCATAGGGTTTTCAATGGCTAATTGTTTCAGGAGTGGACTGCTGGGTCCTTCTCCCTAGTCTGTCTTAGTGTGGAAGCTCAGCTCAAACCTGCTCACCCTGGGTTGCCCGGCTGGGATCTGAGATCCCTGAGGATATACAGCCCAACTTGAATTTAGCAAAATGCTTATCATCATGATGGAGGATAGCTGAGAAAATATTTAGTGGTTGATTAATAGAAGAACTTCCTGAGGAGATAAGTTACATGTTTAGCATACATTATCAGATATTATCAGCTCTGTGGTACAGGTACAAAGACCCCAAGTCAGTGAAGTCTTGTCTTGGTCTCTGTGGAACTATTTACATTACCTCACCTTTCTGACCTCTACTTTCCTCTTAGTATTTTAGATAGGTAATAATAATGTCTTCCTATGAAACTTTTGAGTCGCAAAGCACAGAAATTCAATTCACTCTGCATTGAGCAGAAGAGTACTTCTTAGCCTTATCTGGCCAGAGAGGCATAAAGTACATTTTTAGGTCCAAGTGGGTGTGGGTAAACAAATAACATCAACCCTTCCATCTCTCAGTCCTGATTTTCCCACTGTGGTTCTTGTTTTCAAGTAGTTATCCCCTAAGTAATTAGTAACAAAGACAGACACTGAAAGCTCCAAGCTTCCCGTAAGGTCATTACATAACCCAAGTCAGGACACAATCCAAGTGGAAATAAGTTGTCTCTCCTAGTAATTATGATATAACTCTCACTGGGTCAGTTTGATATACAGTCTCAGGTCCTTTTATTCTTTTTCCTTTGGTGTTTTTGGTACATGGTCTCACCAGGTAGCCAAGACTGGCCTCAAACTCTACCTTTCTACCCCAGTCTCCTGGCTGCTGGGATTACAGGTGGGGGCTGCCATGCCCAGCTTTCATCCACATATTCTAACTTGAAGTATTCATATGGCCAGAGGGGAGTGGCCTCCTCTGATTGGCCAAACCTGGCTCATGGCCCACACTGGAGCGGCAGATAGAACTGCTCCCCGTTGGAACCACATGTGTTGTGAATGGGGTATTAGAGAAGGCTCAACAGGGACTCCCCAGTATGTCCATATCCTCAGCCCTGGACCCGTGAATGTGGCCATCTAAGGCAAAAGTGACCTTGCAGACATGATTAAAGATCTTGGAGGACGGTCTACGGTATTATTGGAGTGAAACTGAGTTACCACAACGTACTTAGAAGAGGGAATCAGCAGATCAGAGGGAAGCTGGTGATACGACTGTAGATTGTAGATCCTATGAGGTTGTGATTTGCTTTGTAGGGAAGAAAAAAATTTTTTTCCTGCCCTCTAAGTTCTACAACTTGGGCCTAGGAACTAAACTGACAAGAAACAGTTTATTAGGAGAAAAGGCCAATATTTTGAAAAATATGTTTTACCAGCATGGAGGTTTCACAGAAAAGAGGTGAAAAATCCCAAAGAAGCAATTAGATTCAGAGGCTGACACAGCATTTTAACAAGAGGAGGCACCTTGGAGAGAAGTAACTTTGGACTTTTCGGTGTTAGCCAAAGGGAAGCAGATGAAGATCGTTAGTGATGACACAGAGACCCCAGAGTCAGGGTAGGGCAGGTGTTGCAGGGTGGGGGTGGATCTGCTGTTTGGATCACAGTGTTAGAGGCTCACACAGCTTTCTCTGTCTCAGGGCAGAAACCAAGTGGATGCAGAGAAAGGATCTCAGGGAGCATCACATCTATGGGGGTTCCTTCACAATCAATAGATAGAGTCGTTTGTGAGTCGGACCCACCCACACACCAGGAAGTTGGAATTTCTCGAGGCAAAATTTGAACTCAGTATAACCTCTATTTCATACTCCCATGCCACTAGATCTTTGATGATCACCGAGTAGTAACTATAGCCATAACATTTAGAGCATAATTGTAGTGGTTTTTAGAATCTCCACCTCAGGGATGCATATAGCTATAACATCCTGGCATCTGATCTCAGAAGCTAAGCAGGGTCAGGCCTGGTTAGTACTTGGATGGGAGACTGCCTGGGAATACCAGGTGCTATAGGCTTGGGAGAAGGACCTGGCAGCCCACTCCCAAAAAAACAGTCATTGAAAACCTATGAATAGCAGAGGAGCACTGAAGTAATACCAGGCATGGCACAGCGTCGGGGAGGGTTTTGTTCTGTTATACATAGGTCACTATGAGTCAATGGCACCTAACAACAAACCACCTCAGGGGCCATCTTCTTTTGGACTGGCTTTGCTGTCCTCACTGAAGCAGGCCTGTCAGTTCTTCATCAGCTCTGGTCAGGAAGGACGCTAGTGTGAGACCATGTTTTCCCTTTTAGGGACATGCTTTATGACACACCCTTTTGCTTCTTAGGGGAAGTTCTGAACCTTAGGCCCTCCTGAAGAAGTGCACTTCATGTTGCCATTTGCACAGGAGTTGATGCAGGGAGAAGATGGAGAGGAGCTGGAAGAGGGGCATGGAGAAGGACGTGGAGCTATTGACTGAGGACAGATGTATCCCCTTGAATGTCAGAAAACCCAGGCACAGATATGAAAGGAATTATTATTCCAGAGAAAGCACCTGGTCCTTTCTCCCTTTGAAATGTCACTGTTCAAGCCAGGCATGGTGTACAGTCCTGTGACCCCAGCACTGAGGAAGCAGGGGTGGGGACAGGGGTCTCAAGTTCTAAGCCAAGCCCAGGTTCCATGGAAAGATCCTGCTTCAACAAACAAACAAAACAAAACACAAACAGAAATGCCACTATTCCTGCCTCTATGCTTGTGACCCACTTACCTCCGTAACCTATGTAAGGTGTTTCCCCTTTCAGCCAGATGATTTCTGGAATTTCAAACGTTAAAACCTTGCCTATTTTGGTATGAGGTCATTAGCTTAGCCATAGCCAGGCAATAGGGGAGGAAAAGGAGATTGAAAGAGGATCCTGCCTTTCCACCATAATGAAGAGGCCAAGTGTGTCTCTGAGGACACTGGAAGGACATTTTCAGATGGGCCCCACACCCATCCACGCTCTTGAGCCATTTACAAAACAAAGACCTGGTCCACCCACATTCCAGGAGGCACCCAGAACTGGGTGCCCAGGGCCAATCTCACACTGGGCATGCGCTAGTGTGAATAAGCCTGGCGGGAATAGGTGGAGACCCCCTTCTTCCACAAACTCACTCTCCCTCTGCCCTCCTTGCCCTCTTCTCTGGCAACCTCACCCACACCTCTCCCTGCTCTTGGCCATGACATCCTCTCTACCTATCCCAGGCACCTTTCCTTCTGAAATCCTGCCGACTCCCCCTTTTCTCTGGCTTCTTTACCTTCCCCTTGGGAACAGAAACCTCCTTATGCCAAGTCACCCTGGGAACACAGGTTTTTCCAAGTTTCTTTCCAGGCTCACCTGAGCTTCTCCAGGTGCCTCTGTTTTCCCTGTAATTAGTCCTTAAAGGTGTACTAGCTTTAATAAGCCTGCAGCCATAGCCCTGTGGCATCCGATCCTGTCAGGTCTCGGAAGCTAAGCAGGGTCGGGCCTGGTTAGTACCCGGATGGGAGACCGCCTGGGAACACCAGAAGCTGTAGGCTTGGGAGAAGGACCTGACAACCCCCTCCCAAAAATCAATCTGCCATTGAAAACCCTATGAACAGCAGAGAAGCACTGACAATAGTGTTTCCCCTGTTGTACAGAGGGTCACTATGAGTTGGATACCGACTCGATGGCACCTAACAACAACAACAACAAGCTTTAATAAACCTACCTATACTCTCTACTATGAGGCTGGGATTTAGCTCAGTTGGTAGAGTGCCCCCTCTGCAATCTCTGAGGTCTCAGGTTCTATTCCCAGCACTGCAAAAATGGGAGAAGGACATGGCAATCCACTCCTGAGGCAATATTGAAACAATCAGCCATTGAAAACCCTATGAGGGCTACTATGAGTTGGACACAACTCTATGACAGCACCTAACAACAATAACAGATACTCTCTACTATAACTTGTGTCAAGTATAAATTGTTTCATATGCCGAATACAAGGAGTGAGATTGTGCTTCCAGACTCACCTCCCCATGCTCCCCACGTCTCCCCGATAAGATCAGCTGTCTCTGGGAGCTAGAACCCAGCCAGTTCTCAGAGATTTCCATCTGCTTAAATTGCCTCAAGTCCCTGCATACCACTGCGAAGGAGATAACCTTGTGCTCACACATCCTGCAAAAATTCTTCCAAGTCTACAACAGAACGGAAATTTGGAAAGCTGAAATGCTGAGACCCTGCCTAGAGGGATATCAAAAGTGGCTTCCTGTGCAATCCATCTTAGTCTCAGCCGATCACAGGGGAGCCCAGGAATGTGCAATGATATTAATAGCACCATTGAAATCCATCCGATTCCGGAGCAGGCATCCCCTTCCCAACCCTGCAGGAACAATAGACTTCAGTATCTCTGTCTGTAACACAAAGAACAACCACCACAGCATTTATCTCTGTCAGGCATTTGTTCTGCACTTCAAGTCCTCTATTAGCACTCTTTGTCAGGTTAATTATGAAAATCTCTTCCCATTTTTGCCCCAGACCTGGGATTGATCCCTGAATCCACAGATAATTCTGCCTTTTCTAATTGTCCTCTTCCCTGCTGGAGAGATCAGCGCTGGCAAGAAGAGACAAAGGCTGTCACAGCCTGACCACATTCCCTGCTTTATTCACAGTCACCTATCCCCACTTCTAGGTGGACTCAGAGTGAGATGCTCTCCTTTTCTCTAATTCATGTTGCTTATCCTTGGTGGGATGTTATAATCAAATTGCTATCTAAAAACAGAACAAGAAAGCTGGGCGTGGTGATGCACGCCTGCAGTCCCTCCACTCAGGAGGCAGAGGATCATGAGCTCCAGACCAGCCTGGGCTACACAGTGAGACTGTGTCCAAAACCCAAACACCAACCAACCACAGACAACAGAACAAAACCCCGCCTTGGTGACATGCACATCACACAAGTCAGATCTGGAAGCCAAGTCCCTGAATGAAATGCACTGCTTTTGAATATTAAATAGTCCATGCCAAGAACTCTCCCATTTCCAAATGCTGCATCATCCATTGACACTAATAGGCAAAGAAAACCTGCAAAACTCCCAGGAAGACACACTAAAGTAGTGGGTCTCTACCCAGGACAATTTGGCCCCAGACATCGCCTATGTCAGGATGAACAGCCATCAGATCTGTGAGCCTGTAAACTTCCAGGTGATTCCAGACCCAGAGTGCCATGACACCCCCAGACTCTAGCTAATGCCTTGTTGAGTACAGATACACAGTTGAGGCTGAGTCCTTCCAAAATGGAGGATTTGTGAGCGATATAAATGAAATCTGATTTTTTTTTTTTTTTTGAGAGAGAGAGAGAGGACGTCGCTATATAGCCTACACTGGGCTTGAACTCATTATGCAGCCCAGACTGGCCTTGAACTTGTGATTCCCCCTTCCTAGGTCCACTGAGAGCTAGAATTGCAGACATGCACCACTATGCCTGGCTGATATCTCATAGTTTAAACCACTGAGTTCAGGGTGCTTTGTTACTTAGTAGTAGGTGACCAAAATACCTTGTGGCAAGTTTTTGAGTCACACAACTAACTTAGCTTATTGTGAACATGATTGGTTCACAGGAGGTTTTTAATAATTATCTATTCAATAATTAATTGAATCTATTCCATGGTCACAATGAAATTCTAGATCTGGTTTGGCAAATATTAGCAGCTCTGTAATGACTGTCTGTTAACAAAATGACTTTCTGTGTCATGCATCAGTTTTTGTGAGCACAGGGAATGGAGTTTGTTCCTCAAAGATAAATCCACTGTGTATTGCTGAACATATTGGAGTTCTGAGTCTCAGAGAGGTCAGCATGGTAAATTCATCTGCATAAAGGATTCTGAATTCAGTACTTGATAGACAAATAGTCTCTCCTTCAATAATGAACTATACAGATCATCTTAAATCTCAACTTCAGCTATATCATTTTCTTCACATCTATTTCAAATGTGATGAATCACTATGGATGGGCGAAGAAGTGAAAAACTAAGTGGCTTTGACATGCCCTTAAAAACTGTCCTTGGATAGCGAGGTAGAGGTACTTTTTCCAGACTCTAGTCCTGCCTGTGAATCAGTCAAACCTCTTCCCAGTCAGACATAGGTTCTTGTGGGAAGCAGCCGCGTTCTTTAAGCTGGCTGCCCTCTACTATAGAAGAACTTGTGCCATGTGTAAATTCACCAAGGAACTCCTGGCCAAGTACTTTCAATTTATGAAGGCTTCAATATGGTCTACAATGAGTTAAT
This sequence comes from Pedetes capensis, assembly GCA_007922755.1. Taxonomy (NCBI): domain Eukaryota; kingdom Metazoa; phylum Chordata; class Mammalia; order Rodentia; family Pedetidae; genus Pedetes; species Pedetes capensis. Next base: position 62,616 of record VMDO01001958.1, read on the forward strand.
TACTCTCTGGAGCAAAATGCTATCTTATAAATCAAAGGAGGATTTAAGATTAATTTGCTCTAGTGAAATAACTCACAATAATATAAGATAATTTCTTCTAGGACTATGGTCTCCCAGGGTTGAAAAACAATTCCTTTCCTTGGAAACCAGGAGTATAAACAGGGTTTGGCTTTCTTGAGAAAGAGTTTTTTAAAGCAAGAGTTATTCAGAAGTGTAGAAGCAAGCTGAACAATAGAAAGGTAGGAGGTGGATTACTATGAGATGGCTAGTCCAAAGGAGGCTAAAAACTTATTCTAAATGAAAGCAGCTTGATATTTAAGAGAGAATTGAAAAGCAGACCAAAGAAACAGTCCTCAAATAGATGAATGCAATTAAGAAAACTTAATATAGTAAAGAACTGGCAAGGTGGATCCTTAAGTAAAGGATAAAACATTAATTAAATATGTTGAGACCGTAAGTGTCCAAAACAAAGAAAGAAAGAAATTAGGTTCATATATCATACAATTAACTAATTAATATGCAAAAACCAATTCCAAATGGTTTAACTATTTAGAAAATGAGCCCCCCACCCCAGGCTGGAAGGCATTCAAGAAATGACTGGGGAATAATTACCTCCCTGGCACCTCCATTTGCTGATGTGGCATGATTCAAAATGAGAAGAAACATAGTGGCTGCAACAATGGGCTCAAACATAAAAAAAAAAACCATTTGCATGGCACAGTGTTGGGTAGTGTTTCATTCTGTCATACATAGGGTTACTATGAGTTGGACACAACTCCATGGCACCTAACAACAACCACAAGTATGCTTCATAAGTATCTGTTGCATTATAGGCATGATGGGTAGGTGACATGCATTGCCTATTCTTTGGGAACTACTAAATTGGGGGCTATGCCTGCCTGCTCTCATTTATGGGCACCTACCCCCTGCACCATTCTCTCACACAATGGAAATTGCGGCAGCTATTTTAACAATGCCTGCAGCCGTAGCCCTGTGGCATCCGATCCCGTCAGATCTCGGAAGCTAAGCCGGGTTGGGCCTAGTTAGTACATGGATGGGAGACCGCCTGGGAACACCAAAAGCTGTAGGCTTGGGAGAAGGACCTGGCAACCCCCTCCCAAAAATCAATCTGCCATTGAAAACCCTATGAACAGCAGAGAAGCACTGATAATAGTGTTTCCCCTGTTGTACAGAGGGTCGTTATGAGTCGGATACCGACTTGATGGCACCTAACAACAACAAAAACATTTTAAGAATGCCCTTTTTATGTTGCCTCCTTTTACATAAGTGCCAGGATTTAGCTAAAACTTCTTCCCCAGCCTACCTTACTATTAAGGGGAACCATATGCTGTTTTGCTCAATGTAGAGTGAGCGAAGATCACTGCCATATTCTGAAAAGATTTTGCACCACTAATAAAAAAGCCAGGCAGAGGTGATGCTAGGCAGCTCTTCTTTCTGCCTCAAATGCAGACATTTCTCTCTTTGGGCAGTCACCTTCTGCCAAATCTGAAGGGGAAGCCAGGAGTCACAGTGGCCAGCACTAACACCTTCCAGTCCCTTCACTGATACCAGCCATTGCCTCCATCAACCTTTGCTGCCACATGAGAAAAAAAAACCTCTATAGGCTGCAGCTAATAGGAGTTTTCTATTGCATATAGCCCCTCCCAGTCAACTGTTATAAAACTGGGAAGGAAACAGGGAGAAACCATGAAACTAAATCACCCAAATGGAAATTCACATCTGAGTTGAAAAATGAGCACTGTTTTTCTTTTTTACAATATAAACATTTACAATCTGCATCTGTGTGATACTTCCCCAGGTGCACAAGACAGGAGAGAGAGAAAGTGGGGCTGCTCTGGGATTATACTTAGGAGTTTAAGAACAAATATAGAAAAATGGTTCTCTACAGAGAAGAAAATGCTAGGTCTCAAATTTCAAGTGTCTGACTTTCCCAGCACCCTGTCTCTGAAGCTAGACTCCTCTGGTTTCATTGGCCCTCATGTCTGCTTTGGAAAAGCTGCTTTGTATTGCAACAATGGAGCCAACAGAGCATTTCTTTTATTCTTTTCAATTATTATGTATTTTTTCATATAGTTTTACCAAAAAAGGAACATATTAATCAGGTAAGGAGTTATCTTAAGGAATTATAGTACAGTCTAACACATCTGGGCTTAGCACTTTCTTCTAGACTCTTAAGCTCCCAGGCAATGGTTATATATTTGAGTCAGCTTGCTAACAACAACAAAAATCCCTAGCAGTGGAGTCAGACACATTTGAAACTGGATTCTGGTTCCACCATTTATATTGGTATGAGTCACTTACAGCTAGTATACTGCTTACTCCTTAAGGTTATGACTTTAGACAAGTAATTTAACCAATATGAATCTCAGTTTTTTCAGCTGGAAAAGGTACCACCAAGCAGGTACCTCAGTGATAGAGCACTTGCCCAGCATTATGTAAGGCCCTGGATTTGATCCCCCCCCCCCCCCCGGCACCACAAAAACCAAAACAAACAACAACAACAACAACAGAAAGCTGTCAGCAAGTTTGTGGTAACACATTGGAAAAATAAACTCTATAAATAATATTAGTTATAATTTTTTTTTGTGGCACAAGCAGTTGGAACCCAGGTCCTCACACATGCTTTACAAGTGCTCTATCACTGAGTCACACCCCTAGCCAATTTTTTACATTTTATTTTGAGACAGGGTCTTGCTAAGTTACACAGGCTGCCTCTGGCCTCAAATTCATGATCCTCTTGTCTCTGCTGCCCAAGTCACTGGGATGACAGGCATGCCCCACCACGCCCAGCTGCCATGATCATTATTAATTAACACATGGCAGGCAATATCCTCTCTTCCTGCATTATATTTTGCAAGAATTTCCTAAAGCATCACTTTTGCAGAATGAGATAGAAGAAGGATGATGCCAAGCTGAACTACTATTCCAGGTCTTCAGGCTGTGCCCAACCTTCCTGGGCAGCTGCTTAAAGTGTTGTGACTGGGAGCAATTTAGAAAGCAGACAGGTCAATCTAAGCGAAGACCTCTTCGTTACCCTCTCTCCAGGTCCCAGGGAATGGTGAGGCTGAAGGTCAAGTGAAGGGGAAGTCAGAACCAGTCCTTTTGTAAGTCAAGGCTACAGATCCTTTGCAGCATGCAAGAGCCCAGGCGCTCCCGGGGGAGGCCGTGTGGCTGGATTCTCCAGGACAGACAATAGGAGCAGAGGTGAGCCGCCTCCTCTGCCCACCGGCCCTGCTGCGTGGCTGTGGGTTAAAGGCTTAAACAGCTGTGCTCATGAGTCTGTTGATCTTGAATAAAGGAATTCTGGCCAAGTTCTTTATATGGTACAACTTGTCTAGGAGGCATAGACGATGTCATAAAAGAGTGTCTGACAGATTGTTTCACCGAATTATAAACCAAGCTGATTTTCCAATAGTGACGACCACTGATTAACAGCTCCCAACACATGTGACCTATACTGGCCAATGTGAAAGTCAAATCCCAGGGGTCTGCTTGCTTATTTATTTATTTAAATAGGGCAACAGAGGCTTACCGAGTTACCCCCAGTAACTTAATGGCCTCCAGAAGCAGTGTGGGCTTGAGCCAGACCTCAGTAATAATTTAGGCTCTGCTATTAAACAGTCCTGGTCTCTCAGCCTTGCCAGGTCTCTGTTACCATCTGTAAGAGGCGCAGGCTTGGGTTCTGTTATCACCAAGGATACCGCCAAATTTAACGTTGTTCTTCTTTGATTAAAAATGGTAGTGCTGAAATTTTAGTGGATGAACAGTGATAAGTTGTAAGACCTTCCCTGGCTTCCAACAGGACATTTCTATCTATCACACTATGTGTTCCTGGGCTGGCATGCTGACTTTTACTATACATGGATTACCCATTTCTGTATCTTTCTTATAGTGCTTTGTCTGGCATAGAGTCATTTGCAAGGAGCTAATATATATTATTGATCCGTGGAGTTTATATTTATCGGAAGGCTATTAGGCTATTTCAGTGTCCTGTTATTTGGGTTGAAGAAGTGCAGAAAGGTATTCTATCATTATACAAAGGCAGAGAGACCAGAAACCAACGTGATTGTAGTTAGGCTGAAACAAGCCTGCAGCGCCACCTGTTGGTCAATGTGTTAATAACCACCTCTGAGTTCTAAATTTTCAGAAAAGCTTATTTCCAAAATTAAAAAATAAATAAATAAATAAGGAACAGAACATGTGAAAGCCAAATTTAGGTTAATCTCATTTATGTTGGAAAAGGAAAAGTGTGTGTCTACTAAATTGTTGATGCAGTGTAATTCTAGAGGGACAGGAGGTGACAGCTGCTTTTCACCATGTGTAATGAAGCACTAGAGGAAAATGGAAAGGCAGAGTGATAGAATTTTATAATTGGATAAGCCTTCAAGTAATAACGCAACCTTCTCATTGAAGATGTAAAAAAGTAAGTGGCTAGGAAGCCATGCACTCCAGCTCCATAGAGCTTGTAGTGAGGGTGCCGGATTAGAATCCCCTTGCTCAGAGATGTGGTTCAGGTTCTGTCAGGATAATGCTCATTAAGAAAATATATTACAGAGATCTCAATAGTCTCCATTTTAGTAGACTGGTATCTTTCTTTTGGTGCTGGGGATTGAACCCAGGGCCTCAGTGCATGCTAAGCAAGTGCTCTCCCAACCGAGCTAAAACCCCAGCCCTTATTTTTCCTTTTTAAATGAGTGATTACTAGCATACTTCTTGAAGAGACAAAACACTCTCTTTGACCTCCTGAGAGGAGCAAGGAGAATGAGGTGGGAGCCAAGTGTTGCTTCCTAGGCAGTTTTGAAGGTAGAGGAGCTACCTTTGAAGCCTTTGTTTATTTGTTTGTCTTTCTTAGGTGCTGTCAAGTTGGGTCTGACTCCTAGTGATCCTAAATACAGCAGAACAAAACACTCCTCCAACACTGAGCCATGCGCACTACCTTTTGATGTCTGAGCCCAGTGTTATAGCCACTATGTTTCTTCTCATTTTGAGTCATGCCACATCAGCAAAAGAGGTCCCAGAGGCTGTACTCCTTTCCTGTCACTAAGGTCGCCTCTAGTTTGAGGAGGCAAGTCCTCCCTAGTCATGTCTTGAATGCCTTTCAGCCTGGGGGACTCATTTTTCCAGCACTCTATTTGACAGTGCTTCTCTGTTATTCATAGGTTTTCCAATGGCTAATTGTTTCAGGAGTGGGCAGCAGTGTCCTTCTCCCTAGTCTGTCTTAGTCTGGAAGCTCAGCTGAAACCTGTCCACCATGGGTGGCCCTGCTGGTATCTGAGATATCATGGTGGCACAGCTTTCAGCATCACAGCAACACACAAGCCCCCACAGCACAACAAGCTGACAGACAGTGGGAGAAGGAAGCCTTTAGACAGAAAGTAAACAAGCTCCATACATTTGGATTCATAAAATGCTGTACCAGTGTTTGCAAAGAAGTCTTAAAGATATATTGGAAATGTACATAGTCTCCCAACCTCATTCTCCATTTACTCTGTTGCCCAACCGTAAGACTGAAGGTTGTCCATAATCTTTCCTCCCCAAGTTACCATTTCTGATTATCTCTGAATCTACCCTTCCTTTTCCACCCCCACTATTATTCCTGAAAACAACATATCACACTGCAAATGATTCCTGATGATTCTTCTTCATTGGAAACCCATTTTGGCACATAGTCACCAGCCTTTTAGAAATACTAAATCGGATCATGTCATTTCCCTCCAGAAAACCATTGCCCAAATCCAAGCTTCTTAGCATGGCCTATAAAACTTTCCAATCTGGCTCAAATTTCCTGTCCAGCCTCATTTCCTGGCTCCACAGCTCCAGTCCTACAATTCGTTCTCCTTTTGCCACACATGTGTCTGACGTTTGCATCTTTGTCTGATTTATAGTCTGCTCCTCCAGCCTGCTCTGTCCTTCACCCCCATTTTGGGACAAATCCTTAGCCTTCAAGGTCCATTTCCATTATCACTACCCGCAATGAGCTTTCCCTTAGGTTCTCAGGCAGGGAGCTTCTCTGTTGTATGTGACTATACTCTGCCTTCTTATTTCTTATATTTATTAGGCCATGAGGCTCATTGCATTGTACCTCCACTAGCATGTTAGTCTTCCTTACATAGACCACGAGTTTCTTAATGTAAAGATCATGACAGATCTTTTTAACAGTAAACTATCATGCACTATTCTATGATGTTCACTGAATATTATTGTTGTTGTTGTTGTAGTTGTTGTTAGGTGCCCTTGAGTTGGGTCCAACTCATTGTGACCCTATGAACAACAGAACAAAACATTCCCAGACACTGTGCCATGCCTGGCACTACGTCAGTGCTTCTTTGCTATTCATAGGGTTTTCAATGGCTGATTGTATCAAGATTGTTTCAAGAGTGAGTTGCCAGGTCCTTCTCCCATTTTAGTGGTGCTGGAGATACAACTTGGGGCCACTCTACCAACTGAGCTAGAACCCAGCCCCACTGAAGATTGTTGTTGTTGTTAGGTGTTGTCAAGTTGAGTCAGACTCACAGCGACCCTATGTAAAACAGATTGAAACACTTCTCAATTCTCTGCCAGGCACATGATCTTATTTATATTTAAGCCCATTGTTGCAGACACTGTGTCCATCCATTTGGTGGAGAGTTTCCCTTTTTTTAAATTGACCTGCCACTCTCCCAAACATGATGTCTTTCTGCAGGGATTGGTCTCTCTGGACTACATGTCCAAAATATGTAAGATGCAGTCTAGCCATTCTTGCTTCCAAGGAGCACTCAGGTTGCACTTTTTGTAGGACAGATCTGTTGGTTCTTTTGGCAGTCCATGGTATATTCAATAGACGTCTCCAGCACTATAATTCAAAAGCATCAATTCTTTTCCTGTCTCCCTCATTGAAGATTAACCATAGGCTAAATACTAGTGGTGCAAAGATAAACTGTGAATGATGCCCACAGTAATCTCTCTCAAATTCTATCTTTTGTGCACTATGTAGATAGTCGGAGAACAGAATTTTGTGTGGTCTGCTGGCTGTATTTCACTGCCCTGTGGTGATTCTTAAGAGTGATTTGCCAAAATCAGTGGTGAAAAACCTCACTTGTAACATGGACAATTTTAGCTCTAACTTCAAGATACAACATTTGCATATACAGCACCACCTCCATTATCATCTTGATTATAATATTCACTACTTTTTCCAAAAGTATGACAGTGCCAATCCTATGCTTGGCCTCTGTACTGTTGACTATTTTTTGACAAACACAAATTCTAATTCAGTGTTTGTGGAATGAACAAACATGTGGGTGGCTGGAACAATGAGCTACTGAAATGATGGGAAGATTGGGGAACATTCATTGCACTCGGCGCTTACAGTTTGCACTCTGAGGTGGGTGCCATTTGTTGCTACCTAAAGCCTGCAGCTTTATCACCTGCTTATCACCTGCAGCTGTAGCCCTGTGGCATCCGACCCCGTCAGATCTCAGAAGCTAAGCAGGGTCGGGCCTGGTTAGTACCTGGATGGGAGACCGCCTGGGAACACCAGAAGCTGTAGGCTTGGGAGAAGGACCTGGCAACCCCCTCCCAAAAATCAATCTGCCATTGAAAACCCTATGAACAATAGAGAAGCACTGACAATAGTGTTTCTCCTGTTGTACAGAGGGTCGCTATGAGTCGGATACTGACTTGATGGCACCTAACAACAACCACAACAAAGCCATTATCACCTGCAGCCGTAGCCGTGTGGTGTCCAATCCCATCAGATCTCAAAAGCTAAGCAGGGTCAGGCCTGGTTAGTACTTGGATGGGAGACCGCCTGGGAATACCAGGTGCTATAGGCTTGGGAGAAGGACCCAGCAACCCACTTCCAAAAATCAATCAGCCACTGGAAACCCTATGAATAGCAGAGAAGCACTAACAATAGCGTTTCACCTGTTGTACGCAGGGTCGCTATGAGTCAGACACCAACTCAATGGCACCTAACAACAACAACAACAAAGCCATTATCACTTTTCCAAGCTCTCCCCTGTTCTGCATAGGCATAAAGCCTAGAAACTACATTTTTGAGGTACTGTGCCAGTAGGAACCTAGTTAGATTCCACCACCTCGAGGAACCAGCATCAGGTTTAAAAACAGAAGAGAAGGAGAAGCACTCATCTCTAGGTGGCAGGTATAGGCAGGGGAGGGGCCGTTGCCCATGGCTTTCAGATGCCTTACAGGGAACTAACCATGTTGGTGGCACATGTAACAGATCCTTGGGGACAGCTTTGCTGAAATTTCTCGGCTTCTGGATGTCTTAAGAGGTCTTATGTCAGCTTTCATTCATCCATTTTTCCAGTAGTGCTCTCTATCTTGTAGCGAATTTCTTCCAATCCAAAACACCTAGTATGAATTCTGAGCAATCCAGATTCTCAGTTGGAAAGTAAACAAAAAAGATTGGTTATCATACACCATTATATATACTTGTTGTTGTTGTTGTTAGGTGCCATCAAGTCGGTATCTGATTCATAGCGACCTTCATAGGGTTTTCAATGGCTGACTGTTTCGGGATTCCCTTGGGAGTGGATTGCCAGGTCCTTCTCCCATTTTTGCGGTGCTGGGAATTGAACTCAGGACCTCAGAGACTGCAGAGTGGTGCTCTACCAACTGAGCTAAATCCCAGCCATTATATATACTAGGTGTGATCAAAAGATACGGTAAATATTTACATTTTTAAAAAAATTTGTATAGTAAAAGACACATTGCCATTAATCCCCCTCAGAATGGCCCCTGTGTTGGAGCCCTCTTATCCCACCATTCTTATCCCTTTCTGGAGCAGTTCTGGAAGTCCTCTTTCACAAGTGTCTTTAGTCTGACCTTCCATCATGACAGCCTATGTCACACACGTCATCCAGGCCGGCATGGCAATTTCCATCAAATAGAATATTACAATGCACTGTAATCCACCATATTCACAAGACTTGGCACTGTGGGCATCAGTCTCTTTCTCAGAGTCAAAATAACCACGAAAGGTAAATGTTTTGCATGCATTCAGGAGGCCAGGGCAGACAGCAGCACAATTGAGGGCCCTCACCAGAGAGAGGGCTTCCAGGTCCTAATGCTATGCTTCTTTGTTGCTGAACTGAACCAAAGCAAAAGGGCAATTTTTACACACAAAGACACAGTAGTTCTCAGAAAAGAAAGAACGAAAGAAAGAAAGAAAGAAGAAAAAAGTATGGGAAACAGACAGACCAGACTAATAACTAATGCTAATCAAAGGAAACCTGGAGTAGCTATCTGAATATCAAGGAAGACTACATAACAAAGAATATTATACAGTATAGAAGAATCAATATATAATGACAAAGGTATAAATTTATCAAGATGACATAAAAATCTTAGTTGTTTATGTGATTAATAACAGAACTTCAAAAATACAGGAAATGAAAAGTGTTCAAAATACAAGTAGAGAGAACTGAATTCACAACTATAGCTGGGGAATGAAAAAAATGCTCTCAATAAGTGATAAAACAGCAACCCATCATAATGTATTTGACATATACAGAATGGTCCACTCCAGAGTCACAGACTATGTATTTTTTCCCAGTGCACATCAAATAGTTTCTGTAATAGACCACATCCTAGGCCATGGAAAGAATAGCAATAAACTCAAAAGCGAGCCAATCATACAAAGTGTGCGCTCCAACCACAACAGAATTGAATTTGAAATTAATAATAGGGTGCTGGAAAACCTTCAAACATTTTAAAACTAAGCAGCATTTCTTTTTCCCCTTTATTAGTAAATGTTAGAGTATAGAGCATTGGTTTTTCCATTATGCAATTATTATATCACTTTTGTTTACACTTTTATCAACTTACAAGGATTATGGAACCTTTTGACTAATATGTAGTAAAACATGTATGCATATTTGGGTTATGTTCCCCTATTTTTCTAATGTACTCATGAAGTCGCTTCATAAACAGTGAGGTTATCCTCCCCTCCTTTATCCCTCTACATTGATTCGCCTCCCCATCCCACCTTCCGTAATCTTCACTTTCCTTTGTCAGTTCTCTCCCGCCTTTCTACTCTATATTGTCCCTTCTTCACTAGGTTTAGCTGTGCATTTGTTATATATCAACTTATGTATAGGATTTTTTCTTCCTTTAAGTAAGATTTGGCTCCCACACATGAGTGAGAACATACGGTATTTCTCTTTTTGAGCTTGTGTTCATTCACTTCAGATGATATTCTCCAGTTCCATCCATTTCTAAACAGCAAATTTCTAAATAACCCATAGATTAAGTAAGGAATCAAAAAGGGAAATAGAAAATATTTTAAACTGAACCTAATGAACACAAGACATTTCAAGATTTTGTGGGCTAGAGTGAAGGCAGGATTAAAAAGAAATTTATTGTACTATATGCCTGTATGTGAAAGAAGCTCTCTAGTCAATTAATACCTCATCTTCTTCCTTAAGAAATGGGAATAATAAAAATGCATTAGATTCAAGGTAAGTAGAATAAAGAAGAAAACAGAAAAATACCAGAGTAAATCAATGAAGCCAAAGTAGGTTCTCTGAGAACATAAACAAAATTGACAATACTTCAGTGAAATAGATTAGGAAAAAAAAGGATAGGATACAATTTACCAATCCAAGAAAGAAGAGAGACAAACTTCAATAGCTATTACAAATAATTTTAATTAATAAATTTATGAACAACTTATAGCAATATAGTTAATATTTGGGCTGGGATTTAGCTCAGTTGGTAGAGCGCTGCGCTGCAGTCTCTGAAGTCCTGAGTTCAATTCCCAGCACTGCAAAAATGGGAGAAGGACCTGGCAATCCACTCCCAAGGCAATTCCGAAACCGTAAGCCATTGAAAACCCTAAGAGGGTCGCTATGAGTAGGATACTGACTCGATGGCACCTAACAACAACAACAACAAGTTAATATTTAGAATGAAATAAACAGACAACTCAAAAGACACAAACTTCCAAAACCCATTTAAGAAAAACTAGATAACTTGGATAATAGCTTTCTATCTATTAAAAAAATTGAATGTGTGATTGCAAATCTCACAAAGAAAATTCTAAGCCAGATGGCTTTACAGAATTCTTCCAAATGTTGAAAAATGGAAATAACATCAACTGGACCCGAATTTGTCTAGAAATTTCACAGTTAAGAATTTTTCCTGGCTCATTTTACAAGTTTAACAATATGCTGTGTGATCACAAAATATAGTGAATGGTGCTACTATGTGCCACCCAACCAGAAGTCAGTGGTCTTACAAACATAGTCTTAAAAAAAGGAAATCAAAAAAGAATACAAGATGATTTAATTTGTATAAAGTAAAAATAGACAAATTGTGCTATGTTGTTTGGGAATGCATGTGTAGGTGGTAAATCACCATGAAAAGCAACAAATGGGATTTAGTTCTGGGAGAGGTAGAGCTGGTGATCACTGGGATGCATGCAGGTGACAAGGACGTGAGGATTCCCTGCAGAAAATGTGTTAAAACTCTTCACTTATATCTGTTTACTTTTTAGTATGTAGATTATGTTTCACAATAGAAATGTAAACGAAAAGCCCATTGTTGTTGTTACTGTCAGGTGCCCTCGAGTCCCTGTCTGACTCATAGCAACCCTACTTACAACAGGTGAAACAGTATAGTGTTTCTCTGCTCTTTATAGGGTTTTCAATGGCTGATTGTGTTTTGGGAGTAGGTTGCCAAGTCCTTCTCCCAAGCCTACAGCACCTGGTGTTTCCAGGTGGTCTCCCATCCAAGTATTAACCAGGCCTGACCCTGCATAGCTTCCAAGATCTGATGGGATCGGATGCCACAGTTAACTTGTCCCTCCATCCCTCCTTTCCTTCCTTCCTTCCTTTCTTTCTTTCTTTTTTCTTTTTTCTTTTTCTTTCTTTCTTTTTTTTTCTTCCTTCCTTCCTTTTCTTTTTTTGACAGGGGCTCACTCTGTTGCACAGGCTGGCTTGAAATTCCCTATGTAGAGTAGGTGGGCCTCAAACTTCCCTCGATCCTTCTGCCTCAGCCTCCTGACTGATAAGATTATAGGCATGTGCCACCACGCCCATCTGAAACTGCTTTTTGTTAGCTCAGAAATTAATGGTGATTATTTTCCCACATAATCAAATAGGCTTTTAAAAATGGATATTAATGGGTGCAAAAAAATGTAGCTAACGGTACAAAGATGCGGTTCATATAGAAGGGTAAGTCTAGAGATTTAAAGTACACCATGAGGACTATAGTTTAAAATATGATATATTGGTAATTTGCTGAGAATAGTACCCAAAGTACACCAAAAAGAAAACAAAAGTAACTGTGTGAGATGATGATTTACATGACTGCTGGGATTGCTTCACAAAGTGTATCTGTGTCACATTAGTACCTCCTTAAATGTATACAACAAAAATAAGAGAAAAGTAAAAAGGCATCTCAAAAGATGTGCTTCAATCTGCCGTGACATAATTTATTCAGTGAATCACCCAGTTTGGGACATTTTGACCTTATTGTTTCTTTGTTCCTCTTATAAAATATAGAATAATAAACTCTCATGAGTAAATTTTTATTTCATTTCTTTTTCCTTAAGATAACATTTTAGACATGGAATAATTCAGTCAGTGGCACATATTTCAAAACCCATGAATAAAATTATTCCTGACAAATTATCTTCCAGAAGTTTTCTGTCAAGTGACATGTCTACACTACAGGCTTTTTGAAAATTCTCATTTTTATTCAAACTCACCAGCGTGGCCATTAATTGCCTTTGCTTATTTGATAATTAACACATTTAAGCTTTCTGAGAGCAGAGATCTTTATCTTTTCCAACAATATGACTTCTTGCTCCATACTAGGTGTTCATTAAATATTTATTAACCAGAATAATTATGTCTAACTTATTTGAATTGGCATATACATTGTTGCTCAACTTTTCTTCAGCACCCTTGCTATAAATTAATTTCTCCACAGAGTTTTTCTATATATTCTGGCAAATGACATCACTACTTATTATTCAAGGGAATAATTTATATATGTATATATATATATACATATATATACACACGTGTGTGTGTGTGTGTGTGTGTGTGTGTGTGTGTGTGTGTAGTATTTCTTTAGTGCCCACTGAAAGGTAAGAGCATAATAGCCAATATTTCTTTTCCTTTTTGCGGTACTGGGGGTTGAACTCAGGGCCTCGCACTTGCACGCTTTGCAAGTGCTATACCACTGAGCTGCACCCCCAGACTGTTTTTTTACTCTTTGAGACAGGGTCTCGCTAAATTACATCACTGTCTCTAGTCTCCAACTTGATATCCTCCTGCCTCCATCTCCCAAATTGCTGGGATTACAGGCGTGCACCACCACACCCAGCTCAAATATTTATTTCCTGTCTTATGCCTAGGAATCCCAAGTCTACGTGAAAACATTATATTTTCCCACTAAAAAGATCTTGACACAAAAAGCAACCTGGTTTTTCTCACCCCACACCCACCCATTTAAAGCATGGTCACCCAGATTTTCATACATCCTTAGTCTGATTTGGACTGAATAATTAATCAATAAACATTTGATCTAAAAACTGTTCATACTTTTAGTTCTCTTTGAACATTCAAACATTTGGCCTAATGCTGTTGACAGCTTGCGTAAGCTTCCTGGAGACTCTTCAGTCTCATGGTAGATATTCTTCCTTGACTTTTTTCAGTAACCCTGACCATTCTCTCTGTCCTTTCTTCTCAGTGTCTCTTCCCTTTTGAGTTCTTAAAACATTGGTCTTTCTGTGTTTCTTCTTAGTCCTTTTCTTTTCCAACCAAACATGCTTACCCATTCACTGCCATGGGTCCAGCCTCCACCCAGACTCTCCTGACTTTTGCAAGAGTCTCTGAGCCCAGACCTCTGCTGTGAACTCATGGTCAGCCACAACCTGCTCTTCCTCTTGTTTCCCTGTCATAACTGGCAGCCCCATTGCCCATCAGGCAGCCACGCCAGGATTCTGAAGGTCATACTGCATTCCCGCCCATGTCTCCTATGTCCAGTTAACCTATGAATTTTTCAAATTCCAAGGACCAAGAACCATGTAAATCTCCAGCTTTCTGCCTTTCCACTGCTGCCTTTGAGCAGCTTCCTACAACTCTTGAATGAAATGATGGAATTTCTTTGCCATGTTCTTTGCCTTTAGTCTCACCCCATCTTCTGAATGGCACCTAGGGTAAAGCCTGGCGTAAGTCTGAGAGTGAATGTCCACAACCTGAAAATAGTGGCTCCTTATCACAGATGACATGATGTCCAAACCAATCAGTATAGCAAACACAGTTCTTCATGGGCTGGCCTCCTTCCATTTCCCTCCTCCCCTCCTAACTCTCCAAACACGTGCACATGCACAAGTTACATCTGTATCTTCAGCCCCTCCACAGGCTGTTTAGTGTTTCCATATTTTGCAAGTCACTCATATACTTCTGCTTAAGATGACCTTTTTTCATTCATGTCTCCCTGAAACGCTTCCTTTCAGATGCTTTCTCCAGGCCATACACAGTGGCTCACACCTGTAATCTCAGCAACTCAGGAGGCAGAGGCACCTGGACCACAAGCTGGAGCACAGAGGTAGCCTGTGCAACTTCAGGAGACCCTGACTCTAAATAAATAAAAAAGGGGTTGGGGATGCAGCTCAGGGGTACAGCACTCGTAAAATATGTGGGAGGACCTGAGTTCAACCCCAAATACCACAGAGAGAGAGAGAGAGAGAGAGAGAGAGAGAGAGAGATTGATTTCACTAAATCTGACACTAAAAGAAGTTAGCTGGAAGAAGTAGCTGTACAAAATCAATGTGAGATGTCAGGATAGGATTCATACCCACACCTGCCCTCTTTCAAACCCAGAAATCCCTGAATTAAGGCTATACTTTGGGTTGTAGACCAGGGCATCTTTTAACATGTAGCTAGTTCAAAATTGGCTAAATCTTCTTGTCCTGTACATGCACTAGTGGAGAGTTAGATACTGAAAGGAATAACTATACAATAAAGAGCCATTTAGGAAGGAAAAAGAATCTCCAACCCTGAGAGAGAAAAGCACCTTTTCTGTGCTAACAGCATCTGATACATGTTGCATGTAATATGCTATATTGTGATTTAGATATTACATATCTAATGTCCCTAAACTAAACTTTCTTATAGCTGTGGACTGTTTCTTAGGCATCCTGAGTGCTTGGCTCATGGAATCAGCTTAAACATCTTATAAATGG
Source organism: Pedetes capensis (assembly GCA_007922755.1). Lineage (NCBI taxonomy): Eukaryota > Metazoa > Chordata > Mammalia > Rodentia > Pedetidae > Pedetes > Pedetes capensis. The sequence goes on from VMDO01001958.1 coordinate 77,839, forward strand.
ACGGATGGATGGATGAATATATTTCTAAAGCATAGGTAAGGGAAACCATAAGCTTGTGGTTTATTTATATTATTTTGCTGAATTCCGCCAAGTGACAGTCCATTCATGGTATCCGGTGAGCAGTACTTCAGGCACGTCAGGAGCATGAGGTGGTCCTGGCTGTGTCTGATGGACAGGTAGGTTGGAAGCCACCTGTCAGGGGTATAACATGAGGCAGTTCATAGAAATGCTTTGTACCCCACTTTGCTCATTTGTAAAATGCAGGTCATGATACCAGCACTGATCAGGATATAAGCTTAACTTCTATAAAAAGGTATTCTAGCATATGACTTAGAGAGGATACACCTCTACTTACTTCCCATGCACTCTTGAAGTAGGCAGTCCTAACTGAGCCTTCTCCATATCCTCATCCAAAGACACACATTCCTTTACCTCTTTCTTCTGCCATCTTGTTGAGTATCTTCCCCACACACATGGTGGGAGCTGGGCCCCCGAGATGTTGGTAGAAAGGCAAAGCAAGCGATTATCATGGAGGGAAGGGATGCCCAGTCCCCACACACCACTTCATTCCTTTGGAAGGCACTTAAAGAGCTGCCCATGACTCCAAGGGTGGCCCCTGACTGGGTGACCAAGAGGCCATTAAAACGTGATGGTTGAGGGGAATGGGGGTAGGGAGTGAGAGCAAGTGATTGGGTAAGCAATGAAATGTCTTCCATGCTACTTTGTGGTGCTGTTATGAGAATATAGAAGGAACATGTGTGAAATCATTTAAAGCAGTGTTTGGCACATCAGGAGTGCTCTATAAATACCTATGCTTTCATAGCGTAAGAAACTGAGATTCAAGAGGTTTGAATAACTTGCTTGAAGTCTCACACTGAGTAAGTGGAAGAGTAAGAATATGAACTGCACTAAGCCTCAGTAAAGATTTCCAGTCTTTCCACCACCTAAAATACACTGCACATATAATGAAATCTAGAAAAGAGAAGACCTGCCCTGTTTCTTGCACTGTTATGGCATTCATTTTATGAATGGTCCCTCTGTGTTCTCTAAATAGTTTTTTAATGCCAATGGGGTTCATGGAGACTTGGGGTTTATACCCTTCCAATTGTTCGAGGAAGTGTTTGGAATCCAGTCTGGACCTTGACAATATCCGCTGGACAATCTCATCAAAGGGGTTGAGGAAAGGAATGTGTACCTCCATGAAGGAAAGGTAGGGGTTTCCTGTCATTTAATTCAGAGAATTTTAGCTCTTACATGCAATAGAAGACTTAGTAGGCTTATCTCAAGTATGAGATATTCTAACCCACTTTTATGGAAGAAGAACCTGGCAATTCACTCATAGCAGGGAAGCACTGATACAGTGGCCAGCATGGCACAGTATTGGGGGGCATTTTGTTCTGTTGTGCACAGGGTCACTATGAGTTGAATCTGACTTGATGGCACCTAACAACAACAACAACCACAACAACAACCACAACCCACTTTTAAATTATTTTCCTCCTTAGTGGATAGAATGGTAGCACCTCTTGACCTCTAAAACCTAGGAATGTGACCTGATTGGAAAACGGCTTTGAAGATGTCATTAAGGTAGAGATTTTCAGATCTGAATCAACCACACCTGACGATGACAACAATCTTGTTGTGTCAGCCAATTACCATGCCTAAAACCGTCCCAACTAAAATGTAAGCCAGAGCCGACAGCCACCACTTGGTGGCATTCAGGACCAGGGTGGACTTGTGTCTTGCACTTAGACTCTAGCTCCAGCTCTACTCAAACTGAGGCAAATTCTATCCTCTCCATGTTTCTCGAAAATCCCTGTGTGATCCAAATAAGCTATTTGACAAATGAAAGAAATAACAGCACAAACAAGAGCTATTGGATGATTGCAATGCCCATCATTAAAATATTGTTAAGACTGTTTTCAAGTGAATGAATTTTCTAGTTAAAATAATTAAAAATATGTTTTGCTTGAATTATATGTCTTGAAACCTAATTCCACACCAGGGTTTTCTTTCCTTTCTTTTTTTTTTTTTTTCTTTTTATATCCAGATCCTAGAGATGTGTGCTTCTCACAGAGGTGGTGGAACATGATTGCTTTCTTCTCTAGTAGGATTTGTATCTCGATGTCAGGAAGCCTAAGTAGATCCCATAAATAAGACACATTTGGGAGCATCTCCAAGAGTTTATTTACTGTAGAGTTTACAGCATTGTCGTGATGTACTCTTATCAAGTTGTACCTGTGTCCATTTGTCTTCTCCCTGCCCACCGTAATTATTGTGAGTGTACACATCATTTTCATTTATCAACTGAGGAAGCCCATCTTCAGAGATGGTAAGTGGCCATCCCAAGGCCACGCAGACATCAATGGATGAAACTGATTTCTTTTGGGCTCCACATCTTCCCAGGTTCCCATTGCTATATCAGAGTGCCATTTCTTGACTCAGCTAAAAATGCCAAAACAGCTGGACAATTAAATAGAGAAATTTGACTGATCATCAATATTTCATCCCATAGCCAGAGTGTTCATGATACCATGACTAAATTGGGAACGTTGTACTCCTGGTTCTTGCCCTGTGTTTGTGGTGCTCAGGGCTGCGATGATGATAATGTGGGGCAGCTGAGGGCTACGTGTGGCACTGGTAATGAGGGGCATGCGGGGCACTGGAATGTGCTTTAGTGCTCAGACACCTGCCATCTCTCTCATGCCACACTTTCTGTCTCCTTTTCCTTCAGCTCTTACCTCGGTCTTAGCAAATGATCAGTTCTCAAAAGGAGCATTTGAAAGCTAGAGCAAGCTCTCAAGGGCAGCAGTGGGGATTTGAGGGATCCAAAAGGGCACCGCAAAGAAAATTCTTCTGATGGCTCGACACTCTTTTTTTTTTTCAAGATGTCCTTCCTGTAGCCTTTGAGAGACTTTGAAAAGGAATAAGATCAAAGATGTTCTCTTGATGTTGGATTGGGACTTAGCACATTGGATGTGCTTTAGAAGGATAATGGGGACTTTTCCCGCAACTCAGAGGAAATTCAATGTTCCAGTGTCAAGTGGAAGGCTGGGCAGAGAAGCTAGGGCAGGGAACAACCTTCAGCATGCACACATACATGCCTGCAACACTGTCATTGCTATTCAAAGTGTGGTCCTCAGACAACAGCATCCGGGTCACCTGAGGGCATTTCAGAACTGTCCTGGGCTCCCATTCCAATGGGACCCAGTCAGAGTCTCTGAGGCCAGTGCCTAGGAACCTGCCTGTTTGTAGACCATTCAGGTGATTCTTATGCAGCTAAAGTTTAAGCATAACTTGCCCAAGTGTTTCTTAGCATGGTGCCTGTCAATATTTTTTTCTTTTACTCCCCTGTTCCCCAGGGCTATGGATGCTCAGGGTTATGATTATCTGTTCTCTAATTTAGTCTCTCCCTAACTGCTGATAGGAGGTTATTGTGATCTGAGTTCCATCTTGCCATTAGCAGACCTTTCCAAGAAAATAACCAAGTTAATAATGAGGAATGACCTAAATGCTCTTCAGAAAATTCCTGACATTTTAGCCAAGTTTTAAAATCATGTTTCTGTCAGGAAAGCTGAGGTGGGAGGTATTTGTCTGTGTTTATACAAGCCTCAACCACACTGTCCTGCAGCTATAGCCCTGTACCGGGCTGGGATTTAGCTTAGTGGGTAGAGCGCTGCTCTGCAGTCTCTGAGGACCCAAGTTCAATTCCCAGCACCGCAAAAATGGGAGAAGGGCCTGGCAATCCACTCCCAAGGCAATCCCGAAGCACTCAGCCATTGAAAACCCTATGAGGGTCGCTATGAGTCGGATACCGACTTGACGGCACCTAACAACAACAACAAATAGCCCTGTAGCGTCTGATCCCATCAGATCTCAGAACCTAAGCAGGGTCAGGCCTGGTTAGTACTTGGATGAGAGACTGCCTGGGAATACCAGGTGCTGTAGGCTTGGGAGAAGGACCTGGCAACCTATTCCCAAAAAATGATCAGCCATTGAAAACTCTATGAATAGCAGAGACATACAACAATAGTGTTTCTCCTGTTGTATGTAAGGTTGCTATTAGTCAGGCACCAACTCAACGACACCTAACGACAACAGACATTAAATTTTGCACTCCGCATTGATCATTGAGTGAAACCTTGAGACACCCACCAGAATTTCATTGAGGACCTTCTATCAAGCACCTTATTTAATGAATCATTATTCAGCAACTGCTGGGTGTCCTGGGCTGCAGGGAAGAACCGCACACTCGTTCTCCTGTGTTATAAATTCTCAATCATTCTACCACACTTCCTGATGCCACTTGTTCCACTTTCCTTTTCCATGTAGGGTGAAAGTACATCTTCTTATATCTTACCTTTCTGGAACATGTTGGTTCAGAAGCTGAGCAAGACAGACTTTCCACTCTTCACACAGGCTGGCATTCTGAGGAGACGGAGCGTGCACCGAGCCAATGCCTCTGAAGTGGAGGATGGTGGGGAGTGGGGTTCTCAGGGGATGCCTTGGGAGGACAATGAGCTCTTAGGAAGCCAGGCTCTCCCCGTGGTTATCTGTCCCAGAGTATCCCCACTTCTCACAGGCATCCAGGGGCCTCATGCTTTACTCCAAAGTCCTTGTGGAAAGTTATCAGCAAGAACAATGGGCGCTGCTGTTGCGTTTACAACATTCCAACCACGGAGTGAAGTGCTGTAGGACATCACCTCTTTTGGTTTTTGGAGGGGTTCAGGAGGTAATTTTTATCAGACCTATTTTAAAGAGGTTTAGAGAACTTGACAGAAAATTGTCCGTGCTTGCTGAAATTGCAGACTCAGATTTATTGAACTCAAAAGCCATGATTTTTTTGCTGTTTCTGTGACATGACATTTGGCTGCTTTTCCCAGGCAGGAGTAATTGCCATTTAACACAATCTATTCTAACAGAATGGGGTTGTGCTTCCTTGCAGGGTTTGGGGCACTGGTGGCCAAGTAGAAATGACCAGATCTGGGTGGCTGCAGAGCTTCTAAGATGATGCTCTGGGCACTTGCCCCGTCCCTAAAGGTAAGACTTAGTGATAAATGTTTGAGGATGACAGAGATGGAATGCAGTCTGCCTAGGGACCTTTCTTCTTCAAGTCTTAGCATGTTGGAAAGAAAATTAGAAAAAATGAAATGGGAAAAAGGAATAATTTTTATAAATGCAGATGTTATAACTTCTCCAAATTCTATCATTTTCTGGAAGTAAGATGTGCATCTCTAAGAACATCCCCAAATGCTCTGTCAGTGTAGAGCTGCTAGATCTGGGCCATCTGGGGTTTGCGGGCTTGCTAATCAGCATGTCAGATGAGGGGTACAAAGGTTAACCAACATCCAATTCTACACCCTGCCAAGTGTCTTTTAGCTTTGGTTTCCTCCCTTTTTCACAAGAGTTAACTATATTAGTTCCCCTGCCAATTGACCCACAGAGGACCTTGGCTCTGGCTTCCCCCACGCAGGACAGCTGCTGATGTTATGAACGTGAGTACTGACCAGCCCCAGGCATCCGCAAGCCCCTGGAAGTTGCTTCCCTCTTCTCCTGGCCCCAGATGTCACATGCTACCAGTGTGATTGGAAAGTCTTCTCAGGTGCCAGACGCCAGGTTCCCAGGGCCACAGACACAGGAGTAAACACACAGATACCAAAGGCAAAGGAGAGCAGGAAGATTTATTGAAAGGACAAAGAAAAGCCTTCATAAAATGAAGGGGGTCCCTGACTGGGCAGCGAGGAGGAGTTGTCATCTAGGGGGATTTATAGTCTTCCCCTTTGGGCTGACCTTTTGGAGTTAGCTTTAGTAGATTGGTCCTCAGACAGGGCACACCTGTATGATGCCCCAGTAGAGTCAAAGGGCAGTTGTTTCTTTGTTTTCTGCCTAGAGATTGCTCCCCAACAGGTCTGTCAGCTTGTTGTGCTTTGGGGCCTTGTGTGTTGCTGTGATGCTGAAAGCTATGCCACTGGTATCTCAGATACCAGCAAAGCCTCCCATGGTGGACAGGTTTCAGCTGAGCTTCCAGACTAAGACAGACTAGGGAGAAAGACTCGGCAGCCTACTCCTGAAGCAATTAGCCATTAGAAATCCTATGAATAGCAGAGATGCACTGTCTGATATAGCACCAGAAAATGAGCCCCCCAGGTTGGAAGGAATTCAAGAAATGACTTGGGGAGAGTTGTTTCTGCAAAGTAGAGTCAACCTTCATGATGGGAATGGAGTAGAGCCCTTTGGACCTTGTTTTGCTGATGTGGTATGACTCAACATGAGAAGAAACACAGTGGCTGAAACAATGGCCTCAAACATAAAGATTGTGTGCATGGCACAGTGTCTGGCTCTGTCGTGCACAGGGTCTTTATGAGTTGGATCTGACTCGATGGTACCCTACAACAACAACAACAACCAGAGATTGGTTAGCAAGGTGACTGCCAGCCAGGTCATAGGACTTATTTTTGTACCTTAGTAGTTCCCTATTTTCCAGGCTCCGTTCCCCCAGATCCTACCTGAAAATTCCTCTCTCTTACCAGCATCCTGTAGATAACACTGTGGTGTCAGTACGTGAGCATGGAGGTAATACTGTAGGAATAATCGGTGGTTTTAAGCATTTCTTGGGTACCGAGTCCTGTGCTAACGTTTCCCATTCAGGACCTCACTGAAGCATCCCAGTGACTCATGAGGGCCATTGTTATCCACCTCACAGTAATAGGACCGAAGCGCAAGAAGTTAGGTAAATGTCCACAGATCCCTCAACCAGAAAGAGTGCAGCCTGACATCATGCCAGACATGCCATAGTGTCGGGTGTGTTTCACACAGGGTTGATAGGAACCCCATCTGCCTGGGCACCTAACAACAACAACAACAACAACAACAACAACAAAGTGCAGCCACATTTCCATTAGTTACGTGCATCGCTGCAAGCTGCTGTTAGGAAATCATTCCCACTCTGTTAAAATAGGACAGACTGTAAGCTGGGGTGATTTTTTTTTTTTGCCTCTGTTTAGTTTGGGATGGGGGTGATGGGGTATAGAGAGGGACAGGGAGGGAGCAGACAAATCTATCCCTTATTTAGAATCAGTTGGAACCTGCCAATGCCCCAGGAAGGCCATGGAGATGTAAACAGGGAAGATGGGGACAGAGAGCTTTTTACAAATCTGCTGTTTACCTAAAAGCCTGTGGGTTCGCCAGGGGCGTTTACTTTCCTGGCCGGTTCACCACGGAGGAGAGAGCAGGTCTGACACCCAATGCACCTCAGTTTACTCAGCTGTGAGATTTCCATTAACCAGCAGCATTTCCATGCTGCCGATTTGCCCAGCTCAGCTCGCAGTGGCAGCCTCTTAAGACCCTCTGTGGACTGCAAAGCCAGCCAAAGTCCTAAGTCTATACTAAAGCAAATAGTTTGCACAGTCATTGCGATTAGCCTCGGTTTTTACAGTGCAGCCTGTGAGTGTCACCAACAGGATTCAATCTCCACAAAAGCAAACAACAAACAAGATCCTTCAATGCGTCCTTCTGCCTCTCAGCCTACTGGCCACTTCCTTCAAGACACCTTCTCTCCACCAAACTATTCGAACAGTTGATCAGAAAGTGTAGAGAGAAAGAAATTCACCCCTAACTAGTAACGATAAATCATTTTCCCATAAGAGCTTAGATTGAGGACCTAATAACCTACAGCCGTCCATTGTGGCATCTGGCCCCATCAGATCTTGGAAGCTAAGCAAGGTCAGGCCTGGTTAGTACTTGGATTGGAGACCACCTAGGAACACCAGGTGCTGTAGGCTTGGGAGAAAGGACCTGGCAACCCACTCCCAAAATCAATCAGCCATTGGAAACCCTATGAACAGCAGAGAAGCACTGACAATAGTGTTTCATCTGTTGTATGTAGGGTCATTAAGAGTCAGACATGTACTCCACGGCACCTAACAACAACAACAACAACCTAATAGGAAGATATCCATAACTTGCAATTGTTTCCATGGCTTGGCTTTTGAAAACCACTTACTCATGTATTTTCTCATTTGCTGGGAGAAAATATCATTATTACTATGTTCACTCATGTTGTTGTTGTTGTTGTAAGGTGCCATGGAGTCGGTATCCAACTCATAGCGACCCTACGTACAACAGGTGAAACACTATTGTCAGTGCTTCTCTGCTATTCATAGGATTTTCAGTGGCTGATTGATTTTTGGGAGTTGCCGGCTCTTCTCCCAAGCCTACAGCACCTGGTGTTCCCAGGCAGTCTCCCATTTAAGCACTAACCAGGCTCCACCCTGCTTAGCTTCCGAGATCTGACAGGATGGGATGCCACAGAGCTAAGACTGCAGGCAAGTTCACTCATAGGAAATAAATACACAAAATTGCCTGAGATTGCCCTTAGCATTGTTGTCCAGTGATAAGAAGAAGGGCCTGTAAGTAAGTGCCCATAGCGTAGGTGCAGGGTTGATAGTCTGCCCGTTACTTATGTCCCTACACAGATCTATGAGATCCTTGGTACTGACAGCATGGTCTAGAGCTGGGCATGGTGGTCTTGCCGGTGATCCCAGCACAGGGTCCTCCTAGCAGGAAGATTATGAGTTCAAGGTCAGTCAGAGCTAAGTAGTGAGATCAATTCTCCAAAAAGGGCAGAAGGGTAAGGGATGCATGCAGCAATGGTAACCGCAACAGCAGCCAGATACGGTTCCCAAGGCCGTGTCACAGACCTCCCACCAGATCTGCTGAATCGGAATCTGCCTTCTTAATATCTCTGGTTAGCATTCCAGTCCTAGAAGTGCTCAGCTACCCACTTGGAAGCGTAGCATCTTTTCTTGAACTGGATCGTGTGCCAACAGGCAATGCCCTTTGAAACCTGGACTCCCACAGGGAAGTTGAGGTCATGCCACGTCCTAATATATATGGGCTGGAAGAGCTACACTTTCATATTCACTTCCTGAAAGCCCCATTTTTTCCTACAAATATAACTACATCCACAGTTACCTGTACACCCACCCAAGCAAGGAAGTGACGCTGAGCATCTCTACCTGTTTGGCTAACAAAATCTTTTTTTACTAGCATGGTCCTAAGCCCTCTAGAGGCTGAGCCAGAGATTCCATGAGGGCTTTTACACTGATGCAAACTGTTAAATGAAATGTCCAACACCAAGCAAAGGCTGGTGACATTGCAGCCTCCTGCCATGCAGTGTTCCGTTTTAAGAAGGGATTGCAATGTTGTTCCTAAGACAGGTGATCTATTGGAAATCAATGTAGTGTCTAATACTCCTTCTAATAACCAGTTAGATGAGAGCAACGAAGTTATTAAAATGCCTCCGCTCTTATTTTTTTTGCCTACAATGGTAGACCAGGTCATCTCTATACATCTCAGCTACGTGTCAGCGTGGAATTGGAATCTTGACATTCATTGAAGATTTGGGGAGTCTGGAAGGACGAAGTGAAGTCGCAGCCAAATGATACCCTGCCTCCCGCACACATTCTTTTGGGAATGGAGTCTGCTGGGGCCTTCATTAGATATACTTACCGTGATGATTTCCACTCCTGCCCTCAGCATGAATGAGCTTCTAAAGTCTCAGCAAGGGGGTCCAGCGTAGCCCTAAATGAAATCCCTGTGATGGAATGCCAAGGAGCTGCTGAAGGGCACCCAGGACCACAGGAGAACCGCTGGGTGGGATGTTGGGAACTAGGGGGAGATGGCGGCCCAGGGAGGAGCTCCCTGATAAAAAAAGTTACATAATTGCAGAAACCTGCTGCCTGGGAAGCAGATAAATTGCTACTCCTGCACCAGGAGTTTTCTTCTTGCATAATCTCCAGAAAAAAATGTCTCACTCTCAGGTAATTGAGGCTGTTTTGCGTTTTTGGAGGGGGTACGTGAGCGTTGAACCCAGAGCCTCACACATACTTTTGCAAGTGCTCTACCACTGTGCTGGACCCTTTTTATTTTTTTATCTTGAGACAGGGTCTTGCTAAGCAGGGCAGGCTGCTGCTCATCTGGAACCTGGAGCCTCCTGTTCCACCTCCCTGGTTGCTGGGATCCCAGGGTTCACCACCACGCCCAGCTGAGGCTCCTTTCCTCTGACCAGGACTGAGGCTTCCAGCTCAGTTTCCTGCCCACATCTCACAACCCTGTGTGCACAACAGACCTGTGTGCAACACCCAGACCTCGTGGGTGAGGGGCCACCAACCTCCTTTTCTGGGAATCCCTCTGCTAGCTCTGCCACTGGCCATGCCAGACACACTTGGGGTCAGTGAAGGCCCCAGGGCAGAGCTGGGGGCCACTAGCTGGCCCTCCAAGAAGGTGACGTTCAGGGCTCCACTTCTCTCATCGACATCCTGCCAACAAGATAGAAACCAGACCAGTAACTTCAACAGAGAGAATTGTGCAGAAGGAGTTGGTTAAGTGTACATTAGACCAATGGTCCCCAATCTTTTTGGCACCAGGGACTAGCTTTGTGGATGACAATTTTTCCATGGAGGGGCTGGGCAGGAGTTTGGGTGATTCAAGTGCATGACATTTTAGGCGTTCCTCGCTGGCCTGCTGCTCACACAGGTACTCGTCTGTGGCCCGGGGATGGGGGACCTGTATGAGGGAAGCAACAAGCTGCCACCCCAGGCCTAGGAGAGAAAAGGAGCTGGGCTCCTGGGGCTGACATCTCTGCGAGGGATGGGAAGTGCACCTGAGGTTGGTTCTGGGAGGAAGGAAAAGCTAGAAACTAGAACCAACTGCTAATCCACACACCACCCCTGACAGCATGAGTGGCAGAGGGGGAGGGGAGGCAAACAGAAGAAGCACCCCCTCCCCCACTGAGCCATCTCCCCCACTCTTGCCAGGTGTCCCTGCTGGTAGAGACTAAGGGGAACCAGCTGGCCAAGCAGAGGCGTGATGTCGCAGTCCAGCGTCATCAAGTGAGGCAGGAGGACGTGAAGCCGAGAGAGGATGGTGTCATTAACCGGCACACTCATCCCTCAGCCCCCCACAGCACCACCCCCGGGCTGCGTAAGAGGAGCAGAGCTCAGAACGGGGTACCCCACAAGACTGCAAGTACAGAGAAGATGGACTGTCTACTGTGAATCCCACATTTCCCAGAAGCCACAGACAAATCACTCAGCCGCAAGTAAAGATAAATTGTTTCATGGGACCCTTGTTCCTAGACTTGTCTTTCAACTGTGTCCTTGTTACAGCTTCTTTTAGAAATGCTATAACGTGAACCTCAGCCCTTACTTTAGGGAAAACCACTCCCTCCCCAGAAATATCCTGGTCCTAAGACCTGTCTCTTCCCCTCCTCATCTCCCGTCTGTCTAATCTACAGCTCACAGAGTCCCCGGACTGCGGCATGGTTCTGAGTGCCTGAGCTGAGTCTGGAATAACACACAGCAGAAGGGAACTCGAGGCCACAGAAGACACAGCAGAAGACAAAGTAGTCTTCCACTTCGAGGCTCACCTGGGCCTCCACCATGAAGAACCATCCAGCCCCAAATGTCTTTAGGGTTTGTTGAGGTTTGGGTGTAAACAGCACATGTGTTGAAGGCGGGGCCGACAATGCAGCAGTGTTCAGAGGTGGGGCCTTTAGGAGGTGAGTGGACTGTGAGCGGGTTAAGCCCGTGATGGAGCCATACCCTCAGCGCTGCTGGGAGGTAGTAGGAACTTTGAGAGGTGCAGCCTAGCAGGAGGACGTAGGTCACTTCCAGAGTGCCCTGGAAGTGTGGATTTTGTCTCAGGCTCCTGCCAATCTCTCTCTCTACTTCCTGGCCACCATGATGTGAAGGGCTCCAATGTGTGCTTTTCGCCATGACTTTATGTCTCACTGTGGCCCAGGAACAACAGCGGCAACCGGCTATGAACTGAAGCCTCCCACTGCAGGCGCCCCAATCAGTCTTTCTTCCTTTAAGTTGATTGTCTCAGGTGTCTGGGCACAGCAACGGAAGGCTGCCTGGCACAGCAAGCTTTCATCTAGGTACATAATGTAGCTGACTCTTGGAAGACTCCCTGCCCACCATAACCCTCATATTTGAGACTATTGTACAGAGAGATGAGACTCACAGTGGATCCACTCGAATCCTGTCCAAAGAAGTGATCTCTGCAACCCCACCTCCGGTCTTGGGTCCGTGTGGAATGAGCGACAGGGATCTGCTCAGAGTCTCAGAGCTGCTCCTTAGGCCACCCGTTGGCTGTCTCACCTTGGCTGTCTGATTCCGTGCTTGGGAATGTGGGTGCATCTGACACATTTACATCCCAGTGGTTTGCACTCTTCCAGGCGGCCACGAAGTAATGCATGGCCTCTCTCTGGAAGGGTTCAAGAGACCACAAGGGCATTTGTCAACAAAAAAAATGGGAGGAATTCATCGTGGCCTGTGGAGTTTCCTCCAAACGCCAGGAGCATCCCGTTGTGCTCACAGTGCATGAGTTTGTGGGAGGATGTGTGGATATGTTGGAAAAGCAGTGGTCACGGGAACCAGGTTTACATGGCCACTGAAGGGTTGGGTGGTGCTCACTAGAGGAACAGAGGCTCTGCCTCTGACCTCCCCAGCACATAGGATGGCCCCCTGGAACAGGAAGACTTCCAGGCTCCGGGGGCTAACGCCTCAGCTCTGTGTACCTACAAACATGTTCCAAGCTTGGTGGGTCTCCAAGGGCTTCCTGCTGATCTCGCCTGCATTGACGAAGCCATGACACTCCATCTGCGCTACTCTTGCCAACATCACATGCGTGTTGCATCAAGAGCACTCTGAGAACCAGCTTTGCGAGCAGCCCTGCAGAGATCCTCAATGAGCTGGTGTCTCCCTGAGTTCAGCGTTCACTAAAGGAAATGCTGTTCTGGAGGCAGCCCGCGCCTCCAGGGCAGGGTTGATATACTGAGGGCTCTGGGCCAGCTCAGTTCCAGGAGTCCTAGCGAATGGAGCAGCCTGTGGCTTCCCCTTTCAGTCCTGGGCTCTTTTCCCCATACTGGATTTCTGTGGGAAATAGTTTAGGTTTGGGTGGTTTTGCCCAGCTCAAACAGTGTAATATCTTTTAATAAACCTTATCTATACTCTCTACCATACAAAAGTAGGCATCATTGTGAGTTGGAGAATCTTTAAACTGTAATGAGCAGAGCTTTGCTATCGCTATGAGCAAACCCCTCAGAAGGCAGAGTGGTGACGGTGGCAACACCCACCACAGGGAGAGAGAGGAGATATTTGACCTGCTTAGAGCATTTGTACAACTCAGGCTCGCACGAGGACGGTGGAAGCGGACAGCGTGAGAAGAGTCACACCCTGAGAAGTCACAGTGGCCAAGGACTAGGGGGCAGCCTGTGAGTCCTGGGAGTTGAGGTTTGGGTGGTTTTGCATGGTTTCTGCGGAATTCAACAAAGAAGGGGGAAAGGCAGCATCTTAACATGTTCCTTACATGAAGGGACACCTCAACTTCTCTCTCCCTGGGGTGGGCCACCAGTTAGCCTGCTGCTGGCTGACTCACCCTGGACTCAATACATCTGAAGGCGATAAATTCAATTTCCATCCAGCCACTCAGAGGAAAGGCACTTTGCCCTTCTCTTCCCATCCCCCAGCTCCTGCCTATGCATCCTGATTGCCTGGAGGGCTCATGAGAAGCAGCCTGCTGTGTTTCTGATTCAGTCTGTCTCCGGCATGGCCTGGGAATTTGCATCTCAGGTGCTGTGCGGTCTGGGGTCACCCTAAGAACCCCTGTCCTAGACTGCACGATTAGTCTCTTTCTAAGCCAAATGTCACTCCTGTGGGTCTCTCCTGGGGAGCCTCCAAAGGGCCCCCAGTTACCTGAGGACAGAGTTCATAATCTAAGCCCGACATGCAAGACCTCCAAGACCCTGACTGTCCACCAGGTCTTCCTGAGCTCGCCTGGGACTCCCAGGCCGCCCCTTAGTCCTTGGCCACTGTGACTTCTCGGGCTGTGACTCTTCTCACGCTGTCCTCTTCCACCATCCTTACGCAATTCTGAGTTGTACAAATGCTCTAAGAAGCAGGCCAAGTATCTCCTCTCTTTCCCCATCAGACAGAGACGCTGGTGTTGCCACCGTCCCCACTCTCCCTTCTGAGGGATTTGCTTATAGTGATAGCAAAGCTCTGCTCATTACAATTTAAAGATTCTCCAACTCACAATGATGCTACCTTTTTACGGTAGAGAGTATATTGTTGTTGTTAGGTGCTGTGGAGTCAGTATCTGACTCATAGCATCCCTACTATCAACAGGCAAAACTCTATTGTCAGTGCTTCTCTGCTATTCATAGGGTTTTCAATGGTGGTAGAGAGTATAGCTAAGGTTTATTAAAAGATATTATGCTATTTGGAATTAATTACATAGAAATCTGAGGCACCTGGAGAAGTTTAGGTAAACCTGGAAAGAAACTTGAAACAAACTGGGCTCCCTGACTGAATCTGCATAAGGATAGTCCCATTTCCCAGAGAAAGGTAAAGAAAGTCAAAGAGAGCAGAGGTAAGCAGCTTCTGGAAGGAAAAGTACCGTAGGCAGAGAAGATGGAGGGGCGGGAGAAGGGAGAGGCGTGCATATGGTTGCTAGAGAAGAGGAGAGGAGCAAAGGGCAAGAAGTAGAGAGGAAAGAAGAAATGAAGAGAGCTAGATCTCCTTTCTGAAGGACAACATGTCAGGAAGTGTGGGGGCCTGCCAAAAAGCATAGGGGAAAGAGAAAGGAACACTCTCGGCAGTTGAGATGGTGCCCAGTTGAATGATGCATGAATGCAAGAGATACCACGTTTCTGTGTTTTCATAGTTTCTAAGGAGTAATTTGGGCTAAGGTTTAGCTCGGTGTGTAGAGTGCTGCTTCACACTACTGAGGACGTGGCTTTGATCCCTAGCACTGCAAAAAATGGGAGAAGGATGTGGCAGTCAACTCCCAAAAACAACCCCAAAGCAATCAGCCACTGAAAGTCCTATGAGGGTTGCTGTGAGTCGGACATGACGGCACAGCACCTAACAATAACAAAACAACAAGTATTAATTTATTTCTAACATCAACACTCTACAGGACTTGCTTGGGTAGGCAGTTTGTATTAGTCAGCTGGTACCTTACTGTGGCAGGGAAATGGAGTAAAACATCCTTAAAGGGGAGGAGATTTGTTGGGGGCTTATGGTGAGAGGGTTGTGGTCTATAAAGACAGAAAGCATGGCGGCAGCGTAGGCATGGCAGGGCCCATTTCAGACAACCTCGGGGCATGGTGGATCCGTAGCAGAAAGCAGAGAGGGACCAGAGCCATGAGTCCAGGTGAAAACCTCCAGAGGCCCACCCCAGCGACTTGCTTGGGCTAAGCTAAAACCTGCCTCCCAGTTTCATAACTTCACAGGACAGCAGCCAGTGGTATGCATTTTATTGCATAGTCTTTTACAGAATTTTTACATAGTTTTGTTCACAAAAGCCCAGTACCGATATATGGGTATTGAGATTCTTTTGGCATGATAGGCCCCACATTTTTTTTTACTGTAGATCATTTGAGAAATGAACTACTTCCCAGATGAGAATTCTTTTTCTTCCTGTTTTACTAACTTGTCCCCATTCACTATAGGAGAAGATTGCCTGCTTGGGTGTTAGCTTGGATTTATTTGTTTTATGTAAGTGCGCTGCGCGGGAAGATGCTCTGGCACAAGATCTGGAAGAATCAAAGGAGCTGTGATCTAGTGAGTGCCCAGCAACTTCACAGCAAGTCGCCTAAACTTTCTGCGATGTAATCACCTTTAAAATGAGGGACTGACCTTTTAAACTTCCCATGGAAGAGGGGACCATCTTTCTCTGTATCTCTCTCTCTCTCTCTCTCTCTTCTGTTTCCATCACTTGTAAGCCTATCACCTAGCACAGAGCCAGGCTTGTATTTAATAAGTATTTGATGTTTAATCCATTATACCTAATTTTATCATATCAATAATATATAACAATTGTTGGTAATAAACAAAGTGATAAAAAGAAAATACATGGCTTGGTGTTTAATGAATATCCACTGGTTGATCCAAGGGGAGGCATGCATGAGTGTTAGAACTATTTAGCCTGGTACCAAGCTAAGGGATAATTATTACACCACAGGATTGAAGGGCTCCAGTAACTGGACAGCCACAACAGTGCCTCCATGGTCAACTTCTCTTGGCAAGAAAGAGTTAATCAGCTATTCCCTGTTAGGGGGCAAGGTGTTGATTTGGAAAACTCTAAAGAGCTCTTAAGCTTCATGGCTTAAAGACAGAGCAATTGACCCCTGTTAGTATTTCATTATTATTTAAATAGCTCATAAACAATAAAGCTCATTATATAAAAATTTAAAAATAAGCATATACATTAGAATTAAAATAAAAATAATCCATCATCATGCCACCCACAGGTAACTTCTGTAAAGATTTCATTGTGTGTTTGTACATCATGCTTTCTCCTAAACAAATAAGATCACATCAGCTGTATTCCTATTAACTTTGATTTTCTGTCTAACATGTCATGGCCATGTTCCTATGTCAATACACTGCCTTCCACATGCTCAGTCCCAATGGCCTCCCTGTATGGAGATGTCTCGTTATCACAGTGTATTTAGCCAATTCTTTTTAATAGATATTCTATGTATGTCTTGCTATCACAAGCAATAATTGAAAGCCCTTGCATATGAGCCTCTTACATCCCTTCCCTGTCTACACTTCTGCCGTTAGGCAGATACCATTGCCTACAGTACTGTTGAAAAGAGAATCTCACAGACCTCTGAGCAGATGATCTTCTCTGTTTCTACGCATGGAGTCCACTGATATTTGACTAAATCATATGGCCAGTTAAACCCAGAATCAGCTTGGCTTTTTCTTCCTATCTATTTGATTTACTATTATCAATATAGATTAAGGGTTGGGATTTAGCTCAGTTGGTAGAGCACCGCTCTGCAGTCTCTGAGGTCCTGAGTTCAATTCCCAGCACTGCAAAAATGGGAGAAGGACGTGGCAACCTACTCCCAAGGCAATCCCGAAAATAATCTGCCATTGAAAACCCTATGAGGGTCGCCATGAGTCAGACACAACTCGACAGCACCTAACAACAACAACATATAGATTAAACCTGCAGCCGTACCACTGTGGCGTCCAATCCCGTCAGATCTCAGAAGCTAAGCAGGGTCAGGCTTGGTTAGTCCTTGGAAGAGAGACCACCTGGGAACACCTGGTGCTGTAGGCTTTGGCGAAGGACCTGGCAACCCACTCCCAAAAAATAATCAGCCACTGAAAACCCTATGAATGGCAGAGAAGCACAGATAATACTGTTTTGCCTGTTGTACGTAGGGTCACTATGAGTCAGACACTGACCTGATGGCACCTAACAACCACAACAGCATATAGATTAAACAATGGATTCTTATATTTTAAGCAGACCTTGCTTTCTTCATATCTCTTCATAAAAATCCCACAAGATGAAATATATAATAAATATATTGAGCAGAAATTATAAACATACAGAGCTATGTTGTATGCAAATCATAGGTTAAATTATAAATGTGCTATTTCAGATCTGAGAGTTCATGAACATTCCCTAACACACAGCAAGGCATTTTACACACATAATCTCTAGTGACTTCCCAAGGTCACACGACTAATGGTGGAAGATCAGAAAAAGGAGGTACCTAATTTACATTTGTTGTTTTCTCCAGTGACACTACTTGCGTGGCTATAAATAAGAGGGCATGATGATAACACTGTGGTTAGCTTTCAAAACCAATCTCCCTTTTTATTCCATTACACAAAAGTACATCAGTGGTTTATAAGAGCTTGCTTAATTGCCCATAGTCTTTGATGTCTGCAGGATGTGTGCAGATTCCCTTTGTAAGGGAAAAAGAATTTAAAACCATAGAAACCTTTGGAGTCTGGCACCGTGAGACCGAGCATTCAGTTAATGCTGGTTCATTTCCATACTCACTATGGGATGAGTCCTGAGTATTTAGTATGTGGACCCAGAGACAACTCTGCCGCCAGGGGGGATTAAAGAATCTGAGTCACTTCTCAGATTCTCGAATGGTGACTGAGCAATAATACTGTGCTTACGGTTTTGTGGTTGATAGGTGCCGTGAAGACAGTGTCTGACTCACAGTGACCTGATGTACAACAGGCAAAACACTATTGTCAGCGCTTCTTTGCTATTCATAGGGTTTTCAATGGCAATGGGTTTGTTAGCAGTGGTTAAATGGAATCTCCTGCTGGGTGGTGGGAGGGGTTGGTGGCTTGGACCATTCTGCTCTCCCTTAAAACACTGCATAGATCTGGGATGAGATCACCTCATTCATTTCTTTTTCTAATTAAAAACGTATTAAGCCTTCTCCTCAGTAAACATTCTTTGTTTGAAGGATGAATGAATAAATGAATCTATTGAGCACCACGTAGATGCCATGCTCTTGTAGAGACTGAGGATAGAGCAGTAGACAAAAAGAACAAAATAGCTCTTAATTTAGTTTATTCTGGTAACACAAAAAGGCAATAAATAAAATTAAACTCTATGCCATGTGAAATACTCATAAGGGCATTAAAGGAAAGTACATCTGGAGATAGGGGAAGATGTGCAGATAGGAGTGTGGGTGATGCTGAAATTTTTAAATGAGGTTGTTAGGAAAGGCACTCCTGCCACTAATATTTGCAGGGCTTGGAGAAAGTGTATCAGCAGGGCCTACATACATGTATAAATATTTTAAAATTATAAATCAAAATAATAAACTTAATGATATTTTGAAATATCCCTTCATAATAATAAACTTGAAAATTATGTGTAATATTATGGCTTTTATCTGAGAGAAAATATTAAACATTACTGAATTTAATTTCAATGCATGTTTCTGGGTGTTATGTTATGGTGTAGTTATGTTTAGGTGAATATGCAAATACACAAACATAATTCATGACATTTTATATGTTTACTTTATGAAGTTTATCCTCTGCCTTTACGTCAGGAAAATCTCTATGTAAATAATAAGACTTTGACATAATTTTGTTCTAACCCTCTAATACATCAAAAATGGAACATAATTGTCTTCTAAAAATGTAATATTTTTATCAAAAATTAAAATAAATGTAAAAATTTGAAATAAAGTTATTTTACATTTTTTTGGCAGTACTTGAGGGTTGAATCCAGGGCCTCACACATATTTTGCAAATGCCCTATCACTGAGCTGCACCCTCAATCTCTTTTTCATTTTTTTAAGGCAGAGTATCAGTAGTGCATGCTGCCTCTGGCCTCGAACTTGAGATCCTCTTCCCTCTGTACCTAGCTTACATATGCTTTTAAAAAGATTTTATTTTACAATATTATAATATTAATTTACAATTTAAATTCACGTACTAAGGTAAAAAGCAAAATATAATTCATGAATATTGATATTTTACTCTAAAATTTATTGAAAGTTGAATTTTTAAAATTTTATTAAAAATATAACTGAATCATTAAAATAGTTTTTAAAAATAAAACTATAACTTTTGCTTTCAATATCTGTCAAGTTTCCAAAGAGAAATTTTATTTGTTTCATACATATTTCATTTAGACTTACCCACAGATTTCAGAAAAATACATACTTTTATATTACAAATTACTTGTCAACCACTAGTGGCAACCATTGTGAATATTATGCTAATTCATGAGTATCTCCAGGATCACATGTAGAAACATAAAAAGAAATAAGGAAATGGATTTTCAACATTATTAGAAAATTATATTTCATTAAGCAAAGCACTATTATTTTCATGCTGAGAGGAAGAATTTAGAAAGTTGATTATCTTTTCTCTTCTCCAATACATTAACTATATGTTGTTGTAAAACTTGTTGTTAGGTGCCATTGAGTAGGGCCCAACTCATAGTGACCCTGTGTACACTAGAATAAAACACTCCCCAACACTGTGCCATGCCTGGCACTATGTCAGGGCTTCTCTGCTATTCATAGGGTTTTCAATGGCCGATTGTTTGGGGATTGTTTGGGGATTGTTTCAAGAGTGGGCTGCCAGGTCCTTCTCCCATTTTTGCAGTGCTGGGGATCAAACCCATGGCCTCAGAATGTGCAGAGCAGCACTCTACCAACCGAGCTCTACCACCCAGCCTGCTACAAAACTTAGCTACTCTAAACAACAATCACTGGCCACTTTAGGCCCTTGAGGCAGGAGTCCGGGTGTGTCTGAGCTAGATGTCTGTGGTTCAAGGTCTTTTCCCAGTGTTCCATGATGGAGGAGATAGTTAACTGGGGAAAGAATTTCTAGAAACCATTCCTACAATGGACCAATTGTCAATAAATTCACACAACTCTGTCAACAGCTATATATGATAGAAAGGCGGTGGTCTGTCTACAGTTAAAATCAAGCACTTCTGCAATTTTGCAAAAACAGGGCAATAAGGAGGGAGCCAGAGATTCTTTCAGGATTGCGGAAACATCTTAAAGTTAAGCTTCATTAACGTCTTCACCAGTCCATCTCTGTGTCACTCCACAAGCCAAGGGGAAACCATCGCACGTGGACTGTGTTGTGTGCCACAGAGCAGGTCTCTTAATTTCCAGAATCCAGTACGTCCTGAAGTTGTTTCCTATTATTAAAATGTCATCCCTGTGTGACCTCATCTTTCCTTAAGGAGAGACTAAGGGGCGCAGACTCAGCCTGCTGCCCAGTCCCATGCAGTGCCCACGATGCTGCGGTTCTCCTTCCATACTGACTTCAATGGTTCAGTGTCTCCGGCAGGCTGAGCCTGACGAGAGGTTCCCGCTGTGAAGACAGCGGGGTCAGGGAGAAGGAGGCGATGGTACTGCCTTCTAAGCGATGCTGGAGAGGGTTGGTACCAGAGAGGAGCACGTGGTGGGGAAGCTGGGCAGGGCACCACCCACTGGGACCCAGACACAGGGACACTTGCTACCACACATGAGATAGGGCTTAGTTTCACCTGGTATTCAGAGCTGGGGGGAGTTCTTCCTGTTTATTTGTCTCCATTCAATAGGGGGTTGATGGATAATTTTCACTACAATAGCACCATGTCCTGAAAATGAAGCCTTAACTCCAGGGACAAGGAATTGACACCTGGCCATTCTCTCATTAATTAGAACGCCTCGACTAAGACCTAGAGGAACTGAACATCGAATCTGAGTACAATCGCCTTAGATCAGCATGATGGCCTGCACATGGCAGCTCTGGGCTTCCTCTTTCTCTATGTATTACACCGACGACGACAACAACAATAGACAAGTCCAACGTGGTGCAAACCGAGTCCATATTGGGTTCTAGGAGCCAAACCCAAAGGCAGGCTTTGACATTCAGCCTTGAAAATATTCCTTTGGACAACTGTTGCTATGTGCTCAAGTTAGAATGTCTCCATGGCAGGGGAGGCAAAGTAATTAGGTGTGGTTCAGGGAATTATTTCAATATTTTGTAATATAATTGTTTTTAATAAGTCCCAGATGAGCCTAACATCTGGCGGCCCTACATCCAGATTATTTTGCAACAGTCTTGGTTTCCAGTTCGCTGTCTCATTTTCTTCCCTAGAGAGGTCTTCTCAGCAGATCATGGTGACCCAATCTTTGGTTTAGAAAACACAACGCACCAAAGGCTTGGCAAGAGAGAATGGGCGCTTTGCTCCGAGGCTCTTTCTCCTACCTTGCTGAAGCTGCCAAGGTGGCCGAGAGCAGAGCTGGTGAACTCAGTGGCACAAAGGGAATGCATTCTTGCTCAAATTTGGAGAAAATCTTTAAACTGGCTTCTAGCAAAGCTGTCACCGGAGGAGCCAAATGCATGGAGCAATATTGGGCCCTGTTGATGACGGCTCCTGCTTTTACTGGCACACAATGGCCATCTGCCAAGCATGCTTGACCCACACAGCTGTTTGCAATGATTCATTTCCCCCGATTTCCCAGCTGACCCATTCAGAAGGAGAATAGCAGTCCTCAAACCCCGTTGCTGGCCTCGCTGCTGCACAGAGCCCCCCTTCCATTGTGGGAGGCTGTTGGAGCTGCGGGGGAAGCTGCCCTGCTCAGCAGCAAAGCTGTCTCCATGGACCGAGTGGATGCAGATGAGAAAGGCTGAGAAGCAGTGAAATACTGACTTTATGGGGAATGCCCCCATGGCTCTGTTCATAGCATCCCCGCCTCTCCTGTTTCCTTTCAAATCACCCCCTGACATCAGCCTGGTGCTCCAGCCACCCCCACAGCTCCCAAAGTGCAGAAGAGCCCCACAGCCATTGCTACCTCTGTGCTCCCTGCTGGATGCAGAGCACTTCCTTCTTCTCTGGTAAACTCTTGCTGCCTCCAAGATGCAACCCAAGTGCTAGCATTTCTCGCTTCTCCTGAGCCCTCCAGGATAGGTTAAATCATGCAGCAGGGCTTTGATGGGATACGGAAAGATTGACAGAAAGGTCACACTGAGTCCTCCCCGAATTTCTTGTGCCAGTTTCTGGTTGAGTAAATATTTCTGAGAATTGATACTCAGAGTGTTAGCATTCACTTTTATTGAAAATGTGCACGTGGATGACTTTCATCAATTTTTTGACCTGTAGTTTCTGGGTTATGTGAAATAGTTTCATGCTCGATACTCTTGTTGCCTTAAAAAATAGAATATTATAAACGTTAAGGCCTTGCAATCCACCTCACATGATGAGTTCCCATTATTTAATTTTATTGCTCTCAGAAGCACTTTTGATGTATTTCCACATATTAATTACATTCACACTGATATGAAAAAAACCTCAGCCAAGTTCATTATATATTTTGATGGAAGAGCACTGAAACCTAAATGATAATTTTCATGTACCTTTTCAAAAATGGATTTAGGATGATCATTAAACAGCTGCCCGTAAGTAAACTCTAATTTTGCAATTCTAGTTTAATTTTATATTTTGCACTGCAAAAATTAAGCACATCATGGGCAGAATTATTGGGAGTCCGTTATTCACGGTATTGAAGCATGAGTTGCTTTCTTGTCCTTTGCCAATGAGTTGGAACCTGTCTTCTGTGAACACGATGAATTGTGCACAAATACTGAAGAGGTACAGATGATTTTAGGGTATCGAGGGTTTACGTCCCCATGTATCTATCAGCTTGCTGTGGTGTGGGGGCTTGCATGTTGCTGTGATGCTGAAAGATGTGCCACCGCTATCTCCAATACCAGCAGGGCTACCCACGGTGGACAGGTTTCAGCTGAGCTTCCAGACTAAGACAGGCTAGGGAGAAGGACCCGGTAGACCACTCCTGAAACAATTAGCCATTGAAAACCCTAGGAATAGCAGAGAAGCACTGTCAGATGAGTGCTGGAAAATGAGCCCCCGTGCTAGATGGCATTCAAGAAACAACTGGGGTAGAGTTGCTTCCTCAAAGTAGAGTCAACCATAATGACGAGAATGGAGTAAAGCCCCTGGGCCCTCCTTTTGCTGATGTGGCACTACTCAAAATGAGAAGAAACACAGTGGCTGCAACAATGGGCTCAAACATAAAAAAGATCCTGTGCATGGCGCAGTGTTGGGTATTGTTTCATTCTGCTGTACTTAGGGTCGCTATGAGTCAGATCTGACTTGAGGGCACCCAACAACAACAACAACCAGGGTTTAAATGTTGCACAGGGGGCACAGTTCAAGTGCTAAAGGAGCTAGACCATTACTTTGGATTCCGACCTTTCTTTTGTGTGAAAATGGAACACAGGAATCTTCTATCCTGTGTGGCTGACCAGCTCCCATCAGCCAGAGTTCTTTTCCTCCCATCAATTTTCAACAAAAACTTCCAAGTGCTTCCCGTTGCCCCAGAATATACTCCAAACTACTGACGGCTGCCCTCAAGTACTTGCAGGTCCTGACCTCTGCCGAACCCCAGGGCCTCATTTGCATCCCTTCCCAAGCCCTTTCTTGTTCCAGCCCCCCGCCCCAGTGCCATGCTTCCCCAGTGTAGATAAAGTAAGGCAGGCTGTGTCCTGTCCTGTGTCTACGCCCCATGCCTGGAACTTTCCCTCCTTTCCTTCCCCTGCTCACCTCTCAGCTCTCAAATGTCTGCCCACCCCGCACTCGTCCTGGCTCCCCAGCCCCGTAGAGGGATGCATTTTAGCTTTGAATTTCTGGAAGTCCAGTTGACATTTACAGTTGCTCCCTTCCTCATGAGTAATTTTGCCCCAAGGCTCGTAGGAGCCAAGATGAAAGAGGGGGTGCACTTGGCTTCCTTAAATACTGTACATTTGGTTTCTTCTTCCCAACTCTATTTCCCCAGAGAACAAAGTCAAAGAAACAAGAAACAGAAAACAAACAAACAAACAAAAAAATAATAAGGCAAGGCTTCAGGGATGGTGTCTCCACAGGGGAGCAGAGGATGGTCTTCAGAAGAGGCCACGTGAGCTGGTTGGGTCATCTGACTGGGTCTCGCAGGCCACAGTCCACTTCTCTGGGCTTTGCTTTGATGTGAGGATGGAAAGTAAAAGCTTGAATGGCACAAACAGTAAATTAAAGAAGGACTTCGGATTCGCTGAGGGCAGAATAACGTTCTCACTGGGCTGATTTAATTTTAAGAGTTTCTCACAACAAGCTCATCTGAAACCCAGACAAAAAAAAATGGTTGAAGCATTGAACTGAGTTGCCAGCGATATTCTAACAGGTGTTTAAAAGCAAGACACCAACCTGAGCAAAGAGTGTGAGTATGCGTGATGCCCACTCCTGTCCATTGGTTGTATTAGCAAAGGTGCATCCCCTGTGGGCAAGGAGGATCCCACAGAGGCAAGAGAGGGCTGCATGTGGGGCCCATGGTACTGTCCCCTGGATGGACATGTCTGGGCTCAGAACATCTGAGGCAAACAAGCCTGAGGTACGGCTCTGCTTCACACGTAAACAAGATCCAAAATAACCAGACAAGGAGGGAGGTGAAAGTGCCCTATGTTTCAATACTTCCTCCACCCATTTATTCTCTTAGTTAGCTGAAGAGGAGGATTTTCCAAAACGATTACAGCACAGGCTCAGATGTGAGAGCAAACTTAGTTTAAATTATGAATTTATCCCCAACTGGTAGAAGCATAGCCTGCAGCCAGAGTACAGTGACATCTGATCCCATCAGATCTCAGAAGCTAAGCAGGGTCAGACCTGGTTAGTACTTGGATGGGAGACCGCCTGGGAACCCCAGGTGCTGCAGGTTTAGGAGAAGGACCTGGCAACCCACTCCCAAAAAACAATCTGCCATTGAAAACCCTATAAATAGCAGAGAAGCACTGGCAATAGTGTTTCAACTGTTGTACATAGGGTCACTATGAGTCAGACACCGACTAGAGGGCACCTAACAACAATAACAAGTTAACAACTGCCTGCTTAGTCTTGGATGGTAGACCACCGGGAATATCAGGTGCTGCAGGCTAGGGACAAAGATCTGGCAATTCCGTCCTGAAATAATCCACCATTGAAAACCCTATGAACAGCAGAGAAGCACTGACATAGTGCTGGGCATGGCACAGTGTCTGGGAGTGTTTCATTCTGTTGTACACAAGGTGGCTATGAGTCGGACCCAACTTAGTGTCACTTAGCAATAACAAGTCAGTGACCTCTCTGTGCCCTCTCTGGGCCACCATTGGTCACTTCAACTTCAATATTGAAACAGCAGCATCTTCATTAGTAATCTGTTGTGCAGGTTAAATAAAATCTAATATGCATCTGCCAGCATAGTCTTTGGTACATTGTTATTATTATTGTTAGGTGCTAACAGGACTAAACACTCCCCCACACTGTGCAATTCCTGGTGCTATTGTCAGTGCTTCACTGCTATTCATAGGGTTTTCAATGGTGGATTGTTTGGGGACTGAATTGCCGGGTCCTTCTCCCTAGCCTGCAGCACCTGCTATTCCCAGGTGGTCTCCCATCCAAGGACTAACCAGGCAGTCCCTACTTAGCTTCCAAGATCAGGAAGGATCGGATGCTAGGGTGCTATGGCGACAGAGTTGGTACATAGTAAGGGCTTAATAAATAATATTTACTGCTATATTGTTTATTTATTTTTATGATAGGTATAATAAGGAAGGATGCTTATCTTCCCCTGTGTGTCTGTCAGCTTGTTGTGCTGTGAGGCCTTGTGTGTTGCTGTGATGCTGAAAGCTGTGCCACCGGCATTTCAGTTACTGGCTGGGCCAATCATGGTGGACAGGTTTCAGCTGAGCTTCCAGACGCAGACAGACTGGGGAAAAGGACCCAGCAGCCCAATCCTGAAAGAATTAGTGATTGAAAATCCTATGAATAGCAGAGAAGCACTGATAATAGTGTTGGAAAATGAACCCCCCACCTTTCCCCTGATGGGAAGGCATTCAAGAAATGACTGGGGAAGAGTTGCCTCCTCAAAGTAGAGTTGATCATAATGATGGGAATGGAGTAAAGCCCCATGGCACTTCCTTTTGCTGATGTGGCATGACTCAAAATGAGAAGAAACAACTGACAGTATCTGTTTCCATATCAAATTAATTTAGTTTTCTTGAGTAGTTAATTCTGTGAACAAATAGGAATGACAATTCAGTGAATAGCAGGAGCATTTTTACACCACCAAATGATATGCCAAATCCTCCATATTCAGGGAGTGAGCTACATATCCACTGGTGATAAAAAATGCAAAATATATGCCACCTCAGAAAGAATGAAAGCCTGTATGCAGAGAGATAGTCGTGTAACTTTTTAGGGCTAGTAAGCATTACCACTGTTCTGACTTTTAAAAGTATTTCAGACCATCTTCGTTCATTCTTCCATGAAATAAAGATGTTTATTTCATAGATGTACATGTGCACGTGCACGCACACACACACACACACACACACACACACACACACAGAGAGAGAGAGAGAGAGCTTCTGTGAGGACATCAAAACACACAAAATGCAGAAGTGAAAGGGTAGGGGGTTGGTGCTTTGTAGTTCAGCCTTAGCTTCACAAGCAGTTATTTTGTAAATGGATTTCAAAAAATCACTACATGAATCAAAACTCTATTTAGCTTCCTCCATGAGTATTGATTTCACCTCCACTTATCAAATTTATATTCTGCCTCTTTAACTGCTCCCCTCCTATGCCTCTCCCTCTCTGTGCGAAGGATCCATCTATACCTGCTCACCACAAAGCTGTTCAGGGCTGTCCTCTGATAGCAGGTGTCTCTGAATCCAAACCCAAAGCAGCAGAAATTAAGTTCACTTTCTCCACCTGTTTCTCATTAGAGCTGCTCCTGAAAGTTTTTTGGTTTACTCTAGACCTTTTTTTAAAATCTACATTGGCTGCCTAAGTGCATGATGATTACATGATACTGTGCAATTCTCTGCACACTGATAAATTACCTTATTCTTGGCAACATTTTAAACCATGAAAACTAAATAGTAGCTGGGCTTCTCAGAAGCAGTTTAAGAAGCTGGCATAAAGGTGGCATGAACTATCCATGGAGAATGTCTATAATTCAATGAGGAGGGGAGTAAAATCATGGGAAAGGTAAAGATTTGGGGGACTCTGAGAACAATGTAAGCAAGAATTCTTTTGTTATACTTTGTTCTGATTTTATTGTGAGTCTGAAATGATTGCAAAATAAAAAATGTTTAAAAAATGTTGGCCATGATTTTGAAGATGGTGGCTCATAGCCACTTAAAATGGCAGCCATCTGGTGTGATATTAAGGGAGACGAGGTGATTAACAAAACTACCATACATACCCAGGATGACCTAGTCAGGTAACACTCCACTTCAACACTCAATCATGTTTAGAACACATTCATCTCGACTTAGTTAGTCCTAGTTAAGATCCAAGTACTTCCAAAGTCCAACAGAAGTCTTCCAAGTCACCATCAAAATAAATAGATAAATGAAATATCATATAACCTAAAGTGGAATATAAAGGATTTGAAATTTTGCTTTGAGCACGATTCTAGCCACTACCAAATACCCCAGCTTACCATTAGCAGCTGGAGAAGGAGAAGGAGATCATGTTTGGGAGAGCAGCAAGTGAATGAAAAAAAGCAAGACCCTCAGCTAGATAGATGGACACAGTGGCTGCCACAACAGGCTTGAACAGGAAAACAATCACGTGCCTGGCACAGAGTTGAGGAGTGTTTCATGCTGTTGTGCATAGAGTTGTTAGGAGTTGGACCCAACTGGATGGCACCTAACAACAATAACAATTACCAGCAGAATATGTGGAAGGAAGTCAACTCAGTGCAAGCCACAGCTCAGCCAGCCATCTTAACAGTAGCACAAAGTTTCTTTTCTGATTCCTGGGCATTTGAGCTATCTCAGCTGTCCTGAGGAACCCCATCAGGCATGGACAGCCCACAGCCCTGCCTTCTAAACTGCCAATCCCACCTGGGGACCAGAGGCTGGAGCACAGCAGTGTTGGGGAGGGGGATGCAAGTGGCCTGTTGCACTGACGCCTCTGTCTTCATCCTCCTCAGGCTTCCCCCACCAGACGACTCCGGTTATTCTTACAGTTTATCTAGTTTCTGGAAAAGTCTGTTGGAACACTGCCTTCCTACACCATCCCCACGGGCAACAGGTTTATTAAAAAATATATTTTACTTAATGGGAGAAGGATGTGGCAACCCACTCCCAAAGCAATCCCCAATCAGCCTATGAAGGGTCACTACGAGTCAGACTCCACTCAACAGCCCCTCACAACAACATATTTTACCTTTGCCCTTTTACTTCCAAGGAACAAACTGCTCATGAGACATTTGTTTTCCCTATAACTTCCCACGAGAGACACAAACTTGGAAGGTGTAGAATAGAAGATGATAAATGGGGATTCCAAGGTAATTATGCACTTTGATCCTGCCACCCTGACCTATTTTTAAAAGTTGAGGAAAGAACGAGCTGCTTCGCTCCTAAGTACTTCCACAGGAATCTTCTCTGTGCAATGGGAGTGCAGGGTGTAGAGTGATGTTCTTGAGTCTTGGGAGGGGCATTTCAACTTTTTAACTTTCAAAACAGTGCCTGAAATTGTGCTTAACTCCCAAGCCATCTTCTCTTTTAATAGTTCCTTAATGCCAGCAGCTGGCATTCCCTGGACTTGGGCACCATGAGCAAGACCACAATAACTTCCCGGATTCCTTAATCTTCGGGAAAGAAACAAGACAGGAGGTGACCTTTCAAACCAGGCACGTAACTGCCTGACTATATGGCATGGTCTCTCTTTGAGGAAAGAAACTGTGAAGAGTTTGGAGCACAATTTGGGCATAAAGAAGAGAATGTAATGTATTGCAATGAATACATTTAACCACTTATCAATTTCAGCCAATTCCAACCTGTCCATGAAAACGGGGGAAAGGGGGGCAGAGACAGTGAAGTTCCAAGGTGATCTGAATCTCTTCCTTCTTCTCACTGTCCATGCTTCCTCTTGCCACAGGGTCTTTGCCTACTTTTCTCAGGGTCTCTCACTACTCTGTTTCCCTTTGCACACAACAGTGCCTTATTAAAGCCCATCTCTTCTTTATTTCTTTTCTTGTATTTGTATTAAGTCTTCCCAGCAAGTCAAAGGGCTGACTGACAAAAGAAGACTGTGCCTTTTGTATTTGTGTATTTGTATTTGTTGCATTAATACAACAATTACTTATGAAGCCAACAATAGGCAAACATTACATGGCATTGGAGATACAGGAATGGAAAAGATAAAGGCTTTGTAGCCATCTAAAGAGACACCATGCTGGGTCTTTGACAGGATCTATGTTCCAGAACAGTCATTATCCTTGCAGGGGTTCATATGGCCTAGAGAGTGGCATACCATGGTGGTTAAGAACAGTGTCCTGGGGTCACACTGCCTGGGTTTAGTCTTGCTCTGTCACTAGCAGTGTGACTTCAGGTAAGTTACCCTCTCTGGGACTCAGTTTCCTATCTGAAGAGTAGGAATGGTGAGAATATTACACATACCTCAGAAGTCTCTTTGCTGATCAAAGAAATACATGTCAAGTCCTAAAGAAGCAACAGCAGCCAGCAGAACGTGGCCTTTGTGTCCACGCTGTGTGAACTCACAGGAGTGAGATGGTTAACTCCACCCGGAGAATGTCTCAGAAGCCTTGGCATTGGAGTTGCATTTTTTATCGACACGCCTGTACAAAGAGCACAGACTTCCCTCTCAAACATCTCGGGAATGCACAGAATTTCCAGATCTCAAGCTATCAACTTGCAATGACTACGTGAGTTCCAAGTTTCAAACCAAGACGCTGCCTCGAGGTCTTTCCAACTTAAAGAAGTCATGACTTCCTGCTTTAAACAAATACCATAAAATCACCTCAGCAATGTACCTTTAGTAATCCTAGCCTTGAAGCCTTCCTTCCATCAGAAATTTTTGTGAAAAATGAAATACCTCCTCTTAGACAGGGTTTATTTGCCTTGGCTGCACGAGCACGCTTTACTCACGGCAGAGACGACCGAGCCTGGTGTTTTATGGTGTGGAGAGATATTTGCCTATAGACTATGCTTAGAAACACCTGTGTGGACGAAGAAGTTTGAGCCCAAAGCCTTGACTGTATCCAAGATACAGCTATGGCAGGTGTGTGAGCTTCCCATGGTTGTCACACAAATTATTACAAATTTGATGGCTTAGAACAACAGAGCTCTATGCCCTCACGGGTCTGGAGACCAGAAGTCTAGATTAGTATCACTAGGCTGAACACAAAATGAGGGCAAGATTTGTACTCTTTCCAGAAGTTCTAAAGGAGAATTCATTTCCTGTCTCTTCCAGTTTCTGGTGGCTGCTGGCATTTCTTGGCTTGTGGCAACATCGCTCTAATGTCTACTTTTGAGGTTAGCCTGCTTTGTCCTTGTCTGTCTGTAGTAAAGATCCACCCTCCCTTCTTCCTAAGGACATGTGCAATGATATTTAGGACCTATTAGGATAATCCAAGGAAATGGTCTCGTCTTAACACCTGTGACTTACATTGCAAAGATCCTTTTTCCACACAAGGTAACATTTAGAGTTTGCAGGATGTAGAAGCTAAATCCTAGGAAGACACTTTTCAGCCTCTCACAGTATGCCATCCTAAGAAAGAGAATTCCCCCTAAATTTAACAATATTATTTGCCTTTGTATATGTTGGAAACACACACTTGGTCTTGTTAAAACAATCTTAGGGAGTAAATTTGATGATATATTTCAAGTTTCAAAGTGAAGCATGGACCACTTCACAATTCTAAGATAATGAATGCATATATTTGAAGGTGTCCCATTTACAAAGTTCAGGAATCTAAAGAGAGACAAGATGATCATGGTTCTGAGAAGAAGCAAATGGTACAACCAAACTGGCATGACTTGGGCTGGGGTTTAGTTCAGTTGGTAGAGTGCTGTTCTGCACTCTCTGAGGACCCATGTTTGATATCCAGCACAACAAAAATGGTAGAAGGATGTGGCAGTCCGCTCCTGCAACAATCAGCTATGGAAAACCCTATGAGGGTCACTATGAGTCAGACCTGACTCAATGGCACCTAACAACAAAGGAGATGAAAGAAAAGAAGGTTTAGAGGAACTAAGAGTGGATGGCAATAGCAAGAATGGTGGAAATGGGCCAACTCTATGTCTTCTTTAGGGCTGGGATTTAGCTCAGTTGGTAGAGCGCTGCACTGCAGTCTCTGAGGTCCCGAGTTCAATTCCCAGCACCGCAAAAATGGGAGAAGGACCTGGCAATCCACTCCCAAGGCAATCCTGAAACAGCCAGCCATTGAAAACCCTATTAGGGTCGCTATGAGTCGGATACCGACTTGACGGCACCTAACAACAACATGTCTTTTTTAAAAAAAGAAGACAAAAGAAGGCAAAAGAAGAGAGAGATGAGCAAAGTATGGAGAGAGCAGATGCTGTAACCATGGCTTCAGGGGGCAGCTATTGCAGGTTACAGTAGAAGCACCGGGCCATTGCAAATGTCTAGCATGGAGTGAGCAAGCGCATGCCTTACACCAGCCAAAGCTGGTGGTAATACTTAGGATCCTACATATTAAGGGAACCCAGTAATGCTGTCCATGCAGGCCAGCCTCCGGGAGCAAGGTCAGGATGGAGAAGGAAGGAAAGGACAGATATCTAGATCTTGGGGCAAAAAGAAATATCTAGCACATGCTGCTACAGAGCTATGAGAAAAACTCCAATGTCTTCGAAGCAAAGGAAAAAGAAACTCCTGGAGATGGAAGTTGGGGGCACTCATATTTCAAAGGCTGCTGAGAAGTCAAGGCAGATGAAGAAATGTTTGCTGATTTCTAAGACAAGGCAATCCTTAGTGACCTAAGCCACTTCTGCTTGGGTGTGGTGGGGGGTGATGAAGCTGGATTGATACTGTTTGAATGGGGGGTGGGGAGTGAGTGGGCTATCAAATGAAGACAAGAAAAATCTTTCATCCATTTGCTTGGGTTAGGAAAAGAGAAAGGGCAGTGGCTACAAGAGAAAATGAGAATGAGGTGGAAGGAAAACACGCTATCCCAAGCTGGGCAGAACCTCCCCAGGTGGATGTTGATGAAGGATAGAAGTGACAGGGTTCCATGAGAAGTGCCTTGGTTCCCATCCAAGAGAAAAGGCGTTCATCGATTAGCCATGTCTGTCACGGGCACGAGGAGCAGATGGAGTGGGACAAACAAGGTACCTGATTCCAATCCAATCTCTCCACTTTCTAGGTGCAACTGTTGTCCAGGGTGGGGAGTCTCTTGCCTGTCATCTGGGTAGCTACTAAGAGGCCTTTTTACATTTTGTCTAGAGATCTAACAACTGGTCACTATTTCTAAAATTATGTCCATCCCTACTAGAGATATGGCAAATAATTTTACATTTGTCACAGATTAACACTTTGATTTTGATAATGGTGCAAATTATTTCTATAGTTTCCATACACTGGTGGCCCAGGACACTAGCTTTCTGTTTATGGTAATAATATATAGTTTTGCCCTAAGTTCAATATTTTTAAAGCAAGGAAAAATTATTTAAATAAAAATACACAAAAGTGATACAAATACTACTCAAACAAGACAAGTGTGAAGCTGTGGAGGTAACAGGTACATGAACAGCATTTGAGACACACTGTCACACTGTACCATCCTGCTGCTTATTTTCAGAGTGAATTTTGGACTCACTGGAGTTAAGAGGGTAAGTCTAAAGGACCAAGACTCCAAGCCTCCTGCCTGCAGTCTTAACCTTAATTTACTATGGCAAGCAGCTAAGGATGCAAAATGCATCTGGAGAGTTAAGAAGAAAAGCTGACACCTCAACTTTCTCCAGCACTGTGCTGAGTAGACAGAAGGATCATCTTAGCAATGGATTTTATCCTGTAATTAAAGAGGGATCCCCTGATTAATTAAATGACAGGCAAACTCATTTAAAGTAGTGATGCTAGGAAGAGACCATGGCAAAACTTTTCCTTGGCCAAAATAAAGCACAAGGATTTAGCTGTACAGCTTGAGTTTTTGTTATTCACACTGTTATCCATTTGCTGACAATTTTTCAATACCTGCAGATTTATTCAAGCCTATTAAAGGCCTCAAAGCAAGCAGGAAGTGTAATAAATATTTGAACAGAGAGCAGGGCATTTCAGAGGCTGAATAAATCATTGGGATGAGAAAGCCTGTTCCCGCACATTCCTGCAAAGTGACTGCCTTTGGTTCGGGCCCCGCTCTAGCGTACTTGCCCTTTACTAATCCAGCCCTGGTGCATCCTTCACGAGCTGAGGGAAGCTGTAGTTCCATTTCAAAGGATTGTTTCTCATCCAGAAAAGTAATAACAAGCAGAAATGTTGGCGAGAAGAGTAAATCAATTTGTTTCCTAAAAATTAGAGTTACACAGCCACTGTGACCACTTCCACCCCACCAGTCAGGCTCCCATCACGGGTGGAATGTTCACATCAAAGCAGGGTAATACTCCCAATGATTAGAAAAGCCCTTCTTCTAAGGGTCTCGTGTAAGTGGCACCCACCTGCAAGTCACTGAGGACTTGACCCTTTCCAATGCCAGCCCCCTCTTCCATTTCTACACCTGAAATATACAGATTCACAGACTCCTGCACAGTCAGGACACAACAAGACCCTCTTTGAAAGCTGCCAACCTTCATCCAGAATCAGATTCAACCTGGCATTCTCATCCTAGATGTTGCTAACCATTATTTGAGATTTTCCACTGAGATGTGCCATTTTTATTGTCTGTGCTCCAGGTTTTACCTCCCAACTCTTTGACGTGCCCCTAAAGAACATGTATGAGTTTCTTAGGATTTCTATAACAAATCCTCACGCACTGAAATCCATGGACTCACCGCTCAGGAGTCTTGACTTCCTGTGTGGACAGAGATGTGCTTCCCCTGAGGGCTGAGAGGGAAAATCCTTTCTGGCTTCCTCCCATCTTCTGGTTGTTGCCAGCAGTCACTGGTGCCCGTGACTTACAAATGCATCACTCATTTCCCTTCCTCTGTTGCTGCGTGACTTTTCTTCTCTGTGTAGGTCTCCATGTCCCTGTTTTCTCACCTAACAGATGTCCGTCATTAAATTAGGGTACATGCCCTCCTGTTAACCAATTACATCTGCAAAGATTCTATTTCCCAATAAGGTCCAGGGTGGACATACATGTCAGGTGTCATGACTCAGCTGAGTGGGGATGGATGCCATAATTTCCATGGGCTTTGCTTTGGCTGGGCTGTGATTTACCAATCAGGAAAAGCCAAATATCCAGCATTCTGGGGACTTGCTCAGATTGAACCTCTTCCCCTCCTCCTGTAAATCAAAAGGTGATCTTGTTGCTCCTGCAAGCCAGTATGGTCATGTGTCCTGTGAGATAGCCTAAGTGCTCAACACAGGGGGATGAATCTCTTATGCAAACCCAGACCAAAGACCTCTTCCCTTTTCTGAAGCTCCTAGCATATTAACAAATCAAGAAAAACCAAACAGGGCTAGGAAAAGGGGAAGAATACCTGCTCACCAGTCCTCAAGAGGTTCCACTAAGAGCTCCAGGGACTGTCTTCTAACTCACAATTCTGGGCAATAACCATTTTCTGGTTTGTTCTGTTATATTCATGCATGTTCTTGTTAGGTGCTGTGCAGTCGTGTTCAACTCATAGCAACCCTACATACAACAGGTAGAACACTATTGTCAGTGCTTCTCTGCTATTCATAGGCTTTTCAGTGGCTCATTGTTTTTTGGGAGTGGGTTGCCAGGTCTGTCTCCCAAGCCTGTATTCCTAGGCGGCCTCCCATCCAAGTACTAACCAGGCCCAACCCTGCTTAGCTTCTGAGTTCTGACAGGATCAGAGGCCACAGTGGCACGGCTACAGCATCTTTATCTGTAGATAGCACCATTGCCATGGTGCCCAGGACCATCACAAACTTGAGGGTCATGCATCCACAAGATGCTAAAAGCATCTGGAATGTGGGAAATGAAGCCACATACATGTGGGACTGTGCCCAAAGATTTCCAAATATAGGAGTTAAAGGAGTCCAGCAGATGAAGTTCTGGGGGAGCTGCTGGGACAGATGACCAGGAAGCCCAGGGGGTCTGGGCTGAGAGGAATAAACATTGGAACCTGATATTCTAGGACAGAGCTGTTAGATCAGGTCCTGAGGAGAGGACACAGGGCCTGAGAAAATCCCACAGGTGGCTTTCACTGTGCACGGGTTACCCTGTGTCCATAGCTGTGGCTTATGGCTGAACATTCACGCTATCGGTCACCCCTAAATGACCTGTGAGACAAACATAGCTTTCATATTATAGACACTAACACTGAGATTTAGTAAAAATATTTCAAAATTATTTGGGGGCAGAATCTGACCTGTGAGTGTAGAAGCGGGAAAGGAATGGGTGTCAGGGGTCTTCTGAGCGGAACATGATTAGCTCCTTTCCTTGGGCCTTTCTAACTTTACGTGCCAATTACTACCCAGTCGGGCGAAATGGGGGATAATTGCCTATCACATGGCCGGGTAAAAGCAAATCGGCGTCAAATCAGTGAAGGTTGGGTCTGAGAATAGAAACAGGCTCATTCTAGGTAATCTGAGATGGGCCTGGTTCTGGGTCTCTGAATGCAAACTGATTTCTAGCACTTAATCCAAGGGGACCTTGTGCATGGCAACCCTACACTTCTTCTGCTGGCAAAGGTAAGGTCGGTGTCTTGTTAGGAGGGTTACTGCGGGATGTGTTAGTGGCCTGGCTTTCTGTCCTCTTTCCCAGGGGTCTGAGTATCAGCCAGGCCTTCCCTGGACCCCAGGAGGGAGTGGCCTTTCCTCCTGGCCCTCACTACCCCACCTTCAGCCGCAGCCCATCATCACCACGAGGGAATCGGTGCCCTCCGCGGGGAAAGACCATCCAGAATGAGGAGGGTGGGAAGTAACCGCCACCACTTTCCAGGAGCATGTGGGGACCTTGGCACTTAGCCTGGCTGGACATCTCCCCACGTCCTAGCCTGGCCAAGGAAGCATAATGCGGCAACTGTCACCTGCTAAGTGTGGAGAAAGGGAGAGTCCATTCTACCACAGCCAGCGAGACTTCAAAGGTCAAGTCTAAATGCACAGACAGAAAATAGGAATTAGTCTCCAAACTGGCTTCAGAAGCATGGGGCCAGAGAGAAATGGCAAGAGGGATCTGTAGGTGGCTCACAGCAGGCAGAGGAAGGAGATTTCTTGCATATACAGGCTTTCTTGAGGACAGGCCTGTGGGCGGGATGAGGCCGTCAAAATCACAGTGTTCATTTGGACTCGGAGAAAGCTAATTTCAAGGGCGAGCCCACCCTCTCTGGTGACTCCATCCCGAGGTCGATGGTCCACATTATCCGTCTTTCTGCGCACATTTTTACTCCTCATCTCTTCACAGAGGTGGATAAAAAAGGATATTAGAATTCTTTGCTCACACTGAATCCCTGCTCCAGGCAGGTGTCTGCTGAGGCCCCACTTCAGGAGGGTTTCGGCCAGCTTTCCACAATCCTTGCAGTGTTTCAACTCCAGAATCTCTATTGTGATCAAAAGATCTAAGACCCCTGAAAATAATGAAGAATGTGGTTCACTCTGGGAACAGCCTCTGAAGTATTGGCTTAGCAGACAGAGCATTTTCTGGATGGAGAGTGGCATCATGCCAAGGCAGCTTGGGGGACCCTTTAGTGGAGCCCTTGTTCTTGACTCCAGCAGTGGGTACTACCATGGCTTAATTTTCATTTATTGACTTAAAAACATCATGCCAGTCTATCGACTGCCTGTCTACTGGCAAAACTCTTCCTGAAATGTTGATAGCCTGTCTTTTTTTCCTTAACACCAACCAAGGTTGACTTTCTGTCTTTTTAAGCATGGCATTTGAACAGCTGCTACTGAGCCCACTATAGCACTGGTCTCCAACCTTCTTGGCACCAGGGACTGATATCGTGGAAGACAGTTTCTCCACGGATGGGACTGGGGTGTGGGGGCAGGATGATTCAAGTGCATTACATATATCGTATAAATACAGATGAAGCTTCCCTTGCTCACCTGGCACTGACACCAGTATCAGTCCTGGTCTATGGCCTGGGGGTCAGGAACCTTTGCACTGTAGGATATCCAGAGGAATTAGTC
Organism: Pedetes capensis; assembly: GCA_007922755.1. Taxonomy (NCBI): domain Eukaryota; kingdom Metazoa; phylum Chordata; class Mammalia; order Rodentia; family Pedetidae; genus Pedetes; species Pedetes capensis. The sequence goes on from VMDO01001958.1 coordinate 115,258, forward strand.
CCCAAGGAGATTGGGGCGTGGTCCCCTCAGTGAGGGGAAGCTGTCTCTGGGAGTACTTCTTCCTTTCCATCAGCCGAGGACTCCTCCACAGTCAGACAAAGAGAGCATGGGTCTGGGACTGCAGCCCTATCAGTGCTCCTGAGTAGAAAAGGGCTACCTGATGGAGATCAGGTGAGAAGCTTCAATACTAAGTGAGTCAATGGCCTCTACTTCATTATGCTCAAATGCCTTCTTTCTTAGCATTCTTCCCTTTGAGGAGGACAAAGAGCTGCCTATGTTAGTGCTGATAATTTGCACTTCAGAAAAAGAGCCCCTGGCACCTCTGGTGCCAATGGGCAGCAGGTGCACCCACAGCTGGAGTGAGGAGACCAGGGCTCACCCCCTTCTCAGCTTACTGCCTCCTTCCCCAGGGTTCCACAGAGCATCCTGCAAATGACAAATTACAAGGGCAGGGGTTTTTGCCCTGGTGAAGGGTTTGCTACTGATTCCATGCATGGGAGAGAAAGAGAGACTTTAGGAAACATGACATGCTTAGAAATTGCTTTGGTTAAAATCTCAAATAAGGTAACATTGTGATAGCTTCACTGAGCTGACACTCCCCTACTGAAATCACCAAAGGACCCTGCATGATTTCAGACAGAGACCTGCATCCCTCCCTAGGGTTCTTTATTTCAATACAGCCTCTGAGCCTTGGAAGGAATTCTGTTTGGAAATACTTCTTCATTCTTTTAACTTCCTGTTTTCCTAAGTTCAGAAAAACACACACACACACACACACACACACACACACACACACAAACATCTCATTTTCAACCTAAGATGGAAATAGTGGCTTCCTCAGTCTTGGCCAGAGAAAATACACTTGTGTGCTCAGCAGCCTACCGTGTGCCTGGTGCTTTGAAGGGTGCAATAAACTCTCAAGGACAATGATCCCACTCCCACCTTTTGAGAAAGAAGATTTTATAGAGCAAGAAGTATTATTATCTGTGTTTCCACTGTTCTTCCTCCCAGACTGAGCACCCATGGGCCCAAAACTGGCTTCTTCTTAAGGAAGGATAGAATATTATGAGAAGCCTAACACAGAGCAGTCATTAAGGCCATTGAAGAAAAAAAAATAAAGGGAAAGTAATCTCTGGAAATGTCTTATATGTAAATATTCTCTACCAAGACCCCCGCATGTCTGTCAGCTTGTCATGCTGTGGGGGCTTGTGTGTTGCCATGAAGCTGAAACCTATGCCACTGATATCTCAGGTACCTGCAGGACCACCCATGGTTGACAGGTTTCAGCTAAGCTTCCAGACTAAGACAGACTAGGGAGAAGGACCTGGAAGCCCATCCCTGAATCAATTAGCCACTGAAAACCCTATAATAGCAGAGAAGCACTGTCCAACAGAGTGCTGGAAAATGAGCTACCCATGTCAAAAGGCATTCAAGAAATGACTGGGGAAGAGTTACCTTCTCAAAGTAGAGTCGTCCTTAATGTTGGGAATGGAGGAAAGCACCTGGGATCTCCATTTGCTGATGTGACATGACTCAACATGAGAAGAAACACAGTGGCTGCAACAATGGGCTCAAACACAAAATGCATGCATGGCACCATGTTGAGGTGCATTTCGTTCTATTATACCTAGAGTCACTATTTGTCAGATCTGAGTTGATGGCATCCAACAACAACAACAAAAAGTCCAAACAAGATGAAGACATTTGGAATAACTTCAGCCAGGGGAGCAACGTGCAGCCTAAGGCTCCAGCCCATTGGCTCCCTGGATTGTAACCAAGCTTGCCTGGGTGCAGCCCTGCTCCATTGCTTTTATAGGGTCCACAACTTCTTCCCCACAACAGGATGTGAATGGCTGCCATGGGGACTGTATAGGCCACAAAGCAAAAACCATCTACTACCTGACCCTCTACAGGAAAAAAAAAAATGCTGATTTAGACGAGAAAAGAGAAGAAAGTGGCTGTGACTGTGGACTGCCTGCCACGTGCCTCACACTCCCACAGGACCTGCCATGGAGCCCAATGAGGCATGCTATCCCTCCCAGGGAAGAGTCTGCTGCTCCTTAGGGAGACTAATTTAGCAGCTGGGCCAGTGGAGAAGCAAAGGTGAGCAGAGGGGGTACCAAGAAAAGAACAAAACTGGTGTTGTGGAGGCAGCAATGTCACAGAGGGACCAGGAGAGGGGAAGTGTCCCCCCAGTTCTCCCACTCCTATTTCCTGAAGGGTGACTGGGAAGGCACTACATTCCACACCCACTAGCTTAAGCACCGGGGCTGTCACAAGGGAACAGCGAAAGGAGTGACCTCAGAAGACTGAAAACCTGGCCATGTTACATGTTTGATCTGTGTTGTATATCATTACTGTCCTTCAGCATTTCACTGAAGATGTACTGTGAATCAAGGGCTAGGCTTTAGCTCGGGTGGTACAGTGCTCCTCTGCGCTCTCTGAGGATCCAGATTCTATCCCCAGCACTGCAAAAAGTGAGAGAAGGATGTGGCACTCCTAAAGCAATAAGCCATTGCAAACCCTACCAGGAGCCAGGCACAGTGGCACATGTCTATAATCCCAGTGACTCAGGAGGCAGAGGCAGGAGGATTGCAAGTTCGAGACCAGAGGCAGTCTGTGTAATTTCACAAAACCCTGTCTCAAAAAGTAAAAAAAAAAAAAATGGGCTGGGGGTGCAGCTCAGTGGTCTAGCACTTGGAAAGCATGCAAGCGTGAGGCCCTGAATTCAACCCCAAGTATCGCAAAAAAAAAAAAAAAGAAAAAGAAAAAAAGAAAGAAAGAAAGAAAAGAAAGCCCTACAAGGGTCGTTATGAGTCAGACCCGACTGGACAGCAGCTAACAACAATTGTGAATCAAAGGGTCAGGCTAAACGCTTTATATACAGACATTCATTAATTTGGCTGCAGTTTTGTGTGGTGAATCTCATTATTTCTACAAAAGAGTATCACTATTGTCATGGAAATTTCCTAAGGCACACAGTGTATGAGTCAATCAGGGTGGGCTGGCTCTGCTTCTGTAACAAGCAGGTCCCATATCTCAATGGCTGACGTAAGTTTCTTTCTTGTTCATGTTCCATGCTCACTGAGGGGCAGTGAGCATCCCTGCCTGCTGCTGTCACACAGGACTATCTATTTGAAGCATGCCTCGGACCCCCATGCAGTATCTGCTACTGCCTATAACCTGTTCCATCCAGGAGTATCACAAATCTTTTTCAATCGTATTTCATCACCAGAATCAGAACCACTTCCGTCTTGATTCTTTATTGGTTTTCATAATTATATATGCGTTCATATTTATACAATACTACACCTTATAGGTACTCTTTTGCCCAAACTTTAAATAGACCATAGGGCCTTGCTGATATTTACCACTTCAAGGAACATTTATGAAGCATCTCTTATAAGCCATATTCTGTCCTAGACACAAAGAAGATGGAAAAAAACAAAAAAGAAATACCAAGGCTCAGTGAACTTTCATTAGCTGGGAGAGAAAGGAAATATACTAACCACATAACTTAGAAAGCAAAACTTAGGCTGGGTACAGTGGTGCACACCTTTAATCCCAGAAATGTGGGAGGCTAAGGTAGGAGGGTCACAAGTTTGAGGCCGGAGGCAGCCTGCATAACTTAATGAGACCTTGTCTCAAAAATACCAAGTGAAAAAACGGGATAGGGGTACAAGTCAGTGGTTGAGCACATACAAAAAGCATGCATGAGGTCCTGGGTTCAAATACTAATAATAATAATGATCCCAAAGACTTGGGGGCCAAGACAGGAGCATCATGAGTTCAAGGCTAGAGGCAGGTTGCTCAATCTAGTGAGACCCTGCCTCAAAATTAAAAATAGAAAAAGAGGCTGACAGTGTGGCTCAGTGGTGGAGCACTTGCTTAGCATGGGCAAGGCCTTGGGTTGAACCTACACTATGAGGGGAAAAAAGGAAAAGAAAAGAAAGGGAAAAGAAAACAAGAAAAATAGAAAAAAGTGAAGAAAGGAAAAGAAGAAAAGGAAACAAGCAAAGAAAACAAGAAAAGAAAAAAGAGAAGAGAAAAGAAGAGAAGAGAAGAGAAGAGAAGAGAAGAAAAGAAAAGAAAAGAAAAGAAAAGAAGACAAGAGAGTTGGTAGAGAATGCTAAGTGCTGGGAGTGAAAAGGCCTCTCTGCCCATGTGCCCGTCCTTTAGTCCTGGGTGTGACCGATGCCCTGAGAGCTCTGGAGCTCTTGTGCTGCCTGGAGGAGGCTGGCAAAAATGCAAACAAATATTTCAAGTGTTTTTTAGTTCCATAAAGGTGCTGAGGCTGTGAGCAGTGGAGAGATGGGAGGCACAGAGGTCTGGCCAGGACCGTCCAGATGCCTGGGGACCCTCAGGTGCAGGTGCGAAGCTGGTAGGGAGGGCGGCTGGACAATGACATTCAGAACTTGGCTTCTGAGGTGTCTCCTTGAATATAGGGCAGGAAATAAGGTCCGTAAAGTCTTCAAGGGGTATGGAGAGGAGAGGCCAAGGGAGACGCTGGGAACCAAAATATAAACAGACCAAAACCTCTGGGCACCTGCCTCGTACGGGTGCGGACAGAGCTTAAAGATCAGCCTGCTTCAGCTTTGGCTGGCAGAAGACTGCCATGTTCCTCTGCATTTATAATGAGTGACATGTGTGTAATGAATTTTCCTGGCCCAAAGTTTGCTCCTTGGTTCTGTCTTCCTAAAATAACTCTCTTTCATTTGCTCACTTCCCTTCCAAAGCCCCCTGGCCTTTTCAGTAGCTCCCACTGGTCACTCATGGGGTGTTTTCAAACCAAATAACACTCCTTACATTCAGCAATGCCTTCCTATTTTCCCCTGCAATTTTTCCAGCTTACTATCAATCTTCACGTTAAGTTTCTGGCAAAGCATATAGATAAAAAGAACACCATCTTTATCCATGGCTTTTTCTATTAACCTGGCTCATCCCACCTTGTCAAAACACTTAGCTGTGAGATAGCGACTGCCTTAAAGTTCTGGCTCTGATTTCAATTTTCTAGTGACCTTGGGTGGACGAATCACATCACCATTGTGACAAAAAGGTTCCTCTGGGCACATAAGATTGTTCATTTTCTACAGAGGAGCAGGGTAAGGATTCAAGGTTTCTTCAGGCTACAGGACAGTAGCCTGTGATTGAAGAAAATGTTTCAAATATTTAATGATGTGACCTTGATCAGCTAGAGATCAGAGCTCAGGCTTCCCTACCAATGTACCAGAGCACAGTTATGGTTCTGCAACAGCATCCTCCTTCCTCAGCCAGCCTCCCATCCCCGGAGGTACCGCCTGTCTTCCACGCCTACTAACCTGCTCCACAATGGGACTATCTGAGCCGGCTCTTCTTGACTCCTGAGCGTGTGCCAGGCTACATCCTGGGCATCTCAGTGACTGCATAAACAGCTGTGGTTGCCCCACCTCCAGGCCTAGCCAGTTCCTCCAACCTTTGCCCCGTGACCTGGGAGCTCCACTTGTGAAGGCAGAATGCATTTCCTGCTCCACAGACGTTGGGTCTGGTGACTTGCGCTGGGTGATGGAACACAGCATGAGTGACTGTGGGCCACCTCCTCTGCCTCCAGAAATCCCAAATGTGTTCACTCTCTCTTCTAGACTTCTGCTGGGAAAACGAGCATCAGCAAGACCAAGACTCGGAGGAGGAGAGATGTGTGCCTCGGTTACCTGAGTCACCTTCACAGCCAGCAGACAGCTGCTAAGTCTCCAGATGACTGTGCATCAGGCCATCCTTGAGCAGACACCCCCCCCCCAGGAGAACAGCCACCCAGTAACAAGCACCTCGCTGAGCCCAGGTTAAGCCAGCAGAGCCTGGCCCAAATCAGCAGAAATGTCAAGAGTGCCACAGATTCCAGAAAAATAGTAAGTGCTTTAAGTCCTGAGTAGTGCAGTGTTTATCAATGCAACAATAGCTAACAGGGATGCATTTTATAAAGATTAGTTCACGTAGTCCTTCTAATAACCTTACACAGCCTACAGCCGTACTACTGTTGTGTTGGATCCCGTCAGATCTTGGAAGCTAATCAGGGTTGGACCTGGTTAGTCCTTGGATGGGAGGCCGCCTGGGAACACAGGGCACTGTAGGCTTAGGAGAAGGACCTGGCAACGCACTCCCAAAAACAATCAGCCATTGAAAACCCTATGAACACCAGAGAAGCACTGAAAATAGCGTTTCGCCTATTGTCCGTACGGCCACTGAGTCGGACACAGACTCGATAGCACCTAACAACAACAATATCCTCACACAGCCGATTCTATTACTATCCCCATGTCATGGAAGAGACAACTGAGATTTAGAGTTTAACCATCACACACAGCATGAAGCAGCACACCAGCCTTCCCAACTACATGTCAAGTCATCCGAAATCTGACATTTCTTCCTCATACATCACTTGTGAAGCCCTCCTCTCCACGTCCTTTTTTTTAAGATTATAACCACATGACATTTGCTAAAACCAGGCTTTTCTCTTCGAAATGGAGCATTCCTTTGTATTTGACTCAAAATAAGCACATGTGGTCTCTTGGACCTTCCTCAGGGGCTCTGTTGCCTTTGGAAACTTGTCTGAAGCCTCGGTCAGCGAAGAAACAGGCAGGAGACACTTCGGAAACATTTTCATGGTAATAAGTTGTGCATCCAAACAACACTATTGCCAGCTCTAAAACTTCCAAGTGCCTTTTCTGAAAGAGGGCACAGAATTAACGGATCCTGTCACTCAGCCAGAAAAGGATTTGTCCCTATACTGAGAGACTAGCTGGACTGGTCCATATATAACATGATCATCAGAGATGGCCCTGGGAGAACGGAGGGAGGAAGCTGTTACTGTTCTATGGGGATAAAAGATGGTAGGGAGCTTAGTATATCACTTGCACTAACTACATTGGTTCTCCATGAGGTTTCTCTCAATCCATGCACTTTTCCTGGAACAGACTAATGGAGTGATTACTCTTTATTCCTACAGGTTATACAGAAGGAAGCCTTGCACTCTCAGAAAACACCAGTTGGTTTTATTCTTTAGCAGATTCTAATGAACTATCTTCTTTTTAAACAGTCCCGGGTGTTAATTTGATTTTTGTATTTGCAAAGTTCGATATGAAGGCTTCCTTTATTTATTTTACCCAAAAAGTTCAATTTGAAGCCTCCCTTCATGTCAAAGGACAGGTTTCCGGTTTGATTTTAAACATGGCAGGCATGGTTGCTATTCCATCTATTTTGAACACTTCATAACAGCATAGATAAGACATTTTAATATCTCATGGAGCTTCTCTATGGCTTACAGAAAATAAGGAAAATGGCTGCTGTCTTTCTTCTCTCAGCCAGAAAACCTCTTTCACTACACATTGCTATAAATACTTTCCAAACACACAACTGAGGATATGAAAAAAAAAATGAAGGCTTATGATTCCTGAATCATTCAAAGCTCTTAGGCTTATTCCATTGTTAGTGACAATTGTGTGACATTGTTCTGATTTTCCCTTCTACAATAGTTGGAAAGGCTGACATTCTTTTGACTCATTCTCACAAACTAGGAACAATTTCTCTGTAGGGTTTTTTCTTGACACACTCAATGGCTCAAGTATAACTGAGGAGAGAAAAACTAAATACAGTTCTTAAATGCTATCATTTAATTTTATGCATGATATCACAAATAATCCAATAATACTTTAAAAGTATGCTATAAACTAACCTCTTATTTTACACCTTGTATTATTATTTAACTTTAATAAATATATTTTGATTTAAGAAGGCTATCACATGCTTCTTAATTTATCTGCCAGCTAACATTCTCTCACAGTATTTTGCCAATCGTTTACCCATTTATTTCATTATTCAAAACTCTTAACACTATTTGTTATACAATGGTGAGAACTTTCAAAATTGGTACTAATTATTGTAGCATTTTCTGCTTGTGATAATAAGTGAATAGTCATATTCAGATATGTGACAGATTTAATCATATGTAAAAGCATGTGAGATGCTCACCTGAAAGAACCTTCTATTTGAAGGCCAATGTCCATATACAGTGAGCAGGAAGGAAAGGCCATCCTCACTTTACTGATGGCCAGTGCTCTGTTGGTATAACAATGACCTGAGTGACCACAGGACTCTTCCCAGCTGTGCCTCTTCCGACCTGTCCCCTTTCATACTTCAGTATTGAGCCTTCCAAGTCCCTTTTATTCTTTTATTTTATGAAGACCACCTACCTGCCTTTTCCCTGTGGAGGGAGAAATCTGCCAATGTCACACCTTCCTCTGCAGTCTTTAGCATTGACTGTCTTCCCTTTTCACACGGCTATATCCCAAGGTGTGAACAGGACTACGTTAAGTAGATGTGAGTTTTGAAAGGGCTACAGGAAAAGGAAATAAAAGAGATAGTTGAAAATCTATTGAGAAGTATCACATAAATATTACCCCATGACATGCAGAATGGATGTAACACATTAGAATAAAACAAATAATTAATGAAAGTAGTGTACTGATTCAGATGAAGATCACATAGCAAAGCAGACCTCTAAATACCCCTTTCTTTATAAACTTAGAGGAATAAAAAAAAACACTCAAGCAAACAAATACACTAGCACATTCCTGAGATTATAGAACAGGGTTGTTGCTGAGAAGAAAGATTGAAAATGTTAGAAATTGGCCAGGGTGAGTGAGGTGAACAGAATTTTAAAGGCCCTCCAGATCCCCAGCCCTTGTGCACAGGCAAGGCTTTATCTCCACACCCTCCAGATGTGGGTGGAAGTGGGGGTACGAGGGACCTCATTCCTGTGGTTCCATTAATAACCAGTGAGCTTGGAGTCAGTCAAAAGGGAGATGATCCTCACTGGTTTTGATCTGACAGGCGGGAGGAGGTGAGGTAGGCGTCAGGGAAGAGAGTACACAGCCCAGTGAAAACTTCCCCTGGGATCCTGGAGGTGAGGACCCGAGGGTGGCCTTAAGGCTGAGACAGTTCCCTGGCCCTGGTAGGCAGCTGGTAATGGAGAGAACCAAGAGCCGTGTGAGGCCCCATGACCAAAATGCTCTCCAAGAGGAGGTGCTTAAAGTAAACTGGTCCCCCGGGTCAGAACGCTCCCTGATGTCTGCCCATGGCCCAAAGAATGCACCCTTGCTTCTCACCAAGGCTCATCCAGCCCCCTGGAACCCCTGCCTCAAGGCACCTTGCTGCAATGGTTGTCATCCCTCTTCCCCTTCCCCATCGCTGCCAGGAGCTTGCCTTTCCCGACCCTTCCCCACTCTTTCCTCAAACCCAAGTCCACATGCTTGGCAGTGGTCAGACTGCCTTCTCTCTTGTCTGAGGACTCTGGCTTCGTGGGGTTCTCCTATCCTTCTGATGTGGAAACCCAGGAGCAGGTGAGGCCCCCTTATCTTGTGAACTGTGACCCTCAGCCCCCTCCCAGGCTTTCCCTATTGGTAATGAAGTGGGGCCTCAGTCAGCCACCCGAAGGAAATCAAATCTGCCAGTTTGTCCAAAAAGTGAGCAACCTGCTCCCTCGTGGTGGGCCGAAGGTCCAACAGGGCCTGCCTGCCTAGTGCCCCAGGTAATAAGTGTGTGTGCTGTCCTCCCTCACCGTGTGGGTCCTGGCTTGTTCTTGGCTACAGGCAGCTCACATGCTATAGTGGGCAGGCAGCCAAGAATCTCCATGTGAAGAGAAAGGAAAGTAGCCTTCTCTCTGCAGACTCTCAGGATAGATGTCCATCATGGACAGAGGCAGGACAGATCCCATAACCACTTCCAGAAGCAGTGCCAACACCCCCACATGCCCGCTGGGAGCAGCTCTGAGTTCACACAGAGCCGAGGAAAACCTGTGCACTCTTCCCTTAGCATGAACGGGAAGAGTAGAGAGAGGAAGGCGCAAAGAGAGGACGCCCTTCCCCATCTGACTGTCTCCAGCAATGAGCTAGGAAAACAGCCAAAGACATGAGAAAAAGAAAATCAGGGAAGACCTTTGAAGAGATCAGGCAGGGGGTGGGGCCCTCATGAAATTCCTTCCATATCTGGGGCAGAGCAGAGGAGGAAGGGGTGATGGGCACAAAGGGCTGAAGTGGGGCAAAAGAGCCAAGAGCCTGTGGGAAATAAGGAGAAAATCCTAGTGCACCAGGGTGACCTGGAAACATTATTTGAGTCCCCAAAGCAGGCTTTCACGGGCCCCGCCTCTGGCAGCTCATATCCACTGGGCTTGCTATGATCCAGGAGTCTTTCAGATGGCTAAATATTTTGACTGTTTCTTGGATACAGTACAACAGGGGAATCAGCTTGGCCCTAGGGTAGGAGAGCGGCACTCTGGCTTGCTAATAAAGGCTGTCCCCTCCATCCCGCCTGGTCCACCATGGGGATGGCTGCAATTGTGGCCCAAGGGGGAAACATGGGTGTGAGTGAATATGTGTGTGTGCATGTGAATAAGTAATGTCTATCTCTTTAGAGTATTGAAAAGTAAAGATGTCACATTGAAGATGAAGATGTTCCTGACTCATGCCATGGTATTTTCAGTTGTATCATATGGTTGTGAAAGCTGGACCTTGAACAAGGGATATGGGAAAAGGATTGATGTTTTTGAATTATGGTGCTGGAGACGTCTATTGAATATACCATGGACTGCCAAAAGAACCAACAGATCTGTTACATAAGAAGTGCAACCAGAGTGCTCCTTGGAAGCAAGGATGGCTAGACTGCATCTTACATATTTCAGACATGTAGTCAGGAGAGACCAATCCCTGGAGAAAGACATCATGTTTGTGGGAGTGGCAGGTCAGTGAAAAAAAGGAAAACCCTCCACCAGATGGACTTGACACAGTGTCTGCAGCAATGGGCTTAAATATAAATAAGATGTTTCTGTCCCAGTCTCCACCCTTCCAGCTGGAGATACAAAGGTAAGAGAGAGGTACCTCAGGACTGAGGGAGGAGGGAAATGGGTTCTGACAAGGAGAAACTCAGACACAAGACAGATATACGGCAGAGAAGAAGGATATGATCATAACACATATCATCCATTTTGGAGCATATTAATCTATTTCTGAAGAATATATTATTAGTTCTGATATAGTTTTAGGTATTCAAGAAAATATTGCATAATATATTGAATGCGCATGAAGGGTTCTTTTTTTTTTTCCACATATGGTAGGCACGAACTCTACCACTAAGCTGCACCTCCAGATTGGATGTGATTTGAGAACAGCCTTAGGCACTCCTCAGTCTTTCCACTTTTTGATCCCTAAGAGGAAAGGTAAGAGGAATCTCCCAATGTGTTAGCACACACATGCAGATAACAATCCCCTTCCCCCAAGTGGATCAGACTAGAAATACACAACACCATTCAAAAGACAACAAGACATGCCTGGACCCAGCTCAAAGGTCTTAGAGCTGACCAGTGCACCCATGCAGAGGGTGCGGAGAGACTGGAGGGTGATCTGATTTGCTGAGGGGGCCGACTTTAGAAGGAGGAGGAGCTTCCCACCCACCGCACCCACCTGTGCTGTTCTTGGGCAGGCACGCTCATTGTGCATATGGAACATTAGGTTGTCCTCATTTGAGTCATTTAAAATTTGCATCATAGATCTGATTGCCCCCCATCATCTATGTTTATACAACAAGTTTTCTAAATATAATTTTGCTTCTTTGACTTGGTTTATCTCAGTTATATGAGACTCTTAACCATACGTCTCTTTCTGCGAATCCTGGCTTATACTCATTCTCAAGATGATCAGAGCTACTGTTGTTACTCCATCTTACCTGCTGTATGTGTTTGTGCATCCATTAAACAAGGCAGTCTCTACCACTATGGTATGAGGTAGCTATCCATATGTGTACAGGAAGTACCCAGCTTTCAACCGTGTAAGGAATGTACTTGGAGAAGCTCAACTGGACTGAAGCAGTGGGTCAGTCTATCAGATTCTAAACCCTGTAGGATTGACCTTTGCCTGCTACCATCTTCCAAGCCTGAGTCACGAGTGAGTCACCCTTGGAAGCTGGCATGACCAGTATCTGAGCCAGACTCTGAATTGTGGAAAATCCACACAGCAGAGACTGCCAGGCCGTCTCTCCTGGGCATAATGAAGCAAGAATATCATAATCCCATCCACCCCATGTAACTTCCTGGCTTCATTATCATTTTAGAAGGCAAATTATTATATAATATTAAGAACCATGTATCTGTGCTTAATAGTTCTCTTAAGCATATATATGTGTATATATTATATTTTCACATATTAGACCTTTATAGATGAAGAAAAGAGCTGGCATTGCTTTTTATTCATAGCATACCCACCAACTTCTCAAAAAATCAATGGCACTCTTCCTTAAACACGTGAGGTACTCAAAGAAGGTGACCTGGATTCTGCAGAAAAAATTCTGCAGGTCAGACACAGGCTTTAGAAAGAACAAGAGATTCGATTCTGCCTCAAAAGAAAGGAAAAAAGAGACAGAGAGAGAGAGAGAGAGAGAGAGGAAAACAAAACAAAAGAACCCCAAACCGAGTACCTCAGAAATCCAGCTGGTAATGAAAACCAGAAATTCTAAAGCTGACAGAGGGAGGCATCAACATGAAGTCAAAGACAAAAATAAATCAATGTAAAACTAGCATCAAAGCAGAAAAATACCTAGCATTGACACATGGGAACAACTACATATTTTTTGTATCATAAAGGCTTTGCCCCATCCCCTCCCCATCACGTAAATTTCCATCCTTCCCCATTTGTGAATTGTTGAGCCAATACCTGGCTGCCTCAATGAGGGACAATCTGGAAGGCAGGGACAGCAGGTTGAGGCTCCCTCCTCCTGAACCAAGAGTCTCCGTGTCCCAGCGGGAACCAAGATAAGCATAGATGATAATTCTCCAGAATATTGAATTTATCAGAACATCCTGTTCTTTGGGAAAAGAAGGCTTTCCTGACACATATATTCTCGACCTTGGGAAAGTATTTATGATTGTTATGCACAAAAGGATGTGTCTTTGTGTTTGCATCTGTGAATGATCCTGGGAAATTGTGGGAACACAGTCCACTCTCGGGAGTGCTTCCAACGTTTTAAAATAAGGCTCAAGTTGGTGTTGGAGGAGAACATGAGAATTTATCTTAATACCACTTAAGTCTTAACAAAAGAAGAATAACAATCAATACAGGGCAAGGAGTTTCTTTCGGAACACAGGAAACTGAGTCAGAGAAAAGCCTAGACCGCAGCTTCCATGTTCCAATCTTGGTAGGAATGAGGTCATAAGGAAGTGAAGGCAGTAGGAAAGGCACTTTCATTTCAAAGAAAGATAGCAATGACATGGATGAGTGGAGCCCCACAGAATTCAACCTACAATCCCACAAGTAAAATATCCAATTCACAAATGAAAGGAGGGCATGGTTGTAAACACATAACAGTTAGTTGCTGTTGAGTCAGATCCAATTCATAGCAACGCTATGTACAACAGAATGAAACACTGCCCAGCACTGAGCCATGTACAAGATCTTTTTGTGATTGAGTTCATTGTTGGAGCCACTGTGTTTCTTCCCATTTTGAGTTGTGTCACATCAGCAAAAGGAGGTCCCAGGGCTTGACTCCATTCCCATTATTAAGGTCAACTCTACTTTCAGAAAACAACTCTTCCTCAGTCATTTCTTGAGTGCCTTCCAGCCAGGGAAGAGGGGGCTCATTTTCTGGCACTATATTGGACAGTGCTTCTCTGCTACTTGTAGGGTTTTCAATGGCTAATTGTTTCTGGAGTGGGCTGCCGGGTCCTTCTCCCTAATCTTAGTCTGGAAGCTCAGCTAAAACCTGTCCACGATGGGTGGCTCTGCTGTTATCTGAAATACTCATGGCATAGCTTTCAGCATCACAGCAACATGCAAGCCCCACAACATGACAAGCTGACAGACACGTGGGTGACTGAACACTTAGACATATTTAATTATATGCAGTTATACCCTGATTTTAAACATGACACATACCTACTCCCATGTGGGTAGCAGGGTACTCCCTTGGGGGTAGGTTCCCACATGATTAAGGAAGGAGACACTCATCAGAGCACTGCAAAGCCCACCATCAATTCCTGTCCAGTTCCAGTGTGTCAGGCCCTGGGCTGGCTCACGCTGTATATGACTCAAATCACTGAGTTCGGTCAACAATGTCCAGAACACAGGCTGTCATTATTCCTGTTCTGTTCCCGAGGCCATTGGTGCCTGAGAGGTTGGGTGTTCGGTCCCCTGTCACACCTGGTGAGCCATAGAGCCGGTCGCCAGACCGGGTGTCTGCTCAGCTCTGGGGCTTCCCTGCCTACCCGTCAGGCCAGAGCCATCTCCTGGTACCCACCTCCCAGGGCCCTCTGGATTACTGGAGGCAAGAACAGCGCCCTGTTGGGCAGCAAGGTGATTAAAAAGCAAACCAACAGAGGAAGCAAATACAAATGCAGCAGCAGATGATTCTGCTTTCCTAGGTGGAAATGAAGAAAACATGTTCCCTTCCACAGGGCCCAGAAGGATTTCAACCTCAGACTAAAATTACGAAGCAAATTCTCTTTTCTTCCCCTTTGCATTATAATAAACATCTGTCAATTTGGGATTGCTGGAGGGGTTTTTGTTGTTTGTCTTTTTTCAGGTAAAGGGGTGAACCTGGGAATCCAGGGCCTCACATGTGCTAGGCAAATGCTCCACCAATGAACTGCAACCCTACTCCCATTTTATTCTTATTTTGGGATAGGATCTTGCTAAGTTGCAGAGCATGCCTCTGCTTCAGATTTGCAATCCTCATGCCTCAGCCTCCAGAGTCACTGGGATTACAGACCTTCACCCAGATTGTTGTTGTTGTTGTCAGGTGCCGTCACAGCGACCCTATGTATGACAGAAGAAACACTATTGTTGTGCATCTTTGCTATGCATAGGGTTTTCAATGGCTGACTGTGTTTTGGGAGTGGGTTGCAGGGTCCTTCTTCCAAGCCTACAGCACCTGGTGTTCCCAGGCAATCTCCCATCCAAGTACTAACCAGGTCTGACCCTGCTTAGCTTCTGAGATCTGATGGGATCGGACACCATGCCTATAGGCTTCATCCAGATAGGTTGTTTTAATTTATTATTATTATTTTTTAGAAGGAAGTCAATTCTTAAACAAGATGATTTTCCATTCTTAGGATTACAAATTACTTATTGCAGTATATATAGCCAATTAGTTCACTGCCATTTTACCCTGCTTGGTTGCAGGCAGAGTTACCACAGCAATGGTGGAAGTGTCAGGGGTCATGGGAGACCCAGCCCAGTGCTGCAGCCTACAGCCTGAAGTGTTGCCTGAGGGCACCCGCGCTCAGGAGAAGCAGGCTCCTTGGCTCAGACACAGAAAAGAATGTCAGGATGAGTCAGAGGGAAACAAAGTTGTTGTTGTGAGGTGTCCTACAGTCATCTGACTCATAGCAGCCCTCATAAGGTTTCAATGGCTGCTTGTTTGGGGATTGTTTTTGGGGAGTGGATTGCCACATCCTTCTCCCATTTTTACAGTGCTGGGGACCAAACTTGGGTCCTCAGAAAGTACAGAGCAGCACTCTATCTACTGAGCTGAACCCCAGTTCCAAAACAAAGTTAGTGAGTTTATTAAGTTGAGATAAGAAACAGCAATGCTTTAGATTTAAGCAGAGGCATTCAGAGAGAAAAAGACATTTAAAGCAATAATGGTCCATGTCTATGTGCACAGGCATTTCAGAAGAGAGGCCTGCATCTGAGTGTCTTAGCAATGGCTACATGTATGTTCCTGTGGTCTTTGAAGCTATGTTGCTTCCAGGATGTAATGGACAACCTCGTTTGTAGATTTGTCATTGTTGTTGTTGTTAGATGCCATCAAGTTGGTATCCGATTCATAGCAACCCTACATACAACAGGTGAAACAGTGTTGTTACTGCTTCTCTATTTATAGGGTTTTCAATGGCAGATTGTTTTGGGGAATGGGCTGCTGGGTCCTTCTGTTTGTAGATTTAGCAAAGTTTAAAAAGAAGTAAAGTAAAAATTAAGTAAAATCTCTATGAGCTGCTTTACTGACTTTTGTTACCATAGAGAATTTCTCTTGTAAGGTGGTTTTATGATGTGCAGGGTTTAGGCTTGGGGGTAGGAAAGTAGAGCTTGTAAGTTTAAACTCAAAGGTCATTCATGCCCCAAGTAAGCATAGTTTCTAGGACCCTTGTTTGAAATCCCTTAGGAAAAGGAGCATTATCTCCACGTGGGTCATCTCCATGGATTTTGTCACTTGTGTAGATGTTGAATTCGAGCTAGTGGGAGATGTAAACAGATTCCTTGGGCTAAAGTTGTTGACTCTCAGGCCTTAGCAGATATCATCAGGTTTCAGAGTGAAGGGCTTCTTTTCCTTAATTTTTCCCATCTTTCAATACTATCTCAGGAGCATATACTTGTAATCATTTTAGAGATATCTTTTCAAAGGTTTAACTTTATTGTTTTCTCTGCTTTCTTTTCCTTCTCTTGCACACTCTTCATCTTCTATGTAAAAATCAAGCTCTTACATGCACACCTACAGCATTTGCACAATTCAATATCCATAGGGACAACTGGACGGTATTAGAAGTTTGGCTCTCCCCCACCAAGTGCATTATTAAGCTAAAAAATTTATGCCTGTTCATAGCTGCTTGCAGATTAGGCCCTGTACCCATTGGGAGGGCTGGCTTTATTTGCTAGCCCAAGACTGCATTAATATTAGTAATTCTCCACCTGCAAGAAAAATGAACAGCTTAAGCCAGAGGAAGTGAAATATATGGCCAGGTGCACAGGCCATGGTAGCCAGTACTGTTAGTAAAGAGAAGTATTGAAGCCTGAGTCCATTATGTTTAGGAGAAGTGGGATTATGCTAGGCTCATTAACAAAGATTTTTTTCAGCAGAATGAGAAAAACTATTTCCTGCATGGGAAATTTGAAATATGCAATGCTTAATCCTTCCAAAGTAAGGTTTTCCAGCTTAGTGGAAGAAATGTGGGCTTTTAGATTAAGATCAACCTAAGATCTACTCAATTGGTAGAGTGCTGCACCGCACTCTCTGAGGAAGAAGGACCTGGCAATCTACTCCCAAAGCAATGCCGAAACAATCAGCCTTTGAAAACCCTATGAAGGTCACTATGAGTTGGACCTGACTTGACGGCACTTAACAACAACACATCTTGGTCATATCTTGAAGATGTTAGCACTGATAAACAGTCAAGTCAGAATTTGAACACAGATTGCCGCATACTTGTTGCCCAGGAAATTAACAGTTGAAGCACAGGCCGGTTGTGATCTGAGACAGTTACCCTAGACAACTCACGTTTGCAAAGGCAGACTGTGTGATTCTTAAAGAGCATAGTAGAAGATCACCATGGGGTTGGGATTTAAACTGAGACATTGTTCCCAGGCCCAACACCAAAGGTTTTCATTACAGCTTGTGGATTGTTGAAGTTGTATTCTTCTGTTAGTTGTTAAGTAATACATGAAGTAAAAATCACTGGAATATTAATCTTAAGTGATTCTTGACACAAGTTGGAAGAAAAAAAGCAAGAGGCTTAAGGAGTGGAGACGGAGAGAAAATTAAGTTTTTGTGACATAGTAGTAACCTAGGAAAAAACGGTGCCAGGGATAACGAAGACCATGGAGGGACAAAAGGGGACAAAGGGCCTCACTAGTGCACAGACACACCTGGAAATCCTGAGTGTCCCAGCTGACAAGTGAGGATGAAAAGCGTGAGCAAGAGAAAATGTTCAGTCGGCCTGTGTTGGAATAACGGCCCAGCGAGTGCCCTGTGAAGGCCGCCTAGGACGCCACCACGAGAGCTCAGCCTCCAGATTAAACACATGCCTCCTTGACCACCACCTACCAACCATGTCATCCACAAGTTACCTGGTTCCTCCAATGTTCACATGCACAGAAGCACACCCTTCGCCTTGCAGGCTGCTTGTGATGGCTGACTGGGAAAATCCATGTCAAATGTATGACAAGGAGTATAATATCTATTGTTCTTGGTAGATTCTGTCCAGTCCCATTTATGGTGACCCGAAAAGGGTTTTCAATGGCTGCTTGTTTTGGGATTGTTTTGGCAGTGGACTCCCATGTCCTTCTCCCACTTTTGCAGTGCTGAGGATCGAACCTGGGACCTCAGAAAGTGCAAAGCAGTGCTCTGCCAACTGAGCTAATCCACATTCCTATAATATCCATTAGCTTTGAGTATTAGATCTTGGACATCTCTATTATCCTGTATTCTTCTCTCTAGCTTAGCAGGCAAAGGCATCCCTAAGTAATCTTTAAACAAATTCTCAAATGAGAGGAAACTGTTGGACAGCAAAGCTCTTCAAAAGCAACCCAAGGGATGAAGCAAAGACAAAGATAGCAAAGAATGATTTTGAAAGAAGTATCAAAGGGAAATAGCAGTTCTCAACGCTGCTAAGAATGATATTTTTCCTTTAAACAAGTGTCGATGCAAAACACAGCTCTTCCTCCAAAAAGAACGAGAAAGAATTTATTTTGAGCCACATCTCAGTGACCACAGCCTGGAAACACAGATTCAGGTAGCCCAGAACAAAAGGAAGTCATAAATCAATGTATGGGCTGGAATTTAGCTCAGTGGGTAGAGCGCTGCGCTGCAGTCTCTGAGGTCCCAAGTTCAACTCTTAGGACCACAAAAATGGGAGAAGGGCCTGGCAATCCACTCCCAAGGCAATCCCGAAGCACTCAGCCATTGAAAACCCTATGAGGGTCGCTATGAGTCAGATACCGACTCAACAGCACCTAACAACAACAAACCAGTGTATTTGCCAAATATCTTGCTGGGGACAATGATTCGGTGGGTTATAGCAAAGTGGGGACACTTCTATAGATTTCAGATGCTATCCTATCACATTCCTTAGCTTTGTGGTTGGTGAGAGCTGCTAAGTAATTCATTCCAAAAGCTTCACCTAGGAGTCACAAAGATGTCGGGTCAGATCCTGAGGTTGGTACGAAGTGGTTGTCAAAGGGATGAAATCACCCAAGATCATTTTGACTCTTGTCTGCAACACTCCATCTCTCCACAACCATGGAGTTCTTGTCAGTCAGGCTGCAGAAGCTTTGGCACAAGATTCCTCAGAGAACTTCAGTCCAAACAAGTATATGCACCCCTTATCTCCTTTCTCCGTACTCCTTAAGGCCCACCTCAACTCAGTCTGACCTTGATAATGCTTCCTCCCATTACACAAATCAGACAATGCATTCTTTTCTTTTTTCTCTGAGTTTCCCAAATGCCCCATGCTTTCCCTTCCTTCCAACACGTCTCTTTCTGCTTGGTACCTTGGTTAACCACAGGACTCTTTCACCAGCTAGCTCAGAAGTTCTTAAGGACTCATTTCTATCCAAATAGATCCCAACACTTTTAACATAGCAAACAATTCTATCCATGCCTATTTTACATTGAGATCAGAAAATACTTTTGTGGATAATAAGACAGTAAACACCAGCACACACACACAAGGGCAGTTGTTGTTGTTAGGTGCCGTCGAGTCGGTATCCATCTCATAGCGACCCTCTGTACAACAGGGGAAACATTATTGTCAGTGCTTCTCTGCTGTTCATAGGGTTTTCAATGGCAGATTGATTTTTGGGAGGGGGTTGCCAGGTCCTTTTCCAAGCCTATAGCTTCAGGTGTTCCCAGGAGGTCTCCCATCCAGGTACTAAACAGGCCCGACCCTGCATAATTGGCTGCGGTTTACCAACATCGTCTCAAAAGAGAAAATTTCCATGTAGCCTTCTATGCAGTGAAAGATCGAGAGTGCAGCTCTCTCCTCAATTAACCTCACAGGGAGACCACGGAAGAAAGAGTCATGCACATAGGACTGTATCACTGACAGGAAATTCCAGGCGCTCTCTGTTGCCCTCTGTTATGAATGAAAGGAATGATGGCAAGCCACCTGACAGGGACAATGGGAACACAGGGTCAATGACAGATTGTCCTGCAATAGTGAATACATGTTTTTGGGAACTCCCTTCTTACAGAAGGCATTGTCACAAATAGGCCCAAGTCTAGGGCCCCCTTACAGAAATAATCTCCGTGCCAAGACAATTTTGAGTTTTAGGTTGCATTTAATGCATACTAAAATTTATCACCCAAAACTGGAACTTCTTAGCTAATCTCTACAAACCCCCAGGCTATTTTTCAAAATAAATGTATAGACAAACAGACTTCCTCCTACTGCTGACACAGTAGGAACCAGGAAGCTATCTAAATGAGCCATGGAGGTTAGATGCAGAAAGGCTTCAGATTATTACTCTGTCCTTCTGCGTCTCTGTCTCTCCCACACACAAATTCAAGGATCATATTTTAGTGAACAGAGCAATTCAAAGTGCACCGTCAATCCCCATCACAGTAGCCTGGTCTCTTGCTATGGAGGAGGAATTGAGATTTTTTTTAAGTCAGTGTTTGGGGCCAGAAACGCTTTTCTTTTTAGTCTTGAAAAGGACAATAATCGATTTCTTTAAAAGAGAAAAATGTGTTTTTCCCCAATCTGTTGCACAGAAAAGATAAGGCAACTTGTCCCCAGAGAGATGGGAAGAACAAACAGTGTTGTCAACACAGGAAGGCTGCTGTAGAGGTGGACATATCCCCTGCCAGCCTGGTTAGAGAAAGGCAGGAAGCGAGGGCTGTTTACACAGGAGCGGCCATGAGAACCAAGCTGCAGCTCCATGGGGGCAGGGGTGTCAGAAGCCAATCTGGAGAGGCTGTGCTTCCAACAGGACCCTTAGCTCCCATCCTCCACAGCAGGATCTGTTGCTGACTCTGCAGCACTAAAGAAGAAGCCACTGTGTCTGCTCTCGCTGGGACAGAACTGGAGCTCAGGCCAAAGGATCCTGACAAAGCGTAGGACCAGGAGATGCACCATAAAATGACTGACTCAGAATGTCTCTAGAGGAAAGAGAATCAGGATGGCTGATTCACACTGTGTCAGTTTTGCTAAGCAAAACTATGTTTACCAGGGGTCTTGTCCCTACCTAATTTCAGGTTAGCATGGATCACAAGAAACCTATACTATCGTGTATGATGAGGCATGTCTGTAATCCCGGCAACCAGTAGCCTGAGGCAGGAGGACTGAGGTCTAGTCAGCCCTGGACTCTGTCTTAAAGAGAGAGAGAGGGCAGGGGAAGAGAAGAAGGAGCAGGAGGAGGAGGAGGAGGAGGGGGAGGGGGGAAGAGAGAAAGGAAGGAGAAGGGAGGAAGGAAGGAAGGAAGGAAGGGAGGGAGGGAGGGAAGAAAAAAAGTGTATGGAACGAATCAGTCTAATGGGGCTTGGAAGGCTGAAGTAGGGCACCTTCCAGAGCTCTAAAGATCAGTGCTTGTCTAAGTGCAGGGCACATGGTAGTGCTATGAACCACAATGCCAGGCAGTTAGGTAAGATGTTAACAGGCCCTGAAGGAGTAGTGGATTAAAGATGGCTCCCATGTCTATCCACGATATGTGGCATGGACCTCAGATCTCCCAGGACATTAGAAGGATATTTTTTCTAATAGTGCTCACACCTTAAGTGAGATTAATGTTTACATGTGTCCTCACATTGTGACCAAGGGCAGATAACTCCAAGATATCTGCACATGGGCGTGTACTTTTGAAAAATGTTAGACAAGTCCATTAAGCTAATTTTACAGAGCAAAGATCCCTGGCTCCACATGGCCTAAGCCACAAGATTGCTGAACAGTGGGAAGCTTTCCAATCTGCCTGTCTGGGAAAGGAGACCTTGAATTCCCACGCCCAGGGCTCACATCTCACTGAGCACCGGGGCTCCTGTCACACTGGGCTGCACCGCTTTGCTCTGGTTTAAATAAAACTAGAGATAGAACAGAGATTGCTACATGTCCCTCTTCTCTCAAGGGATCTGCCTTTCCTGTCTATACAAGATGCTTTCCTTCTAAAAAAGCTTGCCTAACTTTTCTTTTGGTCTCTCTTCCTGTCTTTTTCTTTGCCTGGGGAGTGTCCCAATCTTAGGCTGATTCACCTAAAGAACCAAGGTTTCTCCAGATTTTTCCAAGATTCTCTAGGTGCCTCAGTTTTCCCCAGTGGTTATCCCTTAAGGGAGAACTATCTATACAATGGGCTGGGATTTAGTTCAGTTGGTAGAGCACCGCTCTGCAGTCTCTGAGGTCCCTCAATTCCTAGCACCACAAAAATGGGAGAAGAACATGGCAATCCACTCCCTAGGCAATCCCAAAACTATCAGCCATTGAAAACCCTATGAAGGTTGCTATGAGTTGGATATGACTCTACGGCACCTACCAACAACAACATCTATACAATAAACCTTGTCTACCTTCTGCCTGCATATTCTCTTTGTCTCATCTGAATTCTTCCAAAAGGGGGACATAAGAATTGACGTCTTGCCATTGCTCTCTGGTATTGCTGGTTCTCCAGACCTGTTCCCCAGGTGCATATTTCAATTTACTCTGTACTAATCAGGTCTTGTATGCAGCCATAGCACCCTGGCATCCCATCCCGCCTGATCTCAGAAGCTAAGCAGGGTGGACCTGGCTAGTCCTTGGATGGGAGACCATCTGGGAATACCAGGTGCTGCAGGCTAGGGAGAAGGATCTGGCCACCCACTTGCAAAATAGTCTGCCATTGAAAACCCTATGAATAGCAGAGAAGCACTGACACAGAGCTGGGCATAGCACAGTGTCAGGGAGTGTTTCGTCTGTTATACATAGGGTCACTATGAGTCAGACCTGACTTGGTGGCACCCAACAACAATAATCAGGTGTTACCTTTAATATTATTAAACTTGTGATTCCAGACCCAAACACATTTAGACAGTCAGGAGCATGTTCGGGTTAAGGTTAGTTAACCAGTGGAAAGACTAGAACTGATGTCTTGGGAAGAAACTAAGAATATCTAGCCTAAAAAAGGGAAGATTTTATGTGACATCATAACCATGTTGAACATTAAAAGACTCCTACCT
This sequence comes from Pedetes capensis, assembly GCA_007922755.1. Taxonomy (NCBI): domain Eukaryota; kingdom Metazoa; phylum Chordata; class Mammalia; order Rodentia; family Pedetidae; genus Pedetes; species Pedetes capensis. Next base: position 138,184 of record VMDO01001958.1, read on the forward strand.
AGAATGGGAAATCTGAAATGCATTGTTGGTGTTAGGTGCCACTGAGTTGGGGTCTAACTCATAGCAACCCTCATAGGGTTTTCAATGGCTGATTATTTTGGGATTGCTTTGGGAGTGGATTGACATGTCCTTCTCCCACTGAAATGCATTACCCAGAGATATACGTGACTGCAAAGATCTGAAAGTAGAGGCAGTCAGTGTAAGCCAACTGTCATATTTGGATTCACACAAATGTCAATGTGAAGTGTGCGTGTGTGTGTGTGTGTGTGTGTGTGTGTGTGTGTGTTAGTCAGCTTTCCATCACTATGAAAACATACCTGAGCTAGGTTATAAAAGAAACAATTGATTCTGTCTCACAGTTCTGGAGGTTCCAGTCCATGACTGATGGGCCCCATTGTTTGGGACTGTTATATGGCAGCACATTATGGTGTGAGCTTGTGGGGGTGTGAAACCGCTCACTTGGTGGCCAGAAAGCAAAAGAAGAGGAGGAAGAGGCAGGAGTCCCATGATCCCCTTTAAGGGAACATCGTCAATGATCCTAGGACCTCCCACACCCACTCACCAAAGGTCCTCTCCAGTGGCACCTCTCAGTGGCACCACCTGGGAATGATGTCTTTAACACTGCAGCCTCTGGTGGATGTTCAAGATCCAAAGTATAGCAGTCTTCAGGTAGGGGAGATTCATTTGGAGGATGCTCTGGGAAGGGTCAAACAGTGGGCATGAGACTGGAAAAAGATGGTGTCAGTGGTCATTTCCTATCTTGATCCATACCAAATGCCAGTCCGTGAGTGAACGAATATACATGCTTTTCCCAAAAACTACAGGCCAAGTTCCCGCAGTTCAAGAAGTAGAACACAACCCTAACACCTGAATAGTGATTCTTTGAATACTTTTGTTTCGTGGGGAACTGATAAGAGGAAAGCCTGACTCCAGAAATTGCTATTAACCAGTGACTTCCTCCCTGCTCTTGATTGCTTCTTCTACATCTTATGGGTCTACAACTGTACCACCCTGGTGTCCAATCCCATCTGATCTCAGAAGCTAAGTAGAATCGGGCCTGTTAGTCCTTGGATGGGAAACTGCCTGGGAATATGGGGTGCTATAGGCTTGAGAGAAGGACCTGGCAGCCCACTCCCAAAACAATCAGCCATTGAAAAACCCTTAATAACAGAGAAGCACTGACAATAGTGCCTGGGCATGGCACAGTGGTGGGGAGTGTTTAGTTCTGTGGTACATAGAGTGGCTATGAGTCAAAGCAGACTCCATGGCACCTAACAACAACAACAACAACAGCAGCAGCAGCAGCAACAACAATAACATCTTAGAATCATTTAAATGTATGCATCCATCTCTAGACTATAACCCAGAGGCAACCTGAGCCACTTTCAGCCCTTAGCTAAGTATGTCAACTCTACATAAAATGCAAGGTTTTAAAATGAGTTTATGAAATTTAAAAAATAAGGAAAATGCACACAAAATTCCACATCAGCAACTGCTCTTGTTAAATTGGCAGACTTGGGGAAGGTGAAGCCATTCCTGCATGGCAGAATTATTAGGGGAGATGGATTGTCTCCTCTCTTTAGATGGGAGCTGCATCTCCAGCCTGCCACCATTCCTCATTGTCTCAGGAGTTGACTTTCCCTATCTGCCCTTCATTGGATTTGGATTTCTTGTCCTATGTTTTGGTCCTGGTGACTGGCAGACTTCTGTTTCACCGGGACTTTTTCAGAGGATGAATGTTCATTCCTAAGAGTGGCTAAGCTGGGTTCCCCAGAGAATAGAGCCTGAGGCAAAGATTACTTTTCATTTTTTATTTGCAAAGTTGAAGACTAGGGCCCTGAGGGTACAGAAAGAAGAAAGTGAAATGGGAAATGGAAAGTGTAGGGCACATTTGCTCAGTTATGCATCACGTTGCTGGGCACAACACTGCCCTAGGCAGGTGTGATATTCTGCAAGATGGAACCTCTAAGAAGTTTGTACAAGACGATGTTGCCTTGGGAGGGGAGAAGAAGGCTAGTCTCTCCCAGCCCGTTTGCTGTTGGTTCAAGTTTAGCCCACAGTAAGATAACCTCTCCATGCTTCTGCGTGGTATGACCTGATCCCATTAATGGGGATGCCAGACTCCAGAGCCTAAAATGCAATCCTTACCTTTCCCTTCTAGAAGTGGAAGGGGGAAACAGAAATTCCAGTGCCTGGTGGGCCTGTGTGACAGAGGCCAAGAACAATGCACATGGATGATGGGATCAGATGGCAGAAGGTGCTGTGGACAGATTTGAATGGAATCAGCAGCAACAGTAAAGCAAGCAGACCCAGGTGAGGCCATTACTGAAAGGTGTAAGGGAGGGGCAGCCAACTACTGCTCTCAGGGCCAGTAGGGCCTGCCAGGGGTTTCTGCGGTGCCCATCAGCTAAGAATGGTTTTACTTTTTTTGTCTTTGAGACAGGATCTTGGTGTGTAGACTAGGCTGACCTTGACCTCACGTCAATCCTCCTGCCTCAGCCTCCCAAGTGCTGGGATTACAGGTATGTGTCACTATACCCAGCTGGTTTTACATTTTCAAATGGTTGAAAAAAAATCCAAAAGAGAATAGTTTAAAAATTCTTATTTATAATATTTATAATGTTGTTAGGTGTCATAGAATCGGGCCCAGCTCATAGAAACCCTATGAACAGCAGAACAAAACACTACTGACACTGTGCCTTGCACATGATCTTCTATTATGTTTGAGCCCACTGTTGTAAACACTGTGTTTCTTCTCATTTTAAGTCATGTAACATCAGCAAAACGAGGTCCCAGGGGTTTTATTCCATTCCCATCATTAAAAATGACTCTACTTTGAGGAGGCAACTCTCCCCCTTCCCAGTTGTCTTTGGAATGCCTTCCAGCCCTGGGGGCTCATTTTCTGGAACTTTATTTGACAATTGTAGCTGGGTTTTTAGCTTAGTTGGTAGAGCGCTGTTCTGCACTCTCTGCAGACTTGGGTTTGATTGCTAGCACTGCAAAAACAGGAGAAGGATGTGGCAATCCACTCCTGAAGCAATCCTAAAATAATCTGCCATTGAAAACTCTGAGGGTTGCTATGAGTTATACCCAACTCGATGGCACCTAACAACAACAACAATAACAACAACAACAACAACAACAACATATTTGACAGTGCTTCTCTGCTATTCACAGGGGTATCAATGGCTAATTGTTTTGAGAGTGGGCTGCCAGGTCCTTCTCCCTAGTCTGTCTTAGTCTGGAAGCTCAGCTGATGGTTCCATCATGATTGGCCCTGTTGGTATCTGAGACATCAGTGGCATGGCTTTCAACATCACAGCACCACGCAAGTCCCCATAGCATGACAAGCTGACAGACACATGGTGCTATATTTATAATATTTCCTACAAATTATATGTAACTCAAATAAATCAGTGTCCATACACAGAGTGGGTACTCGCACAAGAGACCAGAGATCATGGGGTTTGCAAAGCATGTAATATTACTATGAAGCCTTTTCTAGAAAAGTTTGCCAACCTCTGGTCTAAGGAAGTCCAATAACTACACCTGAATCAAGAAGAAAAGTGAAATATTCTCAGAAAAATGCAATAGAACTATAATCACTTGAAAATTATGTTAAAAGCTATAACTTACACATGACTAATGCCTTCATATTTGTGAATGTGACAGCACTAACATGTTTATCTCTTCCATGGTTAATATTCAACGATCTATGTATTTATGGACACACCTACAAAAAGACAAAATAACTTTTATGTCTTTAACCTCAATGACCATAATAGAAATTTATCCCAAATGAAAATAATCTCAGAGTATTAGTCCTATGTGCAATAGGGCAAGAAAGAAGAATTATCAGTATTGGTTTATTAAATATCCAACTCAAACCCCATGCTTTGAATTTTAGAAACCTACTTGGGAAAAGAAAATGTAAACCAGCATGAGCTACGCTGCCCAGAGCCCCTTCTTTGATGTGTGACGCAGAAGGTGCACAGTCCCCCGTGGTTATCAGCAGAGGTGAGTTAAAGGTTTACAGTGAACCAATGCTGTGCTAGATAACAGGCTTTACAGGCAGGCTAATATGCTGGCTTGCTGGCAGCCAAACAAGCAGGCACTGTCTATTACCCGCTATATTAAGAACTCTGTGCAAAGAAAGAGGTTGAACATCTAGGAAACACCTTTTTGTTTGGAGATGAACTAAGTTCTGCTTATTCATTTGCTCACAAGGCTCTGTGATGCATAAGGCACGAGGTGACACACTAAGGAGACTTACCAAAGTTGCATACTGTTCAGCCTTGGCTCAGCCTGCACCAAACACCACTTTGGCGCCCCATGCCTGGATGCTCTAACTATGTATTTCCTCCCACAACAGCGCTTGCTGGAGACCCCGGCTTCCTGAGGAGCAGCATCTACTATTCCCGGCTCTGCTTCCTAAGGCAAACCTGACCTTTGATGGTCCCTGGACTGCAAGGGCCGCTGGGTTCCACTCTGCTCGCCCAGTGGCTGGGTGCAGCCACACATACACAGGCACTGTTTTTCCAGCAAAGCACTACTGGGTTCCTCTTCTGCGGGATTACCAAGGTGGCCGGTCCATCACTCAGTGAGAGACCTACTTTATGAGAACCAAATGTCCTGCAGACACTTCCAAAAACAGAGCCTGCTTAGGAGTCGTAAAGCACCCTCAAATGGAAAGCTAGAGTTTCATTTATGAACGTGCTTTCTGAGCAGTGAGGTTCTTCTTGTCCAGAAATGGGTGAGGGATTCCAAACAACCTGATCAGGGATGGGGACCGGGCTCTTTGAGATACCCACCTGGTGACAATCCATGTATATGATGAAATGTTCTTGATGGAGAATCGTGAGATTCTGTGGTTTGGGAAATAGTGACGGACAAGGCAGCCTGGTGTAGGAGAACATGCTGTAAATGCTCTTGGACCAATTCCCAGCATTCTTGACCCTTATACAAATTAAAGGTGAATCCTTATTTGCATAGCTCTGCTCTAAAGGCAGATGAAAGCTGTACTTCTGGGTGAAGTAGACAAAGAACTCTGTCATTTAATATTCTTCAATACACTGAAAGCACTTTATCTCATTGTGTAAGGATTTTTTAAAGGATATAATGGTAATAAAAGAGCATTTGATGTTGACTTGAAGTAGTATAAAAAGGTGCTTCTATGCAAAAGGATAAAAATTCCTTCTCAGGAACGAGGTGTGCCTTCAGCTTTCTCCAGTGGCTTGTGGGTAATTGGCCCTCGGAGCCCTTATTTCTAAAATGACAAGGTAGAGTAAGGCTGCCCATAAAATGGCTGGAAGCTGGCTGTCTTGTGTAGGGTAGGCACTTGTCTGCTACATTCAATTTCTTTGTTGTTATTTATCCTACTGGGGAGGGCCTCGCACATACTTTGCAAGTGCTCTCCAACTGAGCTGCACCCCCAGCCCCTTTTTTTATTTTTTATTTTGAGACAGGGTCTGGCTGGCATGCAGGCTGCCTCTGGCCTCGAACTTACAATGCTCCTGCCTTCTCCTCCCCAGTTGCTGAGATTATAGACACAGGCCACCACGCCCAGCTAAATTTAATTTTTTTTGACCTGAACTTAATCCAGCACTAATTTTCTAGGTTGGCCATGTGTTTGTGACTGGAATATCTCAGGCTAAATGTGATGTTTCTTTTAGGGGACCCATGACTCGGCTGGCTGGTTTCCTCTGATGCTTTCTACTTCTTTGACTGACTTACCCCTGTGTGGTCTATTGCTATCCCAGCTCAGCAGACTCCAGACTCGTCCTGAGCATAGAACTCCAGACAAAGCTATGGTTCTGAACAGAAAGAAAAAAAAATTAACATGTATTCATTGTACATATGAATGGATTCACTGTGATATTTCCAGACAGGCATGCAATGTGCACTGATCATGTCCAACCACTCTTCTCCCCACACTCTTTCCCCTTCCCCATGGCACGCTCTCTAGTCCCCAGTAGTCACTATTCTACCTCAAGGCTGAAGTTTTCTCTCTCTTCCACATATGAGAGAAAACAACTGATACTTCCCTTTCTGTGTCTGGCACATGTTGCTTCATGTGACTATCTCTGGTTCCATCCATTTTGCTGCAAATGACAGGATTTCATTCTTCTTTATGGCTGAATAATACTCCATTGTATTGATACACCATATTTTCCGTATCCATTCATCTATGGATGGGCATCTAGGCTGACTCCATATGTTTACTATTGTGAACAGTACTTCAGCGAATATGGGCATACAGGTGTCTCCTCTGTATGCTGACTTTATTCCTCTGGATGTGAAACGGGATAAAAAGATATAGTGAATATTTAAATTTAAAAATTATTGCAGTAAAAGACACATTGCCATTAATTCCCTTCAACATACTTCCCCTGGCTTGGAACACACTCACCCCCTTGTCCTTACCTGATGTAACTGTCCAGCAGCCAGTAGGTCAGCAGATGCAGAAAGGATTGTTCCACACCAAGAGTTAGCATCAGAGGCACGGAGCTGGGGCCAGCACCTTCAGGGACCCTGGCCGTGTGTGGGTATCTCAATCTCTTCTTATTTGGCTGTTATCCTAACATTAAACGTTCTTATGAGTCAGGGGAAAGTGGGTTAAAGTATATTTTCTTGTGAGACAGGGAAGGGTTATTTATTATTTATGTTAGCATGTTTTGTCCACTGAACGTAGGCAGGGTCTGCACATCGGCGTGTAGGCCCAAGGTCAGAAAGGGGGCTTTTAGACTTAGAGAACTTCCAAGGGCCAGAGCCTTCCCTGGCAAGCAGCTAGCGCCTTCCCCAACCACTTTTTCCTTAGATTTTTCTCTAGCCCTTTCCCCTGTGCCTTCTGTTATACTTCCACTTCCTGAAGAGGTTGTGGAATCCTCTTTGGTGAATGTCCTTAGCTATGGTGCTGTCATGGTGGCCTCAATGTCCTGAATCAATTCAGAACGTTCACCTTTCATCGTCATTTTCACTTTGGAGAAGAGCCAGAAGTCACATGGTATCAGATCAGTGAATAAAGTGGTTGAGGACACATTGTGATGTTCCACGTGACAGAAATTGCCGTGCCAGTGTGATGCATGACATGGAGCATTGTCATGACGGAGGACTTCCAGGACTGCCTCAGAAAGTGGCAAGAACACCAGGATCGGTGTGTTCAAAGTCAGGGGGATTAATGGCAATGTGTATTTTACTGTAATGTATATATTTTTAATTTAAACAGTCACTGTATATCTTTTTAATCCTACCTGTATACCCAGGAGCGAGATAGCTGGATCATCTGGAACCTATCCATCAGGGTTTTATAAGAGGTCTGTAGATGTTTCACCAAACAGAACTTCCATGAGTCCACCTGTGGGTGGGCGGCAAGGATGATACCAAGGGGGGAGATGTCTCACTCTCCCCACACCAAGGCCTATAGAGCAAGGAACAAGAACTTCACAGCAAAATTTAGTGGGTGAGACTAAGCAAAAACTGAAAAGATATTTACAAATGGCACTCAGAATTAGATGCTATACCATGAGACACATACCATTTGCAATTAAAAAAATAATAATAACCTTACAAAATACCCCAAATTTCCCATAGCTTCCTAGGCATGAGTCCAACCTAGCTTCCTCCCTGACCTCTTTTCTCCCGCATTAGAAGAAATCCTGTTCTCTTTAGCTGAAGGCCAGAGACCACTGGATTACTTTTACAGTCCACCTTATATATTTGCCTGTATCATATGTATATTATTTTAAAAATTAGTATCAGAGTATCATGATGTTCACACCGTGGGAAGAACACTCACCATAGGGCTTATGCTTATTTGGTGGAACGGAACGACAAGAGAAAAAAGCTGGCTCCCTCACCTCCTTTTACATTGCTGACTCTTCGCAGTTGGAGTTTTGTGTCAAATGCTCACGTCAAAGAAATCCACTGTGCCTATCCAGGTCAGAACCAGCTCTCTCCTGGAGGGAAAGTGCCCAGTAGAGGTTGTTGGGCCCTGCAAGTGGGCAGAGCTGTCTCAGTGCTGCAGGTCCCAGGAGCTGGACAAAGAGTGGTATTTGGAGAGGAGATAATTAGTAATGCCCCAATGAGTGCAGATTTGCATACAGGAGGCGCTTGGATATGAATATTTGTGGCTGTGACAGGGGGCCTGGCTGTGAGCAGGAGGGTCCCTAACTTCAGAGGCCTCTGGGGCTGAAGAGAACATTTTAAGGGCGTTATAATCAGGCACTACTATGGCAGGCACAGCCTTGACCTAGGGGCCCAGCTTGGCTCTGCGTGCAGGCTGGATGCTGGCCAATCCACGTGCACTCAGCCCAGCGCCTTTCCACAACGCTCCAACTACACAGCGTTACCCTATAGCCCTTTTGAATTCAGCACAGAGGGAAGTTGATGGCCAAGGCCTATTTCCATCCTCTCACTCAGTACATAAGTCTCAGAAGTTGAGCCAACACTGGCAGGTGGGGGCTGCAGAAATCTGAGGCATCCAGCCAGACCTCTCATTATGTGTGCCAGGCTCAAGAACAATCCTTTCATCCCACCAATAATCCCTGAAACAAGAAACACTAGTTCTCCTTTTATTTAATTAGAGGACAGTTTTCCTCGTGAGAATTGTGCAAAAGAAAAGGAAGACCCTCTGCTAGACGGATTGACACAGTGGCTACAACAATGGGCTTAAACATAAAAACAATGGTGTGCCTGGCACAGTGTCAGATAGTGTTCCATTCTGTTGTACACAGGGTCCCTATGAGTTGGACCCGACTGGATGATGGCTAACAACAATATTGCTCACAATGTAGCTGCACATTTAGCTCAGTGGAAGAGAGACAGTCTGACTTCCTCCTGCTTGCCTTCATTTTCAAATGTAAAATGTGTATGGTTTGTTTCATTACTGGGCATGACATCGAGGCATTCCAGTAAGAGCTCTGCATATCCAGGGTACTTTTAGTAGTAAAGACTCATGGAGAAGATTGCACCGAGCCAGCCAGAATACAGCCAGGTTGATTCAAAGCCTGGAAAGTTGAGGAAATCCTCGGACAGGTGCCTCACTCATGATCAGGCTGAGGCTGGGTCTCCAGAGGGTCCTAGAGCCTTTAGTCCATGACCCAGACAGAAGCAGAAGCACTTTGGGTGCATGAAAGATGACATCATACTTTCAAGCATTTACCATGACACCATGGCACCCACCCATTTCTTTAATATCTTGAGGTCTCTAGATAGTCAAATTCAAGAGCGTTGTTACTGCCTTGTAGGGCACTGCCTAGAGAGATAGTTCGCCCCAAGGCCTATCACGGCTCCCTTGGAGGATTGAAGTTTGTTCCCCAGGCAGTCACCTTTGCCCTACATCTGGGAACTCAGGTTCCTCGCGCTCCCCAAGATGGCGCTGGCATCTATTCCCTTGCCTCAGCCCCTCAATACTCATTGGCTGTTTATAAACCACCAAATGGCTCCTGATTGGGCCATTCTAGAACCACCCTCTGATTGGCTGAAACCCGTATGGGATGACTGCCTCTGATTGGTCCCCAGCAAGCCCCAGAAGAGTATATAAGGGCGGTACACGGAGCAGTCTGGGTCCATTCCATCTACTGGGCCAGACAAGGAAGAAATAAAAGAAGAAATAAAGAGCTGAAGAGCATTTGGAGTTGGCATCTTCCTTGGGAAGAAAAGAAGCAAGGAGCCGCTGTGGGCAGAAGTCTCTGAGCCTGCCTTTTTCAAGGCTTCTCAGAGCAGCTGTGGGCATAAGCCTCCTTTCCGGGTGGCATAGCTCCTGGGAGCCCGGCTCTCCCTCACCAGACAACAGGTCTTTGGCCACCGGTTCCCGCTCACTTTCGGAGCGAGTCCAGCGGCAGGGCAACCCCCCACATTGCCTTGGGGGGGAAATCATGCAGATGCTGCAGCTGGGCCAGATCCCTTTGTTGGCTTCCTTGTGCCCTTGGGAAATTGATCTAGGAAATTCAAGCACAAGCAAGTTCACAGGAAAGCTGTAGAGTCCTAGACTGAGGTTCAGCATCATCCGATCTTCTTATGGTAACCTCAACCTCCTTTCTCCCATTGTCTATACTGGCTCCCAATTTCTGTCCCCTGCAAGCCCCAGGAACTACTTACTCTTTCTTCCTGACAAATGGGCAGGCTGGTCCGTATCCTTGTCTTTGCCTATGTTGTTTTTCTGCCTCATTTTAGTTTCCAAGGTGACCAGAGTAACAAACCCAGAGACTAAGACTTATTTACAATTGCAACTAAATATTTAATAGACGTGGAAAATATTGGCCATAGGCCAGAGAGGACATCATCTTCTCTTCTCAGAAAGACAAACACTCAACTATGCCCTCACTGTTTCTCTCAGTGTTTACATAGTACCTGCTACATGCTAGGTACTGTTCTTGGCTCTGGAGACAGAATGGAAACCAGGAACTAAAATCCTGTTGGTCGTGATGCATCCTCAACAGACCTTATACTGTTTTAATCTGAGAAATGAATCTGGTTTCCCATGACAGCATTTAAAATGCATCAAATTATATAATTAACTCCACATTACTCAATGAATACCCAGAAACTATTTGTAATTGCCTTTTCCCTTTCATTATGTCTTTTTTTAAGTGAGGAGGGCATTTATAGAACATTGTCCAAAATTCTAGCTTAATAGTTACATTGCTTAGCATCGTCTGTAGAATAATTGGTAACATGTTTTTAAAAAAAAAAGCTAGTTAGGTTTTATATTATTTTTAACTACTTGATTTTAAAATAAATTCTGTTTTAATGCAACATACATATTAAAATATATAAAACATGAAGTGTGCAGTTCAGCACACTAAACAGAGAATTTCCTAGGCAAATGCCCAAGTTACCACCACATGGCTCTAGAAAGATAACCCAAACCACCAGAAGTCCTGCTTCTATCTTTCATCCTTCAAAACACCCCAAGTTAACACTGATCCAACTTTTTTTGAGATTTTATTAGTTCTATGAAATCACTGATGTTTCAAACCAGTTACTTTCTACTTGAACTTGGTAACCATTTTGACAGACATTAGTCATGCTGTTGACACAGCTCACAATATAATCCCACAAAATTAATCCCCCTCCCATCTCGTAGGTGGATTGTTTGAGTACAGTGAGACACTGTACTGCATCCTATAACCACGGTCCATATCACTGATTCCCCACAGGGGACCATCTTGCCGACCACAACACAGTTGCCAATAAACCACGATCTAATTTCTAACACAGATGTGAGGTTTGACTTGGTCTTGTCCTTCATGTAATTGGAATTTTAAAATCTGCATTCTTTCATGTCTAGCTTCTTTCTTTCACTCAACATTATGTCTCTGAGATCTGTTCACACTGTTGTGGACAGCTGTATGGTATGTGTGTATGTGAGGATATCAGGATTGATTTCCATATTCTACAGATTACCATATTTTCTGGTTCATCCAACACTAATCATATAAAATTCCTCCTTCTAATTCAATATCTACATAACCACCAGTTTTTACTATTTTCCTCACATTCTGGTTTCCTGAAGGCTTCAATGAAAGAGTCTTTTGACTTTTTGACTAATGATTCCTGTGTGTCTGTGTTTATTAAAGTATGGTGCGTGTGTGTGTGTGTGTATGTGTGTGTGTTAACTATCTTAGATAAGGTAATATAGCAATTACTTTCTCTAAATTAATAATCTCTCTTAATCCTATCCCTATATGCTTCTCAAAAGTACCACCTGCTTTTCATGTGCCACAGTATGTCATTCAGATTGATTCAAAGTAAGCTTCTACCTGAAATGTGCCCCCAATTTTTGTGCTCTCTTTCACAAAGCTCCTGGTCATGTTGAGTGGCTGATCCCTGATCACACATGTACCATTTTATCATGATGTCACCACCTCAGATCAGCTTTTGCTCAATAGCTTTTTGCCAGTCACTCAGCTGAAGCCAAAAATGTCAAGCTCAGCGGATGAAACAAGAGTGGTCATCAACCTGCTTATGTGTACACCAGGAGTAGATTTGGTATAACACTTGACGAACAAGTTGATCCTTGTCTCCTGGTGTCTTCTTTATAGGAAAGTGCTCTAAGAAATCCCCTCAGAACCTTATTCCAAAATCAACAGTTCTTTTTCTCCCTTCCCAATTTGTGTTTTATCATACTGCATGAACATGAGGTTCTAGAGTGATGTCAGGAATGGAGTGGCAAGAGAAAACATCCTGCTTTGCTCCTGACCTTAGTCAGAAAGCTTCTAATTTCTAACCATTAAGTGTGATGTTAGATCTCTGTTTTTTGTATGTTTTATCAAGTTGAAGAAGTTCTGTCCTCTTCTTACTTTACTTAGAGTTGTTTTTTATCATGAAATGTTGTTGGATTTTGTCAAATGCTTTTTCTACCTCTGTTGATATGATCATATTCTTCTTCTTTTGCCTGTTGATGTGTTAGATTAAATTAAATAATGTTTAACAATGGGATCAGCCTTGCAAACATGGCATAAATCCCAGTAGGCCATATTCCATAGTTATTTTTGTTGACTGTTGGATTTAATTTGCTAGCATTTTGTTGATGATATTTTTGCATCTATGTCAATGAGAGTTATTGGTCTGAGTGTTCTTGTAATGTCTTTGGTTTGGGATTTAGAGTAATGTTGACTTTGAGAATTCAGAAGTATGTCATCTGTTTCTATTCTCTGCAAGATATTGTAGAAAATGACTATAATTTCTTCCTTAAACTTTTGGTAGAACTCAACAGTGAGCCCATTTAGTCCTGGTGGTTTCTGTTTCAGAATGCTAACTATTGATTCAATTTTTAATTAAGTATATGCCTACTCAGATTGTCTGTTTCTTCCTGTGTGCATTTTGGCTGATGATGTCTTTTAAGCAAGTTTGTCTACGCCACGGAAGTTGTGGGCACAGAGCTGTTCATATTGTATTTGATTAATTTTCTTAATGTCCATGAGAACTGTAGCTTTCTGTTTAATTCCTATTTTAAATTTTATTGCTTTCTGCTCCAATTCTTATTTCTCTTCTTCTGCTTACTTTGGATTTGCCTAGTTCTTCTTTTTCTAGTTTTCTAAGATTGGAAGCTTAGATTACTGATTTTCCATCTTTCCTTTCTTCAATATAAGCATTTCATGCTATAATTTCCCCTTCAGCACTTCTTTTTGATGCATTCCACAAACATGGATAAGTTCTTTGTAATACTTTTTAGGGAATTAAATTTTTTTTTCTCCCAAGATGTTGTCTTTAATGCAGATGTTATAGATATGTAAACTGTTTGTTGGGGATTCTCTCATTTCCCTTACTTATTTCCAGTTTAATTCCATTGTGATCAGCAGACATTGTATGATTTCTGTTCTCTTAAATTTGTTAAACTGTGTTTCTTGTCCAGAACATGGTTTATTGTAGTGAATATTCTCTGTGGACATGAACAGAAAGTGTGCCCTGCTGCGATCAGATGAAATAGTCTATAGACTCCCGTTAGAACCACTTGATTGTTGGTGGTGTTCAGTGACTATGTCCTTAGTGATTTTCTGCCTGCTCGATCTGCGTCATTCTGATAGCGTGGTGTTGGAGGCTCTGACTCTGACAGTGAGTTCTTCTGTTTTTCTTAGCAGTTCTATCGGGTTTTGCCTTGTGTACTTGGATGCTCTGTTGTTAGATACAAACCCATGTTATTAGGAATTATTAATGGTTTCTTAGAGAATCTTCCCCTTTGTTACTATGTGTTACTCTTCTTTGCCCCTAATAGCATTCCTTACCTTGAAGGGTACTCTACCTGAAATTCCTAGAGCTGTTCCTGCTTTTCTGTGATTAGGGTTAGCATAGTACATTTTTCTCCACCTATTTATTTTTAACCTATAGGTGTCTTTAAATTTGAAGTGAGTTTCTTAGATGAAACATTCTGTTGAGACTTATTATGATCCCAATGTGTTCCTGATTACATACATTGTTATCACCATTACTCTCAAGCTGTTGACTACGAATCCAATCCACAACCAATACAATCCTTATTTGATTGTGTAGCCCTCCAAAACTCTTGAACCCCCACACGTCTGTCAGCTTGCCACTGATATGCCATTGATACCTCAGATACCAGCAGAGCCAACCCATGGTGGACAGGTTTCAGTTGAGCTTCCAGACTAAAACAGACTACGGAGGAGGACCCAGCAGCTAAATCCTGAAACAATTAGCCATTGAAAACCCTATGAATAGAAGAGAGGCACTGTCAGATATAGTGCCAGAAAATAAGCTCCCCAGGCTGGAAGGCATTCAAGAGACAACTTGGGAAGAGTTTACCTCCTCCAAGTAGAGATGAGAATGGAGTAAAGCCCCTGGGACCTCCTTGGATATAACAACACTGCACATGAGAAGTGACATAGTGGCTGCAACAATGGGCTCAATCTTTAAAGATCGTTTGCATGGCACAGTGTTGGGGAGTGTTTTGCTCTGTTGTACAAGGGTCACTATGAATGGGATCTGACTCGACAGCACCTAACAACAAAACTTGAAAGGGTTCAGATTAGATTCAAGAATATTAAATTCAATATTAGATTCAAGAATATATATATACAAACAATTTGTGAGACCAATTAAGAATAAGAAAAAGAAAAGTTTGTATTTTACCCTCATCTACCCTTTCTTTTGATGCTGTTCTTCTCCTTATTTAGATCAATGCTTCTGATCAATATCATTTTCCTTCTCTCTAAAGAAATTGTTTTAACAGTTCTTGTAAGATAGTACTGGCAACAAATTCTCTCCCATTTTTGTTTGTCTGACAAAATGTTTCTCTTTGTAAGGGTAAACTTGCTGGGCATAGAATTACAGGTTACCAGTTTTTTCTCTGCCATATATAATTTTTGTTTTTTTTCTTCTTTGTGGAGTGCATATCCCTCTCCAGCTTCTTTCAGAATTAAGAAAGAAATCTTTGATGTGCTATGTTTTGAAAATGATATGCTTAAGAGTATTTAGCAGGTACTCATCATGGAAATATTAGCTACTGCCAACCTTAGGCTGGAGGGATGAAAGGAAGACATAATGGTAGCAGATCTAGAATGGAACTTTATCCATGGCTGGAGTAGCCTGGCAAGAGCTGTGACCATGCTGGAAATGCTACCCTGAAAAAGTTCGGAGCAAGGAAATTCCCCAGCTGCTTCTCCCTCTTCTCCCCAGTCTCTCTCCAGTGCCTGCTGTGTTGTTGATGTTAGGTGCCATCAAGTAGGTGGACCACAAAACCAGACAACAGCATGCCTAGGAAATGCAGAGGTTAGGATCTCCCATAGTGGTACTTGGGACAGCCTGCGACCGCCAGGGAATGGGTGTGAGGACAACAGGCAAATAAGCATCACACCCCACCATGAGATGCTTTCTTACCTCCAGTGGTGGCCAACCTGGAAAAATGGACTTCATGTGGACAACGTGAGGTTCCAAATCATGGTTTTATCTTGACCCTCTTGAGCAAGGAAAATAAGAGCAAATTGTTTTATTTCAAAACATCGCCCAGGGTGTTTTATAAAACAGTGAAACTATGCCAAGAATTTTTCGTAGGCCCAGCTCCAGGTGAGCACCAAGATTCCTAGACTTTAAACCTTACCTCAGAGGGTCATTCCATTTGGGTCAAAAGCAAAGTAAGTTGTCAAGTGCAAAGAGAACAAATATCTTGACACC
Organism: Pedetes capensis; assembly: GCA_007922755.1. Taxonomy (NCBI): domain Eukaryota; kingdom Metazoa; phylum Chordata; class Mammalia; order Rodentia; family Pedetidae; genus Pedetes; species Pedetes capensis. The sequence goes on from VMDO01001958.1 coordinate 153,817, forward strand.
TGAGCATTCTTCTTTGTAAAATAAAATAACGCAGAGAGACTGATAGAAGCACGGCTCAAACATTTATCTTTTAGCAATGCTGGAGTATCACTAAGCAAATAATAAGCCAGAGAAAGCAAACATTCATTTTCCTGCCTTTCTGGGGTGTGATCTTAATTCCTCCAAATCAGCAATTTATGAACTGTCTGGCTCTCCTTCCTGCATTCTCCTCGTTCCATCTCCTTGTAGCTCGCTGCCCTTCCGCAGAGGTTGCTCTTGCTTAATAAAGTCATCGCTGACACAATCCGCTCTCTGTCCAGAGTAATTGCATTAGCTTGTTGTTATTGATTTTGTTGCTAGGGTCTGAGAATTGCTAATGTTCTGCTGCAAGAGTGGTGGGAGGTCGGGAGGGAAGAGAATGTTCTTACAATTTTCCCATAAGCCAGATGGGTGGGGTTTTTTCCCCAACTCTGACATCTTTAAACTATTTTCTCTTAAAGGAAAACTAGGAACTAGAATGAGTTTAGAGGGCCAATTCTTATTTTCTCAGCATGCCAGGAGTACACACCCAAATAACAGAATGTCAACACTTCACATTTAGGAGCCCTCACATCTCTGCCACTCCGCTGATAAGCTACACACATAATTCAAGTAAAACTTGCTTCTTAAGTGAGCTATACTTTTCCAGCCTCTTGGTGATTCTGTTTCAATTACCACTGGAAACAGTGAAATATTATCATGGATGACTCAAGAATGCGATGTGGCCAAGCCACGGTCACGTCCTGCCACTGACCTTCAGTTCGATATTCTCAGGTGCCCACAAAGCAATTCCCGCTCCTGTTCTTTACATTCCAGCCTCTCTCTTCACTCACCCCATTATTGTCGATATCTGTTGTTGTTGTTGTTAGGTGCTATCGAGTCGGTATCCGACTCATAGCGACCCTCATAGGGTTTTCAATGGCTGAGTGCTTCGGGATTGCCTTGGGAGTGGATTGCCAGGCCCTTCTCCCATTTTTGCAGTGCTGGGAATTGAACTCGGGGCCTCAGAGACTGCAGCGCAGCACTCTACCCACTGAGCTAAATCCCAGCCCATTGTTGTTGTTGGGCGCTGTTGAGTCGTGTCCGACTCATAGCGACCCTCATAGGGTTTTCAATGGCAGATTATTTCGGGATTGCCTTGGGAGTGGGTTGCCACGTCCTTCTCCCATTTTTTGCAGTGCTGGGAATCGAACTCAGGACCTCAGAGACTGCAGAGCAGCACTCTACCAACTGAGCTAAATCCCAGCCCCTGTCCATATCTAGACGGATGTTATTTTTAGAAGTGAGTATGGCTATATTTAAACATAATTTTCAAGCTGTCTTGCCTGAAATGCAGAGCACATTTTTAAGCCTCAAAGTTCAAGGCACAGGGACGACAGGAGGGTGCCCTCCACATACAGAAGCTGTTTCCCCAGCCCTCAGCCAGCCATGGAGCTTGGAGTGGGGGTTGTCACTGTCTCTCCCTGCTGAGGAGCAGTGGGGGCCTTTCTCCAGACAGTCTCCAGCACCAGTGGAACCTGTGGATGGCAGCATTGGAGGCAGCAGGATGTCACTGAGCAAGCTAATTTTAAAACAGCTGGTAGCCCCCCACCATCTTTTCTTTCCAGTTGTTTTCATGAGCTCTTTCCCAACTTTTGCCATAGTTAATGAGGGGCTGGAATTTAGCACAGTTGGTAGAGTGCTGCTCTGTGCTCTCTGAGGCCCTGGATTTGATCGCCAGCACCACAAAAATGGGAGAAGAGCCCCACCTGCCAGCCCACTCCCAAAACAATCAGCCAATGAAACTCCTTTGAATGTCAGAGAAGCACTGACATGGTGCCGGGCATGGCACAGTGCCAGGAGTGTTTCGTTCTATTGTACACAGGGTCACTGTAAGAGTTACAGCTGCATAGAGTAAACAGGTTGGAGGAAAAAGACCCAGCCCATCTCATGTAACCCTGGGGATTTGTTCAGGGCTGACTAAATAAAGGCTCTAAAAGGCATTATGCCACATTCCTACATGCTGAATTGTGCTGAGTGTAATTTGGGGCTTGTTGATTGATGCCATCTGGGTACAAGCTGGTATTATTCCATTTGTAGACAGGCCAAGTCTACAGCACAACCCACATTCTCTGATGTTTACCTGCCAGGGTCTAACAATAGTTAAATTTTAGTATCTCGCAAGCACTTCAATCCTTGGAATGAAAATGTGTTCATTTTTATCCTTCGAAAATCAATAATTTGCTGTGAATCTAAGATTGTCCTAGTGGAAAGGTCTTCATCTAAGAACACATTAGGGACAGGTGCCATGGCATAGATGAGTAATACCAGTGCCTCAGGAAGCCAAGGCTGGAGGATTGCAAGTTCAAGGCCAGAGGCAGCCTGAACGGGAACTTAGTGAGACTCTGCATCAAAATAAAAAATAAAAGGGGGCTTGGGTATGTGTCTCAGTGGTAGAGCACTCACCTAGCATATGAAAGGCCTGGTGTTCAATTTTCCACTACTGTAAAATAATAAAAGTAAAAATAAAAATAAGTGCATTAGATAAATGAAGTCAATAGTTTGGCCAGTGTGGGTAAACTCATACATATTCCTACATTCTAGTCCCTCATCCCCAAAATCTGAGCATATGTTACCATATGCAGTAGAAAGCAGTTAGCTGATGTGATTAAATTAGGATTTTGAGATAGGTGATTATCTTGGATTATCCAGTTGGGCCCAGTGAAATCATTGAGGTCTTTAGAAGAGGGAGGAAAGAAGATCAAGGTCAGGGAGAGGACAGCCAAGAGGAATAAAAGTAGATTAGGGAAAATTTTATTTTAAGCATTACTGGGTAGCGTTCCCATTCTACACCAATACAGAAATTGAGACACAGACAAGTCATGTCACTTGCCCACTAGTTGACAGCTGAAAAATGGCAAATTAGAATTTGGACCCTGGAGGTCCGGCCTCAGAGCCTATGCTTTTCTCCTCTCTGATCTGCAGTCGCCCACATGGCTTTGGCCCGGCAAGGTTGGTATGTTCATGGGAAAGTTGCTCAGGAGTGCCAAAGACAGAAGAATGGGGTTGGGGCCAGGTGTGGTTGCGCAAGCCTGTAATCCCAGTGGCTTGGGAGGCGGAGGCAGGAGGATCACAAGTTCAAGACCAGAGGCAGTCTGCGTAACTTAGTGAGACCCTGTCTCAAATAGTAAAAAAATGGGCTGAGGGTGCACGTCAGCGGTCCAACACTTGCAGAGGATGCAAGCTCAAGGCCCTGGGTCCATCCCCAGTACAGCAAAAAAAAAAAAATGGGGTTGGGACCCCAGAGGATCTTCAGTGCCTCAAGGGCAGCAAGCGGTCAAGAGAGACAGTGGTCAGATGCCGAAGGCCAGACCAACGAAATCAGCACTGGGAGGGGAGGAAGCAAGAGTCTGGGTAGAGGAGGGATTCTGAGACCCAAAGCAGCCTCAGCCTCAATCAGGATTGTGAGCTCAGCCCCTCTTACTGAAGCCAAGGCTTCTGTATAACTCTAAACCCAGGAGAATCTCTCCAAGTGGGCCTGACTCATGCAAAAAAAAAAATATTTATAGAAACACTATTACAAAAATCTCCACACTGCAAGCTATAGAATGGATAAACAAATCATGGCACATTTATGCAATGAAGTGTCTTCAGCAGTATGTAGAGACTTACAGATATGCTCGACCATATGGTTGAGTCTTATACACATAATAATATGGGAAGGGAAGCCCATATAACAGGCACATGCTTTATTATTTTGTTTTTATGAAGTTCAAGAAAAAGTGAAAGGTATTAATGGAAGGTGCTACAAGTCCTGCTAGCTGCTATTCTTGGGGGCATGTGGAAGTGGATCTAGAGAGAATGTGGTGTGGCAGAGCTTCCAGAGTATGAATATTCTGTCTTTGGATCTGGTGCTGGTTACAAAGGTGTGCTGAATCGGTGGAAATCCAATGAGTTGTTTCTTATTGTGTGTTTTCCTGTATAACGTTACGCTTTACTAAAAAATGTAAAAATAGGAATGTAGATAGACCTCGGGGGAGATAAGGCTGTTGAAAAAAACATTTGGAATCTGAACTGAGAATTAATCAAACTATTTAGCATCTTTTGTTGTCTGTAAGAGAAAATTTTGGTAGCTGATTGAGAAGCACAGGGACTCTGTCCTTTTTGGCTGAACTTTATCTTTAACTGGAGTCCACATGCTCACTCACTGTGTTAGGGACTAAATCCCTGTTGTTTGCTAAAAGTAATTACTAATGACATATCAATTTTGTCATTTACGTCTTGAGATTACTTATTTCTCCCAATGAGTGGCTCATTCATCAGAACATCTGTGGGAGCCACAAATCACACAATCCAAAATGTGAATCCACATTAATTGTAAAATGTGGGGGGATGTGGTTCTAGGAAAACAGCCAGCATTTGTGCTTTGTTGTCTAGTTACTTATCTATTTTTTATTGGTAATTTTTAATGCATAACTTCATGGGTCTCATTATGCCATTTGTACAATGCTCATGTTCACTTCCTCCATCACCCTCCCATGGCCTCCTCCCTCTCAGCTAATGGTGTCCTTTCTACCTGCATGTCCTTTTGGGGTGTATCTATCTACGTGTGTCCATCCTGATTTTGCCATAAGGCAACACATGTTACTCATATAAGCACAACATCACCTGTGCAGCAGCCTGTCCCTCCTCCCCCATTTCTTTCTTACATTCTCTCTGGATTTGGATTTGTGCTCAAGATCACTTTGTCTAAGAAAATCGGCCTTAGCAAGATGTCACTGGGGTCATCAATTAAGCCTTTTGTTTTTAATAACGGGAATGACTCATGCAAATGTGCATTGGGAAGGAGGGCGAAGACAGACCTCCACAGTAAGAGGCCTGCTTCAGTCAATACTCAGTCTTAGCTACCAGGGAGTGGTCCACGTTCCAAAGGAAAGTCAGAAATATGAATTGTTTAATTTTCAAGTTAAAAATTTCAAACTAAACTTTAAAACATTTAAGTTTGCCAGTAAATTGAAATTTTTAAACCTTTATATACGCTAAACCAATCATATTTTTAGGCAAGATTCAGCTCACATACAGCTGGTTTGAGTCTTCCACAAGTGTGACTTTACTGACTCTTTACAAATATCCTCAGAAGTGGGCATGACACAGAAAAGGTACCAGGCTCATGAGAAAATAAGATGTGTTGGTCAAGTTTGTACAGTCAGTAAGAGGTCGAGCCACAGTAAAATCCAGGTTTAACAATCCAAATTACCATTCTTTTTCCTCATGAGAAAAGTCTCATTACATAGCACTGACATGGAGGGTACCAATCAAACAGCTTTGTGACCCGCAGAAATGATGGGGAAAAGGTGGAAGGAATATTTGCATTATTTGCTGAGGAATATATTTTGGGAAATTGGTTTGAACTCCTGTACCATAAATAGATGAACTTCACTCAGTATTGGATCTTCCTTGATTTTTCTGACAGGCAAACAAGAAATAATAACAGTCAGGACAATCATACTTGTTCTAAAGACAGAACAAAGCACCTTTTCTTAGACAGTCCAAATGCTACAAATAGACACGGCTTAATATTATATCTAAACAAGAAGTGACAGAGGTCATGGAATGGAATGAATGCATCAGGACCCTGCCTTTTGGCTTTTTATGGTCCCAAATGTCTTTATCCTCATGTAGTTTCCCAGACAAAAAAGTTTTAACCCAATTTCAGTGAGACCATTCAGATTTAATACCAATCTGAAAATCCTTCCCTTTTTTTCTGAAGAAAAAATGTAAAAAAATTTTGAAGAACAAAAATGGATAGGAAATGCTTATTGCTTTGTTTATAATGTCCAAAATGGACCTTAAGATACAGTTTGTCTTTGAAGAAAAGTGAAACTATTGCTAAATACAAATAAATGGAATTGATGAATTATATGTGAGAACAGATGTTAGATTTATTTAACAATATTTTACAGTTTTTGTTCTCTTTCAGATGGAAGATAGCAAGTCAGACCTAGGATGTTCCAGTTCTCACAAATTGCTAAACCAAGCTGGATGCAGTAGTACACACCTGTCATCCCAGAAGCTTGCAAGTTGGAAGCAACAATATTGTGAGTTTTAGGCCTGAGGCAGCCTATGCAACTTAGCAATACTCTGACTGAAAATAATAAAACTAAAGAGGGGCTGGTGATGCAGCTCAGTGGTGTTATTATTGTTCTTAGGTGCCACTGAGTCAGTGTCTGACTCATAGCGACCCTACATACAACAAGCGAAACAGTATCGTCAGTGCTTCTCTGCTGTTCATAGGTTTTTCCATGGCGGATTGATTTTTGGGAGTGGGTTGCTGAGTCCTTCTCCCAAGCCTATAGCACCTGGTATTCCCAGGCAGTCTCCCATCCAAGGACTAACCAGGCCCAACCCTGCTTAGCTTCCAAGATCTGAAGGGATTGGACACCACAGTGGTACGCCTGCAGGCCAGCTCAGTGATAGAGCACTTGAAAAGTATGCATGCGGCCTCAGTGCAACCCGCCCCCCCAACCCAGTACAACCCACATACACACAAAACTGACAAACCAGCACGAGGCCTTTGATCATCTCTAAAAATCATGTTGTTGTTGTTAGGTGCCGTCGAGTTGGTATCCGACTCATAGCGACCCTCATAGGGTTTTCAATGGCTGACTGTTTCGGGATTGTCTTGGGAGTGGATTGCCAGGTCCTTCTCCCATTTTTGCGGTGCTGGGAATTTAACTCGGGACCTCAGAGACTGCAGTGCAACGCTCTACCAACTGAGCTAAATCCCAGCCCCAATGGGACGCTTGCTTGCTTCACAGGCATCTGTGGCTTCAGCTGCTTCAGCTACAGTTTTGGATTTGCTAGGCAATTTGGTTAATATGTTTGGGAAAGTGGAATATATTTTAATGGAATTCTCCAGATGTCCAGAATTCAGCAAGCCACATGGGACTGTGTTGGATATAAACTCATCTTCATACTCTACCAGTAAGTAAAATATTGCCTCTTCCTTCCCTTTAGTTTTGCTTCTTAGTCTTCAACTTTTCCTAAGTTCTTTAATAAAGATCTTACCAGATACAACCATCTTCCTTCCCAGGATGAGGATTCAGGTTTTGATAACAAATCAAGAATGTTAACTATGTTACCTTCAAACTGTTTACTACATGTACTGGCTTAGCCTTGAACATAAACATACGTAGTAAGGGCATGGCATTGCCTTTTACTCTAGACACTCTCTAGTTTCATGGGCAAAGAATACGAGGAATGTAATCCTAAAAAAATAAAAAGAAAGAAGTTTCCTAAAAGGTGCTGCTAGTTGGTTAGTGTTTACTGCTGGGGGAAAATTCCATATAGTCACCAGTTTCAATTTCATTACCATGTTGGGAGTTGAGGGAAGAAAGAAAACAACATATATGTGTATATGTATATATATACACACAATATTTATATAAATATGCACATAAACATGTATGCAATAGTATCTCCATTTTCAGATGACCTATAATTTATCAGCAAAACAGTATAAAATTATTATGAATACTGATATATCTGGCTTAGATTCTGTTTTTTTTTTTTTTTAAATACTCCATGAAAAAATTAACACGCTCCTATATGGCTCTGGAAACTAAATAAATATAAGGCTAGTGAATTACTATTAGATATTCCAGAGAGTATAAGGTTAATGTGTGTTTCATGTGGTTTCCAACCTGGTATGTATCAGTTCAAGAAGGTGGCAGGATATGGAATATTGCTACCCACAAGACAATTCAAAGTTTTCTTTTGTTGATCAATGTTGTATAGTAATTACAGAAGGGCTGGGGTTTGGCTCTGTTGGTAGAGCACTGCTCTGCACCCTCTGAGACCCTTGGGTCGATCCCCAGCACCACAAAAATGGGAGAAGGATGTGGCAGTCCACTCCCAAGAGGCAATCCTGAAACAATCAGCCATTGAAAATCCTATGACAGTCTCTTTGAGTTGGACCTGACTCCATGACACCTAACAACAACAGTAACTGCAGAATCAAAGGATACTCTGAAGGACTCCTAATACTGATTCTCTTCACCAAAATGATTATTACACATGCGTAAAATGTGCCAAATGCTACGCTAGGACCACAGGAGAATCTCATGCCAAACAGCCACCCCAAACCATCATCCAAGTGGGAAACACACATGTAAGTAAAATAAAACAGTGGACCCCACCGGTACACAGGAGTGCTGAGACCCTCACTGCCCAGTCTGAGCATTACAAATTTGACCTTCCTCTTGCAGAAGGGGTTGTTTTCAAGGCCTGTTTCAGTAACACATGCCATGGGGAGACAGCTACAGACATTAATTATGAAGACCTCCACTCCAACTATCTATGTCCAAGTTCTGGGACAATTTATGCTTAACATTCCACTCTGCTATCCTTGGCTTTGGCCCCAAATGTGACTCTCTCTTCCAGCATCGTATCTTTACCCTAATTTGACCCTTGGGGAAATTGTCTATTCTCAACTTTTGCACATATCTCTCTTGTGTTTTCTTTTCTTTTCCTTTTTTTTTTCTTACTGATTGTAGATATTCCCCATATATTCCACTCACTGATTTGTCATTTTCTTTTGCAATTTTAATCTGAGGATGTCACCTGTCAACTTCGTTCATGGTATTCTTTGTGGAACATAGCTCTTTACTTTTGGTGTAGACAAGTTTATTATCTTTTGTCTTACAGATTTTGATGGGGGAATGGAGTTCACTAAAAAAAAAAAACAAAAACAAAAAAACCCTTTCCCACTATAAAGATCTTGGTAAGAGGAGCCCTCCTTCCTTACTATTTTTCAGATTGGATATGCCTCAATTCCACCATGTGAATTTAAAATAAGTTTGTCATTTTCTTCAAAGAAATCTCTCTATAAAATTTTGAATTTATAAACTAGTTTTTGGGTGATCAGCATATTTATACTGTGAAGTCATTGCAAATACCTTACACAAAAATATTTTTGTAGCTCCCCATTTATGCAGTCCCTCATTGATGTTCTACAGTAGATATTAAAAGTTTTCTCTTATGGTTCCTATATTTGCTTTGTTAAGTTAGTTCCCAATGTTGCACAGTTTTGATAAGTATTAAAAATTGCCTCTTATTTTTGTTTATAGCATCTTGATTATTACTATAAGATGGTTATTGGTTTCTGTTTATCTTTTGCAATCTTGCCTCTTATCAATTCTAATAATTTCTTGATTTTCTGGGACTCTTTGTAGATGATTAAGTCACTACAAATAATAATACTTTTGTCTTTTCACTTGCTATTTCTGGAACATTTATTTGGTTTTTAATTGGACAGTGCCTCCAAGGCCATGTTGAACCACGTAGGGATAAAAGAATTCCTCTCTTTTACTTTTACCGGATTCTAAAAGAAAATAGATCTAAAGTTTCTCTTCATATTTGATGTTTGCTCTAAGTTCCTAATGTACAGCCTTTGTGAAGGGATGACACTTCCCTGCTAATCATAGTTTTCTGAGAGTCTCATGTAAATAGAGATTAGATTTTAATTCTTTTTATGTAGCAGATGAAATGTGCGCCTGCATGTTTCTTTTCAGTCTGTAATGTAGTGATGAAGGCCAGGACCAGGCAAGGTGGAAGAGGTGCCTAAGGTGCAAGGCAGAAGGTTTGCTTCCTCAAAGATGGCAGCCCAGAAGCCTCACCGGCTTCTCTCACTGTGGTCCCAACCTGGGGGTGATAACATACATAGATAACATTCAACTTTGTTTTCATGCCTTGAAACAGCCCTAACTGATCGTGGTTCATCTTTAATACTTTACTCGACTCACTCTATATTTTATTTAAATCTTTTGCAGCTATTGTTATAAGTGAAGTATGCAGACAACTTTCTTTCCTTTGAAATACTCATCCAATTTGGAAGCCTAAATTCTTAAATTAAGGAAAATTTCTTTTTTACCCTTATTTTTTGAAAAGACTTGTACATTATAGGCAAAAACCCGCTCCTCTATACCCTTAGAGGTCTACAACATATTATAGAGTTTGAATTTGAACAATTCACTTCTGTCTCACTGGACATCCATTTTCCACATCTTCAAAATTGATATTATCAAACCCACCTTATAACTTTGTCAGGGACACAAAGGAATTTTTTAAAAAATGACAGATTGAATCTGACCCAAAGTATATCCTTTCCTGATAGTCAATTGACACCTGCTTGGGCTTCATTGACTTTTGAACCCTAATTTTCCCCACTACTCCTGAATTCTCAAGGTCTACATCATGCTGTTGGTCATTCTCTGGAACTTTCATTTCATCTGTGTTATAATGCCTATCATTTCCTTTCAGGTCAAGTACAATCCAATTCAAGCTCCTCTGCTTCATTGCTATATGTTGAGATGGACTAGCATAATACCTTTGGAAATTAGCCAGTGGGCTTTCTATTTAATGCTTCCTGCTGTGACCTCTGATCCTTCTCTTCAGGCAGATGTTTAGAGAGCATTATGGTTATTGCCTCAAGGCAAGAATAGGAATGCTAAAATAAAAAAATTAAAGGGGTACACTGCTTCTTTTTCTTTTCTAGGAATCTATATTTTCAAGGCCTGCAGCCATAGCACTGTGGCATCTGATCCCGTCAGATCTCGCAAGCTAAGCAGGGTCAGGCCTGGTTAGTACTTGGATAGGAGACCACCTGAGAACACCAAATACTGTAGGCTTGGAAGAAGGACCCGGCAACCCACTCCCAAAAATCAATCCACCATTGAAAACCCTATGAACAGCAGAGAAGTACTGACAATAGTGTTTCACCTGCTTTCCATAGAGTCGTTATGAGTCGGACACCGACTTGATGGCACCTTACAACAATAACAACATATTTTCAAGAGAAAAAAGCATAGTTATGTGCATAATCTATACAATAGAATTAGGAGAAATGTATTTTATGAGAATAAGACAAGGGACACAGAACCGTCACAAAACTGAGTCATTTCAAAGGAGCACAAATGAGGTTTGAGAATTAACAAGGATTAAAGTGGCAGTGTGAGCTACTGAGAGATGGGTGGTCTGGAGCTTGCCCTCTGGGATCAGTGTGGGCTCCAGAGATGTAAGAGAAACCTCAGCTAATGTGGTGGATTCCAGGGCAGAGGCTGTCTTCTCTAGGCAGAGCCCAGGAAGTTGGCAAGATGCCGCAGTGGAACACAGTGAGGTGTGTTCAGCCCACTGGTTGCCCACTGCCCAGGGTGACATATGAGCTGAAGTGAGCCTGTAAGAACGGCACGGAAATGGTGAAGAGCCACAGAGGTCCACATTTCCTAACCATGGTATGGTCTGGATTTGTGGAATAATTAGAAAACCCAAGAGGGGCTTTGGGAGTTCAGAGAGAAAGCAGACTCAAAGTAGTCTCGCTGGGGGGTTGCAGCCCTATCACTGGCGACAACTGAGGAATGAATTACCTGGATCAATACCTAAACATAAACAGGAATGAGGACCTCTCAGTGGGCGCTAGCAGGGATAAGAGATGGCCCTACCTGCACTTCCCGTGGGGCCTTGACGTTGTCATAGAAGCCCACCAGGACTTAGATTCCACTCCAAGAAACAGGTGAGGAGGACAAACCAACCTACCCAAAGCTTCTACCAAGAGGCCAGATGGGGTGTTTGTACTGAAATTGTGTTCTATAGGGAAAGCAGAAGTCACATTTCTTATCCACCTGAGTTTGTGAAATGCAATCCTATCTACTACCAATTTTGTGTCCCCCTCTCCAACAATGCTTTTCAGAGATGCTGCACAGCAGTCCATTGGAACATGACCTGTTATAACCACGAGACACACCATGGAACTCGCTCAGACTCTGTCTCCATGTTGTGGGTATGAGTGTGGGCTTTGTGGTCCTTTATTTGATAATGGAATGAAGCAACGCATCTCATCTCTACCTGGTGTTGGAATTTTGTCATTGAGTTGCCTAACTCTAACTGCATAGAGAAATAGGAGAAAAATAGCCACAGTATTTAAAAAGGAAAAGAGCTTAGGAAAGTGTGTGTTGGGAGCTTATTGATGCTGTTCCTGCTAATTATGAGCCTGGGCGTGCAGCTCCCAGCCAAGGACTACAATCAGCAAGATTTTCTGTTTGATGCTCACTATAATTAGCCAGGGCAGGCCGTTGATTAACCACGATTCCAAATTCTTGTCAGCCTTTTTTTTGAATCCCCAGGTGTGACAGCTGAGTATCACCATGAAGACTGTGGAATCACCATTTCTGCCAAAGGATACCCACAGTCTTGGTTGTTTACTTAAAGGGAAAAAGAAAACCTCACAGATCTGTCCTAGTGACACCTATTTCCCTTAACATGCCACCACAAGCAACTGCCTGAAAACAAGAACTGGCTCTGTGTGCTTTTCTCTTTTAGCCTAAGATTCTCAACAAGGAGTTTTGGAAAAGTTGGTCTGACATTTTTGTTTTTCTACTTGCCATATGGCATTCATGATCAATAATGTGCCTATAATTAAAGAACATGTCATTTTCCTTACCTTGTACTTAGATTTCTTTTCTCTCCCAGTTCTGCATGGTCAAAAGTTCTCTCTGGAAATGTGGAGGGAAATCTGTAAGCAGGCAATCAAATTTGAAATCTGCCACTGTAAATGAAGTTTAAGAAATGGAAAATTGGTGAAAGAAAAATGGATTTATTTACAGTTTGGCCAAACCAGGCAGAGAAAAACAGTTCTAAAAATTCTCTTCAGCTTTCCTGTGGTAGTTTCCCCATCTTTTATAGCAAAGAGGAAACCAAAAGCTGAAACAAAAGGCTGAAAGGGAAGCCAAGAAGCAGATACATCTAGCTGCTAGCTGTGGAGCTGCCAGCCAGGGTTAGCTTTGCCTGGTAGGGGCTTCCCCCTCCTCGCATCTGGCTTCAGGCTCTCAGCAGGGTTTCTCCTGCTGAATTTTCATCCTGCCCCCCAGGTTGTGCCCATTCCAGTATAAGATCTGTTATATTTATTGTATTTATAACAAAACTATTTTCTCTTACCTGCCTAACACCTCATGGTGAGTGGCAGCCTGGGAGACTGTTCTGTAACTGTGCAGGAGGGTCTGAGGGCCTTGCCCTGGCTCATCTCTACAAAGAAGGGTGCAGTTAAGTCATCTCTGGTTACACAGAACATATATCATACAGCACTGGGGACAGAGGGCTTCAGATGTTCGGTCCCTTTGTTCCCACCGGTAGATTCAGGCCTTTCACATCAAACATTTAAAAAAAAAAATCTCAGTGTACGTTAAAGGTTATTGTTGATCAAAGTTTCTATGATTCTTTTACAGACAGGAAAAGGCAGTGTCTGAGAAGAAACGGAGTAAATGCGTCTGGGGGATAAGAGAAGATTGGAGCCGCGCATGATGGAGCTCCCCTGTGATCCCAGCACTCAGGAGGCAGAGGCAGGAGGATGGTAAGTACGGGCAGCCTAGCCACATAGTGAGAAATGGGATAGCATTGAGTGCTGTTAGAATGAATGGCAAATCCTGTGTGTAACAGGAAATGACCACCATCCATTCATTAATTCATCCATTCTAATAAAGACTGTAAACCACCACCTCATCAGGTGCTGGGCTGGTCCCAGGACCAAGAGGGAGGGGCAAAGCCCGGTCTTGATTGGAAGGACATCAGAGTCTAGAGGAGGAAACAGACGCAATAATAGTTTCTACAAAAATACAAATAAGAACCAAAGTAGGACAGAGGGAGTAACTCTCAAAAGAAAATATGAAAGAAGGGACTCCTGAAGCTATGGTGCATGCCTGTAATCCCAGCAACTCAGGAGGCTGATGCAAAAGGATTGT
>VMDO01001958.1:167703-184312 GCA_007922755.1 Pedetes capensis
GGGAGGGGAGAGGAAGAAGAGGAGGAGGAGGAGGAGGAGGAGGAAAAGGAAGAGGGAGGAGGAAGAGGAGGAAGAAGAGGAAGGAGGAAGGAGGAGGAAGGAAGAAGAGGACAAGGAGGAGGAAGAAACTTTATACAGCATGCAAGAGAAAGTCATAGGAGGATTTTTGGTAGGGCAATGATACAATCAGATTTGTATTTTAAAAGTTCACTCCGGATACCCTGTGGAGAATGAGATATTAATTTAAAAAGTGAGGCTGAATGAGATCACCTAAGGCAAAGGCCAAATTTAATTCAATCTGCTAATGTGCTCTGGCCTTTTTTAAGAAAAATCATTTAATTCTGAATTAGTTTTGAACATTTAAAAATTGGAAGCCTCTCACATGAAATCGGTTGACAAGAGGGTTTTTGAACATTAGAAGATCAGGCTGGGCTATAGTGTTAGTCTGTAATCTCAGCTACTCTGGAGGCGGAGCCAGTAGGACCATGAGTTCGAGGCCAGAGGCAGCCTGCAAAACATAGCAAGATCCTGTCTGAAAATAAATAAATAAAATCAAACAAAAAGTGGGCTGGGGGTGCCAGGCAGTGGTCAAGCGATTGTGTAGCATGAGCAAAGCCCTGAGTTCCATCCTCCAGCACTGGAAAAAAAATGAGAAGCAGCTCTGGCAATCTTGAGCCCACATTCCCGAGCTGTCAGCCATTGGCTGGAGCTGGGCTGTCTAAAAAAAAGGGCCCTTTGATACAAGGTGAGGTTCTTCTGCCTGCCACAGTCTAAAGGAGCATTTAGTTTGATTGCATTGCTCCTAACCTACCTGGAGAGAAGACGTACATGGATGAGCAGCAAGATATTTGCATGATCTTAAAGCATCTCCCTACAAAACAAGATCCTAAATATTCAGTGAAGAAACTAGACAACACCTTGATCAGACATCACAATTAATGTCAGATAAACATCATGTGGGAGAAGGACCTGGCAGCCCACGCCCAAAAAACAAAACCCAGTGAATGGCAGAGAAGCACTGATACAGTACTGGGCATGACACAGTGTTGGGGAGTGTTTGATCTATTGTACAAAGGGTTGCTGTGAGTCAGACCCAAATCGATGGCACTTGACAACAATGAATGTCATGTGCTTCTGCATGTGATGCCCTGAGAAAGATCCAGTGTCACTTACATGGTACTTATGTGGCAAGAGAAACAGATTTAAAATCAGAGGAATCTTGGAACCTTGCAGTCATGAGGAACTACCTTGTTAGCTCTGGACCACCTTAGAATTCCTATTCTGTGGGATGGAAATAAGGCATTACATTTTTTTCCCTCAGTTTAAAGACAACTAAAAGTTTTAGACATTTGAAAGGATTTTGAACTCTCAATTCAGAGAATATTCCAAGAGCATCTACAGGATTTTTAAAAAGATTAAAATATTAGAAAACTCATATGAAAATGTGGTAAGTTCTTAGAGTTATTTCATATTATAAAAGCTTCCATTATTAAAAACCAAAAACTCACTGATCAGTAAATGATTCAATTCAAGAAGTTATATGAAGAACAATAAAACAAACCTAATGAAATGAAGTGAATTAATGAAGTGAGAAGTAGAAAATAAATAGTTAAAGAACAGACTGTGTACATCAAAGAACAAGTTCTTCAGGGGAACGATGATTTTTGTCTGGTGAATGTAATCTGCAAAAGAGACTAGAGAACACACACTAGAGAATTCACAAAATTGGGTTTAAATAGAACCAGAGAAATGGATATTGCTTTCAAAGTATAGTAAAATAATATATATTACCAATTCTTGCACAAAATATTATAAAATTATTCACAGATAAAATATGAAACAATCATGGGAGAAATGGAAAAAGTTACCACAGAGTAAGTTTCATAAGAAAGATCTAGGCTAGATAGTGTTGTATATACTAGTGTTTTCAAAGTGTTAAGGGATAGAGTGTTCCCTTTTTCCATCACTGAAAATGATGGAAGCCTACATAATTCATTGTATGTAATGAGCCTAATCTTGAGGCTGAAACCTAACAGAAAGAGGGCAAAAAATAAAATTTTAAAATGTATTAAAATAAAAGGTGCAAAACAAATTTAACATCATCATTTCACAATGCACTTACACATAAAATTTTCTCTGTAAATGTCATCCCTTTGTAAAAGGTCAAAGTATAAAGATATAAATCTTATAAATATAAGCTCTAATCTTTTGCATTATAATTAGTTGCATTTGGTAGCATATTAAAAGGGATTGTAAATATATTAAGAGCAAATAGGATATAGTCTAAAAATCTTATTCATGCATATGGTTTCTTGGCAAGAAATAAAATAATAGAACTACTACAGTAAATGAAAAACCTTATGATCAGGTAAAAGTTACTTGAAAACTATCAATACATTACACAAAAGAACTTGAATGACAAATAGGAAGGAATATTTCACATGGTAAAAAAAAGTATCTAAGGCTAAAGGAGCCTATGAGAATAAAATAACAAAAACATTCCTGTTGACAAACAAAGGAGACAAAACAAATTGTTGCTACTATCTTTCCTTAACCCTTGTTTTGAAAGAGTCAATAAATAGCATAAGGCAAGAAGTACAAATAAGATGTTTAACAATTGCAAATGAGGTGATAAAATTTTTGTTGAGAAACTGGGTGTCGTGGTACATGCCTGTAATCACAGCACTTGAGAGGCTGAGGCAAGAAGATCCTAAGTTCCAGGCCACAGGGAGCTACATAGTGAAATCCTATCTCTCTCTCAAAGAAAAAAAAACAAAAAAACAAAAAAACACAAAAAAACACTGTGTGTGTGTGTGTGTGTGTGTGTGTGTGTGTGTATAATATACATTTATACACAAATATATTTAGAGTTTGTGGCATTTGACTAAAAAGTGGAAAGAGCCAATTGGAAAATCTTATACAGTTCTCTGGTTTGAATCCAAAATGTCCCCCAAAGCTCATGTGTTCAAGTGTTTTGTCCCCAGGTGGTGGTGCTGGTGGTGGAGAATGTGGAACTTTGGGAGTGGGACTTGTGGAAGTACGTTACTTAGGACAAGTGTTTGGAACCTGAATCCTTGGTTCTGCTTGCTCTCTGCTTCCTGATAGCCGTGATATGAAGTCCTCTGCCACAGGCCTTGATGCTGCTCAGCCACGCTTCCCTACCACTATGAACTGAAATCCCCTAAAATGTGAGCTCAAATAAATCTTTCCTCTCCTAAGTTGTTTCTGGCAGGTGTTTTGTCAAAGCAACAAGAAAAATAATATATTCAGCTAATAAAATGTCCAAGGACAAAATAAACATGTAAAAACCAACAGCTACAGTTTTATAAAATGGCCTTTCTCTAAAGGAAACAAAACATTTCATACCTAGGAATATACTAAACAAAAAACAATGTGGAAAATAATTTTATAAGACAAAAGAATTGATATGCCCAATATTCTTGGATGAAAATAAATTCTCAAATAAATATTAAAAACTTTAATACAATGCCAATAAAAAAGTCAAGGGTGTTTGGTTTTCTTTTAAATTCTGACAAATTATTTATGAAATTAATTTTGAAAACCATAGCCTTGAACTGAGAAAAACTTGTGATTGGATAAGTTTGATTGTCTGCTGCTGGGTAAGCTCAGGACTAAAAGTGAGACATTAAATTGGGTTAAGAAATAAATTATATTTTTACTTGCCTGAGTCTGTGACTGAGAAATTTATGCCAATATATGTTAATCAAATCAGGTCCAGCCTTCCTTAGCAACCCTTGACATCTTCTCAGTTGTGGTTAGAATGAAATCCAGAGTCTGTCGTGGCTCACAGTTCCCCATGTGATCTCCCCCGCTCATATATCTTATCTCCTCTCTCTTCCTTCTTCACTCCATCCACAGTGTTTCAGTAGTACACAGATATTTCTTCCCCTTCCGAAGGGCAAGATATTTCCTGCCTTATGTCTTTTATTTGCTGGGCCCTTTGTTTAGACAGCTGTCTCTCTGCTTGGAATATAATTCCTGTGTTCCATCCTTCAAAATGCCCTCTTTGACTTTCCTTTCTAAAATAGATCAATTATGTATTATATCCACATAGGTCTTTTCTTCACAACGTTTTGTAAACCAAATTCTTTTTCTTTAATCATATCTACTTGGTCATTGTTTTATTTTGGCCTCCCTTATTAAGTGTAAGCTTGCAGAGGGCAACGGTATTGCTTGCTTTTTCTCTATTTTCTAGTGTGGTGCCTAGGACCTAAAATGTATACAATGAAACTTTTTGGTTCACATCAACTGTTCAATTACTTAAATCATATTATAGAAGATTATAAAGCAAAGAAAAATATTTATGATATATCTCATATAAAAAATATTACAACTAGATTATCTGAACTTTGTAAATATATATAAGCACATGTCATTGTTGTTGTTAGGTGCTGTTGAGTGGGGTTCTACTCATATTAACCCTATGTACACACAACAGAACACTCCCTGATACTGTGCCATGCCAGGCACTATGTCAGTGCTTCTCTGCTATTCATAAGGTTGTCAATGGAGGATGGTTTTGGGAGTGGATTGCCAGGTCCTTCTCCCTAGCCTACAGTAACTGGTATTCCCAGGTGGTCTCCCATCCAAGGACTAACCAGGCCAACCCTGTTTAAGCATATGGTCAAATTTAAAAAGTAGAATTATAAACCTTAAAAGAGAATGTACAAAGATTAACAGCAATTATTATATTTTGGTACTAGGATTGCAGATTATGTCTATTTCCTTTTTTATACTTTACTGAATTTTCCTACTTTTTTGGCCTGATATGTATATACAACTATTTTAAAGCACTAAAATAGCTCATATATAATAATTATCCAATTGAAATTTTTTCAGAGTCTTTTTTCCTCTTTTATGTTTTCACTCATCCTTCATCTTGCCTGAGACAGAGGGGTTGGCATGGAAACAGCAGAGTTGGGTTCAAGTTCATTTGCCTCCTAAGGAGGAAGCGAATCCAGGCAGGTTTCTCACCTTCTCTGAGCTTCTTCTGGTAATGGAGACAATGTTAAGTGGAAATAAGTGACATGGTGCTTCCTGAGGTGACCTTGTACATGCCCAGAAGCAGAGGTGGGAGAGAGAGTGAGCCTCAGCTGCCATTCATTCTCCACCATCCCTTCTCTTTTGACTCTGCCTTATTGCCCTGCTCCTTTCTATCCTATTTCCATCTGCATCCTCTCAGTGCTGGACTGGATCAAAAGAGTCCCCTGGAAATTGCAGTCTGGTTCATTTCTTTGACAAAGCCTATCTGCTCAATAAAAAGAGGTTTAGGATTGCCAGGACCAGAGAAACCAAGGGCCTTCAGGATATTCTGCAGGTTCTGCTTCTAAACTCTCCCCACTGGTTTCCCTTTCTCTACCCCTCTCCTTTTGAGCTTTGTAATTCTTGGGACCTGGGGAAAAGAGGAACCTTCAGGCTAGAGTTTAAAAAGATGAGGGGGAAAATTATCATATAAATAATATTCTGCATTGCCTTTTTCTAACCAAAGAAGATGCAAAACATTTGGCCTATTCAAGGGAGTAAGTGGGTGGAATCTAATTCTAACAGGGAAAAAAATACATTTGAATTTATTTTCTAATCGACTCAGGAGAGATTTAAACGCTGAGCTGTGACAGTTTGGGAGGCTTCTCCCAGCAGCACTGGGCATTTCCAGTTCATGGGGAAGAGCAAAATGAGGCAAACAATTGGAGACTAAATAACAGCAAGGGCAAGGGAGCGCTGCATATACCCAGTACCTTCTGCAATAGGATTTTCCTCGTGGAGGTTTATAGGCATGGGGGCTATTGAAAACTATCTAGCTATCGATGGAATCAACACTTATTAAACTCACTGGGAGATGTTTAGCTGGGAAAACAGCCTAGGCATTTGATTGGGTTTTACAATAAGGAGCACCATAAGCTTTTAAGCATTAAGGCAGGAAGCAGCTCACTATGGAGAGTACTCTGGTAAGGGGTTGGATTTTGGGGAGACTGGGCTCCTCTGGAGAGGAGAAAGTGTGTACAAGTCAAAACCGAAGTTGGGCAGATATTTTATTTTCCTCAGGCCCAAAGCAATCACCCCAGTGTGCTTTCTTCCCCCTTTGCCCATCATTCCCCATCCTCATCTGGTTCTCCTTTGGCGTCATGTTGTTGTTGTTGTTAGGTGCCCTCAAGTTGTACCTGACTCATGGCGACCCTCATAGCGTTATCAATGGGTGATTGTTTTGGGATTGCTGTGGATTGCCACTTGCTTCTCCCATTTTTGCAGTGCTGGAAATTGAACTCAGGACCTCAGAGACTGCAGGGCAGTGCTCTACCAACTGAGCTAAATCCCAGCCCTTTGGCTTCATAGCTCTTCCCAAATGACTTCCTGGAATGCTCCACTCTCTGCAGCTTGAGGATAATGGTGGACACACCAGTGTGTGCTTGGCAAAAACAAACAAACAAACAAACAAACAAACTTGTATAGGCTCATCACTGTACACAAAGCAGGAGCAACTTGTCTCTAGGAACAACACTTAAAATAGTCACTGAATATTTGGGGCTTAGTTCAATTGGCAGAGTGCTTCACTGACCTGAAGACCTAAGTTCAATCCCCAGCACCAGAAAAATGGGAGAAGGACATGGCAATCCACTCCCAAAGCAATCCCGGAAAAATGAGCCATTGAAAACCCTATGAAGAGCAGAGAAGCACTGACATAGTGCTGGGCATGGCACAGCATTGGGGAGTATTACCTTCTGTTGTGCATTGGGTCGCTATGAGTTGGACATGACTCAAGGTCACCTAACAACAACCACCACCAGTATTTTTCATAAGAGATTCATCTTTCTGGCTTATAAAATCCTTCCAGGACAAAGCTTCACTCCTCAGAAGTATATTTCAAATGGTTTTCAATTCATCAAGTGTGTAGTTATATCCCAGGTCCCAGGAGCCACAGCACGTGTGGCATGTGAAAGAAGGAGAAGGGAGGAAGGAGTCAAAATCTTGGTTACAGGCTTTATACCTGTTGTACGATGCCTCCTTTACTGCTGTCTAAACTTGTCACAGTGTAACAGGGACCTGAGAAAAGAAATGGGCTCTTGAGATTGGAGGCAGTCTGGGGCCTGGGAGAGCAGCCCCTGCACCCCAGGAAAAGAATGACCAGTTCTAATAACCTATCCCATAGGTAGATCCACATATATGTATTTCCAGCTTTTGTTTCAGTTATAACACTGCTACAGAAAAGAGAGAGAAAAACTCAAATCTTTTTTCCTCCCCAGTTGTGGGCAAAACTAAAAACAAACCCTTCTTTCTTTACCAATTTTTATTTTATTTATTTATTTATTTATTTATTTTGCGGTCATTGGGGGCTGAACCCAGCACCTTGCACATACTTTCTGCACATGCACTACCACTGAACTGTACTCCTAGTCTCTTATTTTTTAATGTGGAGACAGGGTCTTGCTAATTTACACAGGCTGCCTCTGTCATCCAACCTGTTATCCTCTGCTTCCCAGGTTGCTGGGATTATAGGTGTGCACCATGGTGCCTGGCCTTTTACCAATTTCTGTCTCCTGGTTTTCTTTTAGACCACAGTGGGCTATGGATATGAGATTCTGGGAACAAATTGAGTCACAGAAGATGACTAACCTTTATAAACCAATACCAAAGAATTTGAACCCAGATTTGTATAATTCTAAAGACTATCAATTTTCTACTGCCATGAAGTGGGAGCTAACTCAAGAAATAAACATTTAAACATTTATACTAAGACCAGGCCTGCAGCTGTTGCCCTGTGGCATCTGATCCCATCAGACGTCAGAAGCTAACCAAGGTTGGGCCTGGTTAGTCCTTGGATGGGAGACCACCTGGGAACACCATGTGCTGTAGGCTTGGGAGACAGACCTGGCAACCCACTCCCAAAAAACAATCTGCCATTGAAAACCCTATGAATAGCATAGAAGCACTGACAATAGTGTTTTGCCTGTTGTAGGTAGGGTTGCTATGAGTCAGATACCGACTCGATGGCACCTAACAACAACAACAACAACAACAACAACTAAGACCAGTAAAATCTGTGCTCATCAGAAGGAATCTTGGAAAGAGAGAGTGCCATATTAATTTGAAAGAAATTATTTAATAAACTCAATCCCCTCCATCCTGCCCCCACTCTGTTTCTGATGGTTTCCTTGGTTCGTGAGGAGGTGGCAAGAACATAACAGATGAGGAAATGAATTTGTGTTGCTTCCAGGAGGGTAGGGCTGGGATTTAGCTCAGTTGGTAAAGCATTTGTTAAATATGCACGAGGCCCTGAGTTCTGCCTCCTAGTACAGCAAAAACAAAACAGAAGTAAGAAAAGAAAGGAGAAAAGAGAAAGTAAAAGGAGAAAAGAGAAAAGAAAAGAAAAAAAGAAGGCCGGGCATGGTGGTGCACCACCTGTAATCCCAGTGACTTGGAAGGCAGAGGCAGGAGGATCGCAAGTTCGAGACCAGAGACAGTCTGCGTAATTTAGTGAGACCGTCTCAAAAAAGTAAAAACAACAACAACAAAAACAAAAACAAAACAAAACAAAACACGGGCTGGGCGGCATGCAGCTCAGTGGTCCAGCACTTGCAAAGCATGCAAGCATGTGGCCCTGGGTTCAACCCCTAGTACTACAAAAAAAAAAAAAGAAGAAGAAGAAGAAAAAGAAAAAAAGAAAGAAAAAAAAAAAGAAAGAAAAAGAAAAATGGAAATGAAAGCACAGATGTGAGGCAGTTCCTCATCCACAAAAGTATGGCAGCACAGAGGGGCGAAGGGGTGACATCTTGGCAAGGCTGGGATGGACATGTGACAGTCGGGAGGAGGGAAGACATTTCTGAGATGGGAGCTGCCTAGAGTTACCAGCATGAGTGTGCAGGGCATATTCCAGGAGCTATGAGTCAGGTCAGGATGAGAGAGAGCAATCACTGGGGACAGGGTGATCACTGGAGATGGTCATACACGTACACAGTCCTAGTCTGAAATTCTCGGCTTCTACGCAAACTCTAGAGATGAGAGTTCACAGCTGATTAAATCCAGCTAGCAGATGTCTTCTGTTTAGTCTGCAGTGTTTAAAGAATTCTAATTTGATGCCAACATTTAAAAAGTTGGGAAATTTTTACATCTCCTTTGGAAAAGTATCTACTCAGATTCTTTGCTGATTTTTGAAATACATTTTTTAAAAAAATATTGAGTCATAAGTGTTCCTTTTGTACTTTGAATATTAACCCTTCTTAGACATGCAGTTTGCAAATATGTTCTCCCATTCTGCATGTGGTCTTTGCACTGTGTTGATTATTTCCCTTGATGTGAAGAAGTTTATCAGATTTGGCTCTTGCATAATTATTTACTAGCTATATAAATAAAAGGATTCAAAGAGAAATTGTTTACTGCACAAATAATAAACTTGAAACACAGATAAATAAGAACATACAGCTGAGGGCAGCTGGCTTCTGTTCTGCTGGGTCCTTAACATAGAACCAAGCAAATAAATAAGAATTAAATGACTTTGCCCATAATTTCAACAGTAGGTGGTACCAAAAAAAAAACAAAAACAAAACAAAACAAAAAAAAAAAACTATCTTCTAAAACCTCCATCCCCTGTAGAACTTGTTGCATCCCCACCTCCTGTTCCTGGGTCAGGGCGCCCTTTCCCCTCATGGGAAAGGAATGCTGTCAAGTGCATCGAGTAGATGGCAGCCTTGTTCCTAGGTTATGAAGTTAATGAGGCCAAACCTTGCACTTCAGACAGAGCGAATGATGCTCCTATGATGCGAAAGCCCAGGCCCATTCATGTTTCTGTTCTAAATATCGCATTCACCCCAACCTGCCCTGGGAATCACACAAAATTCTTGGCAAAGCTCTGCTTGCAGGAGAAAGAACAGCAGCATGGGTTGTGGGGAGGGTAGAAGGGGGTGGATGTGTCCAGGACAGGATCTGCTCCTCCCTCCTTCCCCAGGAATGTCTCGGATGGGACCCTGTGGGTTACGGCAAGTATGATTTCTGTCCCCAGAGGAGAAGGAAAGCAGAGCAGAGAGGGAGGCAGGAGAGAGAGAGATTTTTTTAAAACAAAATACCTTTAACGAGCCAGACTCCAGGGCAGACACTAAAGACATGAATGTGAATAAGGAGACCCCTGCAGCCTGGAGTTTCTCCTGGTCTCAAGGTGGAGGCCTGGTGGAGGCCTAGGTGCTCCTGATAGCTGCAGGAGAGTGTGTTAACCCCAGCAGAGCCACCTAGGGATCTCAGTGCATCTCCCACACAGGGGAAGCTACATGGTAGATAGCCATGAAGACCCCAATCTGCCCCTAGTTACATGGTGTCCTTCCTCAATGATCACAACTCCAAAATCCCTCGTGAGTGCCACTATTATTCCTGTGATAGGGCAGGGCTGCCAAGGGGTTGGGCAATAGCACCAAGGTCATGCGAATGACTGTGAGAGCACAATGAAATAATGCACGCACATGTTTCCATCAGCCTCAGAACACAGCAAGCATGCAACCAAAATTCTTAGTTCCTTCTACTGCCATTCCTACTCCACAGATGAGAAAATAGGCCCAGGAGTCTATGCCATGCCAACGTTTTCAGGGACTTTCAATGGGTAACAAGCCTAAAGCTGTACTACCCTCCTATGGCTCCTCAGATCTCAGAAGCTAAGCAGGGTCGGGCCTGGTTACTCCTTTGATGGGAGACCACCTGGGAATACAAGGTTCTGTAGGCTTGGGAGAAGGATGTAGCAGCCCACTCCTGAAGCCATCAGCCATTGAAAACCCTATGAATAGCAGAGAAGCACTGACATAGTGCTGGGCAGGGCACAGTGTTGGGGAGTGTGTTGTTCTGTTGTACATTGGGTTGCTATTTTGAGAAACAGACTCTCCCATTGTCTACAAATCAGATACGTTTGTTCGTTTTGACACAGTCTTGTTCCATTCCCTCCCTCTTCGCTCCCTGGGCCCTTCTCTCTCCCTTTCCCTCCCCATCTCTCCAGCGTTTAGGTTCTGGAAAACATCTACAGGTGGTCCCTTTCTCAGGAGGAGAGGAGTTGGGAGACCCTCCATAAGTGACAGTGATAGGGCATTCAGCGAGGGCTCAGAGAACAGGAGACACTGTCACACGCTGTCACTCAGTAAGCAAGAGGCTCTGAGAAAGCAGAAATACCTGGGCACTAGGAAACTAAATCTTCTCAATCGCTACTGTCTTTGGCTCCATTTTGAAGAACAAATCGCAGAAGCTGGCAATAACCATGGATGTTCAATAGCCCTACAAGCTGTGGGCATTCCACGTTAGCAGCTACAGGGATAAATCTGGTCAACGACCTGGTTGGCCTCAGGAAAGCCATCCTGGCAACAGATGAAGGCCATGTTTCACCTCGGAATGAAGCAATAACATGGTCCTGAGATTACCCTTCAGAGATATAGAGTCGTCTTCTTTCTTAAAGCTATAATATTTTTTTCAGCTTTAAACAATTTTGCCTCCCCCATTGCTCTGAAATTATTTTAAGCCAAGAGGCTCCATGGGGGGAGAGGGTCCGTAAAAAGTTTGAAAGAATCAATCAGAAGTCTTAAATCATGTGTTTAAATTCACCTACAAGTGTATTTTTTAGGTGCTATGGCTCATTGCCTCTGAGTATACAAGAATGCGTGACTTCAAAAATGTTACAAACAACTGTCTTAAACCAAATAAAGTAGAACCCTCTTCTTTCCCCCCAACATTCAAACTCCAAATTTTAGAAACAGACTCCATCCAGTGGAGACAGCAAAGTTAATCTGTGGCTAGATATGAGCTGGATAACTTTCAGAGACATAAATCCAAAGCCTTCATTCTATACCAAGGCAAGCAACGGGACATAGGCAATAGAGTGCATAATAATTCAAAAGTAGCTAATATGTAAAAAATAGCAAATATGATGCACTGTGGGGAGTTTTTGCTTGCAAAATCATTGTAGAAATGTGTCCCTGGGTTATGTGTGCCCTATCCAGAGATCAGCCTTCTAACCCTTAGTACAGAATGCCTCTAATTAAATGACCTTTAAGAAGAGGAGGCATCATGAGTCCATGTTTGGATATTGCTAGTTTCTGCTATTTAATGTGCCAGCATGATGTCAAAGAATCTAGTAGTTGGATGGATTTATCTTTTCTGTAACCTGATGATTCCTTCTTCATGTGCACATGCACACGCACACACAGGTGCACAGGTGCCCACCTTCCTCACATACGCACAAGTGAAGAGGGTAGAGTGGGATTCCAAAGCCCACTGAGCTGTGTCATTGTGATTCAAACATCTGTTCGCTGACCTTGGGAATGCTGGATATGGCCTGGAGATTAAGTGTTCTGTTTAGACTTTAGATTTCCCATTGTTGGTAGATTATTCATTCTTCCTGTGCACGTGCCTCGTGGAAAGTGGTGCTTGCTGGTCAGGGGACCAAACTATGCCAGGAGGAAGACAGGGGGCTCAGAGAAAGTCCTTATCTATAGTTCAGCACCCCCGCACAGGTGTTACTTCAGCCCGAATCAACGAGGTGGGAAATAAAATGAGTACTGCAATTGCCTGATTTAGACATGGTAGCTACTTTACACTCTCTGGCTAGGTACACATTTCCCATTTCCACAAATCCTGGTGAAGAAAAAGAGAGAGAGGCCTCAAATTGAGGATGATAAGAGCCGTTTTCCCTTCTCACTGAGTCCCAGAGAGAACGTTGGGAGCCTGGCTTCGAGCTGAGTGGCAATGGCCAAAGCGCCCACTGGGAGAGAAATGAGGCTGGTGCCTGAGAGGCTGAGGCCAACAGAGCCAGAGCCAGGAAAGCGAGGACCCCCACAGCAGAGACCCAGAGATCTTGCTCAGGATCCAGTCACATTTTCTGCACTGTAGTTGCCTCTTCTTGTGCCCCAGACTTTAGCCTTGGCTGTCCTTTGGGGAACTCCCAGAGGGGCCTGGCCCCCTTGCGAGGAATAGGCAGTGCTAGGGAAGGAGGTGGGACCCAGAGGGCTGGCGAAGGTGACCAGCGAAAACCTCCTGGGGATTTCAGAGCAGGTCAGTGCTGTCCTGGCCTTCGCAGATAGGCTGGGAGAGGACGTAACACCTCCCCAGCTGCTCAGCACGCCAACTGGCTGGGTGGTACTTGCATGCAAAAGGGAAAGGAGACCGGAGAGAATTTGGGTCTCAGCACAGCCCGGAGAGAGGAAATCAACAGAGGCGCTGAGGTTCTGTGCTGCTAATAACAGACAGAACTCCCTAAGTGCATCACACACACCCCATGAACCATGCTGGTCATCTGGGATGTTTTCTAACTGATTGAAGGCAGTCTCAACCCCCAGCACCTAACTTCCAAACCCAACACCGATGAACTCACTCCATCATGAA
Organism: Pedetes capensis; assembly: GCA_007922755.1. Taxonomy (NCBI): domain Eukaryota; kingdom Metazoa; phylum Chordata; class Mammalia; order Rodentia; family Pedetidae; genus Pedetes; species Pedetes capensis. Next base: position 181,063 of record VMDO01001958.1, read on the forward strand.
ATGGAGTCTGGCCATCTTTGGACCCAGGCAAACCAGAGCCCATGTACTAGGCCTGTCATTCGTTGTATCAAGACTTTGGGCACCATGATGAGCCTGCTCTGGTGCCAGGGTTTCTTTATGTAATGAGAAGGTAACAGAAGTCAATTGTGTGGGTGACATCAAGTAACACCAGCACCCCAGAAATACTCACCTCCTTCCCACTTCTTTCTTTGCCTTGAATCCCGGGTGAATTGCTGTCCGTGACCTCTGGCCTGTGGCTCAGGCCACCAACTGCACACAAACGTCCTAGTAACCTCGCTGAGATGAGACGTGGATTCTAGCTCGGAAGGTCGAAGAGGCTGGAGCTCTAACAGGACCCCAGGTGGTGACGGCTCTGCTGATCACACCTCGTGAAAGGCAAGGCCCTGTGAGGCAGGTCCCAACCACCTTTCCCCAGGATTCTCTGCTTGGCCTCACACTACCCTTCCACTTTCCCCACCTGCCCTTCCTCTTCCTCCTTGAATCCTGTTTCTACGCTCGGAGCCACTGCAGACACAGATCTCCTATCTCTACATCTGGTCTTTATTTCCTATCTGCCTAGAATAACCAAGATTCCAGTTCACCAGTGGGCTTGGTCACATGCAAGTCCTTCCCTCATATCTGATTGGCCAAGGCAACTTTTGGTTTCAGGCAAGGCTTCTCCATTTGCTGCCTCAGCAATGCAATGAGGCCAGCCAACTAAGCATTCCCTTTGCTCCCAGAGCAGGATGATGTTTCTGGAAGAATAGGAAGTGTATTGCATTATCCTTAGTCATGGATTTAACATGGAAGACTCCATCTCATCTATATTTTATCTTTCCCATGTAACAGTATTTGGGAAATAGTACTTTCTTCACAGAATGCTAATTAAATCAACTTGAGCAATGTAGGGTAGCTGCCAGACACGAGCACTGATTACATCTTAGGGAACACAGTGTCATAAAGGGAGGGAGGGAGAAACGTCTATGTGGACAGGTTAGCCTGAAGAAGACAAGCTGCAAAAGGAACCTCATGGCTGTCCCCAGACACCTAAATGTGTGTCACCTAAGGACAGTTAGACTGGTCTTCTGGAGCACGCAGGTCTTGTGCCACAGAATGTAAGCAAAAGTGAAACAGTCCTCAGCCCCCAGTGAGAAAACGGAAGGTGATCTCTATAAAAGAAAAGCTTTACCAATGAGATTTTGTAGGAGGCATTGGGTGGCACATCCCAACCCATGTGAACTCAGAGTCAAGATAGTGATTGACTGAGAGAGACAGCCAAGAACAAGAAAAAACTTCCATGCAGCAACCTTTAATCTCATTTCAAACTCAAGAGTCTGCAGTCATCAAAGGATGTCGTGCTATTGGGAGGGACCCATTTTTAATTCAATCAATTTATGGTTGCTGGACCAAGAGCCCAATTCAGGGGTATTTTCCTGTGGAATCTATAATGTTAAGGAAAAGTCACTGAAATTTAAAAACAAAGACAGGAAATAGATGGAAATGGTCACATCTATGCCTGCTGCGCCAGCCAGCCATTCCTTCCTCCCCACCAGGAAGAATAGTGAGCGGTAAGACTGGGAGGAAAGGAGCAAAATAGGTTGACCACGTGGCATCCTTTTCATTACCACCAGCAAAGTGCACGTAATGGTGTCCAGGGACTATTTGTTGAACCTTCCATGATAATTTGAGAAAAGTAGAATAGAAGTAGGGACACTTTCCATGAATTTGTCTTGAGTTGAGCCAAACAAGCAATTACCTTGCCATATTTTCTGTTTTAGGATGAAAATGTTTTCTGAGTTGATAGAAGAGCACCAGACTAGAAAAAAATGATCATTAATCCTACTGAAAAAAAATTATTCTCAGTGAATGAAACAATCAATAATTTTCATTCAACATGGGGATGCTGCTAAGATATACTACTAAGGCAAGAAGTACTAATGAGTACTCTCAGCAGATATATTTATGGGTGTCTGCTGATGGGATAGCCTCAGGAAATATCAAGGGCTATATTTTGATTCATGAGAATGTTCACATTTTGCCACAGAGAGGTGAAGACTTGATATTTCTACAAAATTATGGGTCCCTGAAATCCCTTTTATCAGTCAGCTGGTGCATCACTGTGGCAGAGAAACTGACCACAGAAAACTTATGGAGGGAAAAAAACTTATTGGGGGCTCATAGTGAGAGGATCAGCCCATCATGGCAGAGGGGCAGGCATGGCAGCTGTAGGCCAGATGCCCCATGACAGAGAGAACCTCACATCTTTACAATCAGGAAGCTGAGAGTGCAACTGGAAGTCCAGAGTAAACCCTCCAAAGTCCCCCCTCCAGTGACGTCCTTCTACAAAGCTAGAGGCTGCCTTTCAAAGGCCCGTGACCACCCAGGAAAGCACCACCAGCTGGGGACCAGATGTTACAATGTATACCTTTGGGGGACATTTTAGATTTAAACCATAGTAGCCCTCAGAATCCGGAGTGGTAAATCTACCATACAAAAGGAAAGCAAAGCAATTTAGAAAAGCCATTATCACTGTGCTATACAGAGTCATTATACAAGAAAGAATTGGTAGATGACCAACCATTCCAAGAGGTTGCATATGAAGAGGAACCAATGGTGCTGAAGGATGAAGTGGAAGCTGCCTTGAAAGAACTGGCAAAACACAAAGCTCCAGGAATTGATGGGATGCCAATAGAGATGTTTCAACAAACAGATGCAGCACTGGAGGTGTTAACATGTTTATGCCAACAGATTTGGAAAACTGCTACTTGGCCAACTGACTAGAAGAGATCCATATTTGTGCCTATTCCCAAAAAAGGGGATCCAACTGAATGTGCAAACTATCGGACAATATCATTAATATCACACACCAGCAAAATTCTACTAAAGATCATTCAGAAGCGACTGCAGCAATACATAGACAGGGAATTACCGGAAAATCAAGCGGGATTCAGAAGAGGGAGGGGAACTAGGGACATCATTGCTGATGTCAGGTGGATATTAGCTGAAAGCAGAGAATATCAAAAAGATGTCTATTTATGTTTTATTGACTACGCAAAAACATTTGATTGTGTGGATCACAACAAATTATGGATAACACTTCGGAAAATGGGAATACCAGAACACCTAATTGTGCTCATGAGAAATCTGTACATGAACCAGGAGGCAGTTGTTCGAATAGAACAAGGAAACACTGAGTGGTTTAAAGTTGAGAAAGGTGTGCGTCAGGGCTGTATACTTTCACCCTATCTCT
>VMDO01001959.1:0-183908 GCA_007922755.1 Pedetes capensis
CATCATGTTTGGAAGAGTGGCAGGTCAACGGAAAGGAGGAAAACCCTCCACCAGATGGATTAACACAGTGTCTGCAACAATGGGCTTAAACATAAATAAGATGGTTTGCCTGGCACAGAATCGGCAAGTGTTTCGATCTGCTGTACATAGGGTCGCTATGAGTTGGACTCGACTCGAAGGCACCTAACAACAACAACAAAAGAAAGGAAGAACACAGGTACACAAGGGCAAAAAGCAAGTAAGACAAATAAAACAAATTATAAAACATTAAATCTACTTCCAACCATATTAATAATTACATTAAAGGAAATGTTCAAAAACAGACTATAAAATTGGATTTAAAAAACAGGCCAATCTATATGCTAAGACTTAGGTTAAAAGTAAAAATAGGGAAAAAGTATGTACAAAAGTAAGGGGAAGAGTTTTAGAAAGGAAAAGCCACCAAATTTCTCCAGGTTAGTGGACACTCTCAAGATGTTGTTAGATGCTATTGAGTCAGGTCCGACTCATAGCGATCCTCATAGAGTTTTCAATAGCTGATTGTTTTGAGATTGTTTCAGGAGTAGATTGCCATGTCCTTCTCATTTTTTGCTCCTCCCCCTGTTTTTGCAGGCTGGGGATTGAACCTAGGTCCTCAGAAAATGCAGAGCAGCACTCTACCAACTGAAATAAACCTCAGCCCTTGCTCAAGTTGTTGTTGTTGTTGTTAGGTGCCGTCGAGTCGGTATCTGACTCATAGCGACCCTCACAGGGTTTTTAATGGCTGACTGCTTCGGGATTGCCTTGGGAGTGGATTGCCAGGCCCTTCTCCCATTTTTGCGGTGCTGGCAATTGTACTCGGGGCCTCAGAGACTGCAGCACAGCGCTCTACCCACTGAGCTAAATCCCAGCCCATGCTCAAGTTAGAGACTACTAATTAGAACTTCTTTTTACATTCTGGGCATACTTCCTCAGGAAGGCTCAATCTATTAGCTGCTTTAAATTATTAGATAGCTAAACTCATAAGTATTTACAGGTTACAAGATGCTTCTCATATGAATCCTTCATTGAATCCTCATGAGTTAGGTGAGGCAGGTTTCCCATAGTACTAGCTCCATTCTAGAGACTGTAACACAGGTCCAGAGTTTTCATTACTCTCCCAAGCTACAGACGACCGGCACCTGTCAGAACCACAGCTGTTTCTAACCTCCTCCTGAGTCAACTATGCTAGCTGTCTCTGGCTTTTATTATAAATAATTACAAAAATTCCTAAATACAAATACCTTCCACAGATAATGGAATGGCAAACTAAGTGCCTCTTAATGGCTGGTTCTTCTGTTGGACTCTCCTAAGTAAAAGCAGGCTGCCAATGCATCCATAGGCTGTCACTTTGAGGAAGGCATCAGCTTGGAAGTATAAATTTGTGTCATGATGAATAAGTCATATCTTACTCTAGGTGGGCAACACAATAGTTGGCAAGAAAAAATGCCTAAAATTTGGGGTGAGCTTGCTATACTGAATATAGTACTACCAAATTTCTCATGGAAATTAACATGAATTTGTGCCTAGGGCAACATAAATGGTACTAGTCAAAATACAAAGGCGTCAGTCATTTCCTAGTTGATTAAAAGGCTCAGACTCAAAAAATACTATTTATTGCTCTCTCATAGTATAAAATGAACAAAAGATGAAAAAAGTATTTTTGCAAGTTCTTAAAGAATGTTATTTAGCAACATTCCAAACTAAAGAAGTAATTTTCTAACATCAAAATATGAAAGCCAAAATCTAGGTAATTAACACGTAATTACTAGTAGCCAATTCCTGTCTCATTTGTCAATGAGATAGAAAATAACTGAAAACATAATTTCATTACTGAATATATAGAGAGAAAATTAACATCCATCATGACTAGATTATGTACTTTATGGGAGATATGTTGTTATTTTTCAGTAGAATTAAAGTTCTACTCCATCAAAACACTTTCATCATGTTCCCATCTCTTAGATCATTAGAAATAATATGCAGGCTGTCTAGCCAAGGCCAGTATTCATGCAATGCTCATGTAAGAGATTCTAAATAATTCTAAATAGTAAGGTGGTCTCCTGCACATCTGGTATTAAGCAATTCCAAATTTCATTTTAAATGAAAAGAATAAAGGAGGAAAAGGTGGAGCAAGAAAGAGATAGAGGGGTGGAAAGAGAAGAAAGGAGAGGGAGTTCATGTTATCATTAGTATACACCGGATAGGATCAGTATTCTAAAAGTATCTTATTTAGTGGAGAATAGTATGTTTCTCCATGTAGTCTTCTTCCATGTATTTTTATAACTGTTTATGGAAAGGAATAATATATTTAAATGGAAGACCTGCTTTCCTCATATCTGTTATCTTTAAAAAGTTCTCCTAAACTTGTTTTATGATTCATTAATGACCAACTCATCCTCAATCCCTTGAACGACAAAGTCAGAAACAGAGTACTGAGGGTGGTGAGTAAATATCACCCAAAGAAAAGGGTCAGGAGAGAGGGAGAAAATAGAAATAAGGGAGAGAGGGTGGGAGAGCCAGATGGAGGGAGGAATAAAAGATCTTTGTTAATATCTGGTAACAAGAAAACACAAGGTAGGTGGAGTCACCCCACTTAGCAGCTACTATATAAGTCATTTTTGCTTATATATTAGTCAAGTGGGCAGTGTATCCAATTATTTAATTGATTTTCTGTTTTCTTTTGAAACAATAAAATCCTGGAATGCCATTTCAGTATCCATCTCTACCCCAAATGCCCTAGTTATAGTCAAACAATAAAGAATGTTACTTTTTAAAAAGCGACAAAAATGCTATAGGTCACATAAACAACATTCTTTCCCTAAGCTTCAATAAAGGAGAAGTCACCGAGTAACAAAGAAGGAACTGGAAATGCTCCTTAGCTATAAGCAGCACTGTAGTTAGATGAACAGAGAGGATCAGCCAGGGCAGGCAGATCCGGCGGTGGGGTACGATGAGGAGGAACAGCAGCTTCCTCTGTTAAGACAGGCCAACAGGTCAAGGGGCTGAGCCACAGGGACTCTACATAACATCAGGACCACTGAGAAGCTGGCCACTTGGTAAACAGGAGAATACTAAAAATTCTTCTTTAGCTTAGGGGAAAGAATAGGGATTCTCCTCAACTAAGAATACCGACGTGACAAATGCTGATGTTAGCTTGGGCTGTCATTGCCACACCGTAAGCCTTGGACCTTAGCCCTTTCTTTGGTCATGCCAGGTGATAGGCTAGTGCTCCCCAACCTCAAATGCTCATCTGGATGTATAGTGCTGTAGCAAAATTCTACCAGATTATTCCACTCTTGAATTTTGGTCTGTGATCATGACAGGTGACTAACTGGTAATTTCCTAATTATGAATCTTAAAAGTACCACAGCCCAGATAATGAGGCCCCTTCTCCCAAAGTCTGTCATCAAGACCTGCTGAAGCTATGTGTGCTGCCTTAGAATGCAGTGAGTCACGGCAGAGCTGTATCCCTCCTTCCAGGGCTGCTTTCTCAGAAGCTTCCTCAACTGTGCTGTAGCCACTTAGGAATGCACTGCCTAGTTGTTTACCCATGTCAGCTTCAGTCTTGTTCTTTAGGAAAAATAAATAAATTTCTTTCTTATTCAAGTAATAACATTTTGGACTCTCTCTGTTTTATCCATTTAGTCTATATCCCAGTCAATATCAAGATTATATTCTGTTAGAGGTCTCTAAGACTACCTATAGTATTGATGTGGCATTAGGAGGACCTGCAGCATTTAACATGTACTCATGTTGTTGTTGTTGTTAGGTGAAGTAGAGTTGGTGTCTGACACATAGTGGTCCTACATACAACAGACGAAACACTATTGCCCATGCTTTTCTGCTATTCATAGTGTTTTCAATGGCTGATTGTTTTTTAGGGGTGGGTTACCAGGTCCTTCTCCCAAGCCTATAGTACCCAGTATTCCCAGGTGGTCTCCCATCCAAGTACTAGCCTTGTTCAGATTTCAAGCTCTGATGGGATCAGATGCCACAATAGCATGGCTGCAGGCAGTCATATGCATAGCCAGGATTTATTATAGCAAAAGGGTAAAAAGAAAAATATGTACAGAAAAAAAGCTCATGGATAGTATTGCCAGGAAACTGGGCACAATCTTCCCAGAGTTTTTTTCTCCCAGGGGTGTCACCCAGGACATGCTTAACTCCTCTGGAAATGAGTTCTGAAATACATGTGAAAAGTTGTCTACCAGGGAAACTCGTAGAGTTTGGTGCCCAAGGTTTGCGTTAGGGGCTGGTCAAGAGGAATCCTCTGCCTGTCGTTTATTGTTGTTGGGTGTCATCAAGTTGAGTCCAACTCATAGTGACCCTATGTACTGTGGAATGAAACACTTCCCTATTCTGTGCCAGGCACATGATCTTATTTATGTTTAAGCCTCTTGTTGCAGACACTATGTCAATCCATCTAGTGGAGGGTTTTCCCTTTTTCATTGACCTGCTACTCTCTCAAACATGATGTCCTTCTCCAGGGTTGGTCCCTCCTGACTACATGCCCAAAATACATAAGATGTAGTCTAGCCATCCTTGTTTCCAAGGAGAACTCTGGCTACACTTCTTCTAGGACAGATCTGTTGGTTCTTTTGGCAGTCTATGATATCTTCAATGTCTCCAGCACCATAAGCCAAAAGCATCAATTCTTCTCCTGTCTCCCTTGTTCAATATCCAGCTTTCACAACCAAATGATGCAACTGAAAATACCATGGCATGAGTCAGGGGAACCTTCTTCTTCAATGTGACATCTTTGCTTTTCAATATTTCAAAGAGATCTTTTGCCACAGCTTTTCCCAAAGCAATACCTCTTTTGATTTCTTGACTGCTGCTTCCATAGGTGTTGACCATAGCACATATTAAAACCCCAGACTCCCAGGAAGAAAGTCAGTGCTCAGCATCAACCACCTTTTTGTTGTTGTTGTTGTTTTGTTTTTGTGTAGTTTAGGTGCAGTGAACCATTCTTATAGTTTATGAGAAGAATGAGACCCTCCTAAAATTCAGGTTCTCAAAGATGAGCTAGAAGCCAATCTCATAAGCAACCCTATCTTAGGATAGCAATCTCAGGATTACTATATTAATTCTTCTCTGATCATAGATCCTAACTTACATTGTAAATGTTGTTATTGTTGTTGCTGTTGTTGCTAGGTACTGTCAAGTCAGGTCCAACTCATAGTGACCCTAATAGAGTTTTCAATGACTGACTGTTTTGAGATTGCTTTAAGAGTGGATTGCCACATCCTCCCATTTTTGCAGTGCTGGGGATCAAACCCGGGTTTTCAGAGTATGGAGAAGCATTCCACCAACTAAGCTAAACCCCAGCCCATACCCCAGCCATAGTAAAAACATAAAAATATTCTCTAGAATAATCCATGTCAAAAAATCTCTGAATAAATATCCCTCAGGCAAGAAGGAAAATGGTGAGGATTTAGCCATATTTGTAATCCATATCTCTATAAAACAAATAACCAAAGAAATTATGGGAAAATATTGATAGCTATTAAATTATATTCACATATAGGTTTCTAACTTTATTTTTATTCATTTTTATATTGTGAAATGTTTCATTTCAATTAAAAGATAAAGTTTAAAAATGACAAAAAATTAAAATCAGACAAAAAGGAAACTACTGCTCAAACACATCATTACTAACATTGAGAAAGGCCTACACAGGGAAGAAACAGTTATAAACCAACTCAAACTTCCCTGCCCCCCCCAAAAAAGAGAAAAAGTTGTAAGTTCCATCAGAGATTGTGACAAATTAAATGACTTATAATATTATGGGAAATATTTTGGAAGGATAAAAATAGGTACCATGAAAGAGAGAACCTATATTTAGGCAAATATTTAAATAGACATCAGTTTTCCCCCATATTACACTAATAATAAGGCCACAAAAGTTATTTACATAGTATAGAAATATTAGCCACAAAGTAAAAAGAGGTGAAATTACATATAACTCCAATGTACAGTAGCTCTTAGCTTAAATTTACTTTTACTTTCCTAAAGATAAAGGAGAGAGAAGGAGAAAATGAGTGGATATCTGCACATGTGCAGGTATGTGCATGCCTGCCAAAATAAGAGGGAGAAGACAAATGAAGGGAAGAAAGAGAATGAATACAAATGGAAAAGAATACATTTCTGATCTTCACCACCAATTTAGATATTTCCAAATCATAAGTACACAAGAGGTGTAAATGTCCTTATGCTAAACAATTTTTCAAGATGTTTCACAAAATTCTGCTTATAAGAAGAATATAAAATAATTCTGTCCTCTTAGGAATAATTAAAACTATGTTTAAATAAGTAGGATGCACTGGAAGATTTACAGAATTATCACTGTCTTATATTATTAATTTGCCTGCAGCCATACCACTGTGGCATCTGATCCTGTCAGATGTCAGAAGCTAAGCAGGGTCAGAACTGGTTAGTACTTGGGTGGGAGACTGCCTGGGAACATCAGGTGCTCTAGGTTTGGGAGGAGGACCCAGAAGCTCACTCCCAAGAAACACTCAGCCAATGCAAACCCTATGAATATCAGGGAAGCACTGACAATAGTGTTCTATCTGTTGTACATAGGGTCTCTATGAGTTGGACACCAACTTGAAGGCACCTAACACACCTAACAACAATGTACTATTAATTTAAGGATTGTGTAAGAATTACACTCTGATTTATTAATCATATTAACCACCTTTTTTAAAGCTTCTGAGATTCTGCATGACTACTTTTATTTAAAATGTTAGTAAGCATATGTATGTGTCCGGAAGGTGTTGATGCTGATTCTTTTCTAAGTATTTTGTCTCATTTAATTCTCAAAAGAACCCAATAAGGAAGACACTGTTTTCCCTTCATTTTACATGCATGGAAACTGAGGCACAGAAAGTTTACATAAGTTGATTCAGGTGGAGCCCAAATACACTCAGGCAGACTAGATTCAAAGCTTGTATTTTTAATTTTACTTATTTTACCCATTTCATTTCCTATTATCTCATACTTTATGAAAGCATAATATTCAACTAAAAATAACTACATTTCCTATACTGATTACTCATAATGTTGGCAAAGTAAATGTTATTATACAAAAAGGAGCAAAAGGGTATGTTTCTCCTAGGAATTAGAAGGCTTCAATTGCCTTTCTTCTGTACCAGTTTTCCAAAGCATATCCAAAAACACCTATCTGGGAAAGTGCTTCATTTCCTAAGCTGTTCTATAAATACCTGAAAACTATTGAAAAAATAAAAATAAAAATAAACTGTCCCTGAAAACTGCCCTGTTTTCCTAACTTCTCCATGGGGACCCCTTTTTCCTGGATTCTTAGAAAAAAAGAAATTCTAGCAAAACATTTTTTTAGCTCCTTTCAGGGGCTGAGCAATGGAAAATCACTATGAGCTAACTGCCTTAGAAAATTGCACTGACAGAATAATGATGCCCCAAACAAGGAAATGGAAGAAGGACACGGCAATCCACTTCTGAAGCAATGCCAAAACAATCAGCCATTGATAATCCTATGAAGGTTGATATGAGTCGGACTCAACAGCACCTAACAACTAACAAACAAGGAAGTTCTTCCTACTGCAGTATCTGTTCATCAGACCACATCTGCTGTACTGTGTTCAGTTAGTGGTATTATCACTGAAATCTTGTTGTTGTTGTTGTTAGGTGCCATCGAGTTGTGTCCAACTCATAGTGACCCTTATAGAGTTTTCAATGGCTGATTGTTTCTGGATTGCTTTGGGAGTGGATTGCCACATCCTTCTCCCATTTTTGCAGTGCTGAGAATTGAACCTGGCACCTCAGAGACTGCAGCGCTCTACCAACTGAGCGAAATCCTAGTTCCATGTTACTGAAATAGGACGTTTTTAATGCAGGGATAGTTACAGGGCAGAAAATCCTCTTCATAACACTATTCACTTCTAAAATACTAAATAGGGTATATTTACTTATGTGTATAATGTCTCTCTCCCAGTGCTAAGATGAGTGTGGTCAAGCCAAGATACAAAGTGGAGAAGTAGAGGAGAAGGAAGACAAAAGTGTTTCTGGCAAAGGAAATGGTATTCCCAAAGATTCACAATAAAGAGAAAACGCAGCAGTCCAGGAACTGAACTATCAGGGCAGTTCAAGCATAAACAGTGAAAAAGATTGGTAATCAAATACTCCAGTTGGGAAAGCAAGGAACAGATCCCAAAAGTCCTTGAGTCAGAACAAAAAGTAACTGGGCAGGAAGGCAAGGCAGTAACGAGTAGCCAATAAGATGTTTAAAGCAGGGTCTGAATCCCTGTAACTGCAGTTTGGATAATGAAGTTTAGTTGCACCATTTGAAACGGTCCATATTCAACTGTTTGGACTGTACAAGAAGGGCACTTACCTATCATCCAACCTCATGAAAATCTTTCTAAAAAGAATGACTACAAAACCAGCAGCCTGTTTTAATAGTATGGGTAAAAAACAAAACAAAACAAAAAACTAGAAAACACAATATAATGATAGAGAAGACACTGTTATTGAGAAACTAGATGACAGCTTGTCCAGCATAGTAGATAGGATGTTCCTATGGGAATAAAGATAAATTACAAGATGATCTAAAGTCTAGGTTTAAAAGCTTAAAAGAACCTTTGAAATCATAACAACCAAGTCTGACCAACCTTCCCCATCTTGTTTTTACAATCAAAAAAATGTATTTTCACATTTCCACTTGAAAAATGTATTAAGTATGTTCCAGATGCCAGGTGCTATGTTGAACACCATAAGTACACAGAAGCTTCAAAAATCCAGGCACAGTGGTGCATACCTATAATCCCAGGGACTCGAGAGGCTGAGGCAGGATTGCAGGCTCAAGGCCAGAGGTAGCCTGTGCAACTCAGTGAGACCCTGTCTCAGCACAAACAATAAAAATGGGCTTGGGATGCAGCTTGGTGGTAGAGCATTTGCAAAGTATGCACGAGGCCCTGGGTTCAATCTCTAAGTAACACCAAAAAAAAAAAAAAAAAAGCTTTAGAAAGCTTAAAAACTTCATATAATGATCACATACACAAAACAGAAAGAAGCCCCTTGACATTCCATCCAGAAGGAAGGGGGGAGGGTCACTGATGGGAGAGAAACAGAAAACAGCAAACATTGTAATTAATCATAACACTGTTCTTTTCTCCAGTCCCCCTGTGGAAGCCCCAGTGTTCATTCTATCAGCTCAGGTGTTTCTATTTCTGTTTTCCTCCAGTAAGTCTCCCCCATCCCTGCTCCTCTCTACCATAAACTTCTTACCTTCCTACATATTTTTAAGAATCTATCCCCTAATCCAAACTACTGGGCAAATCATATGAGTGCAGCACAACATTATTTTATGCTGAAAATTCAGTTTCACATTATCTTGGTAATTTTCCTTGTCTCTGTCTGCCCCTAAACTAGGCACTGGGGTAAAAGTGCAAGGGAAGTTTAAGGCATGTCACCGATTTTCTTGAAGAACAGTTCTAAAAGGGGAAAAGAACAGAAGTACAGAGCGGGTAAGATAATGTAAATTCTATTGTTGACTTCTTTCTGTAAAACAAATGTTTATTTTTTCACTTATTTTTCTCTATGTTATTTCAAAGACAATTAAAGGCAGCAAACTTTATATTAGTTCTAATAGGAACTAGGAATGAAATTTTGATATACTCTTTACCTTCAAAAGATTATGTGTAAAATACATCTACTTCTGGCTTCGTATATTTTTCAACAGAAATGTTGTCTTCCATTTCCTTTATGTTTTCCTCATGATCTGGAGTTTTTACACTGGAATCTGCTATGAGATACTAACTTTATAGACTATTAAATGCTTACTACTTCTCTCATACGAATATATTTGAAAAAATTAAAACAAAGAGGAAATTTATAAGTAATGAATGAATGCAAGATTGAATTTTAAAAACCATGCAATAAAAAGCAGAATTCTTCCCTTGCCTAGATATAGTACTGCACACCTATAATCCCAGCACTCAGAAGGCTGAGGCAGGAGGATTATGAGTTTGCATTTGAGGCCAGCCTGGGTTACATAGCCAGACCCTGTGTCAAGGAAACAAAAAGTCTTCCTTCACCATCCCATCTCCCAATTACTATCCCATTTCCAAAGCCAATCACCATTTGTGCTATCACTATTACTAATTTTGTCATTAAAAGTTAAGAGCTATGTCTTGTTCCCCTCCAACATAATATTTTGACATGTATTTAAAACGTACATTATCCTTCCTCTATGTACAGTGTCAATAAACTCAGAATAAAGAAAATGACTAAGATAGAGAATATCTCATTACAACAATAAAATACACTATTTTCTTAAATATGTAATGTTTGATGGATTAATGAAATGATTATCCAGGAGGGTTAGGAACATCAACTCTTCATATACAGCTAGATGAAATTATTAGAGTTTTTCCTTTACTAAGAAGACAAATCTGAAAATAAATGGGAGTCATGCAAAGAACAGTAGTAAATGAAAAGTAAACAATCTAAACAGTCTATATTTGGATGTAAATATGAGCTCACTCTTTCTCTTTTTCTGCACTGATTTTCCCACAGGAAGGAAGAGATTAAAGGATGGATTACTTCATGCACTATGAAGGTCTCCAGACTGACCCCACTCTTAGAAGGAACTCTTTCAGAGGAATAATGCTATAAAGAACAGTGAAAGCCCAAGAAAACCCACAACTGAGCCCTTCTGAGGGTCCTCATTCATAACCCCCATTGACTGCCCTGGCCTCTCTGGGGGAATTCATTGCCCACCATAATACTGAATTCACAACAGAGAGGAAAAAAAGTGATGAAGCTGCTTTGCATCTGTTTAATTTTTTTTACAGAAATGTTAAGGGGGTTAATCTTCTACAAGTCCAGTCATGTGCTTTCACAAAAGGCCAAGAAAGGAGTCACAAAGCCTGCCACAACTCAACGGGAAGCTCTTTGTGTCTTTCATTCTACACCATGTCTGACAAAGAAGCTGTCTAAGTTCAGGGGTTTGTCTCTTGCCTGGATTCTGAAGTCAGTGAAGCAACAATGATGTCATCGCTTCTGAAGACCACTGTTGGCTGAGAATGAAGATCTCTTCACCTACAGCATTACCATTTCTGTAGCACACATTTCCGAATCTTCCAAATACAACAGGCTCCTACTCATTGGAAGGAGTGGTGTATTTATCTTCTGCATTATTAGGAAAAAAAATCACATCAAAGCATGTTTTTCTCTCACCAAAACACAGCTTTGTAAGTGTACCTAGCAGACACTTCTGTGGTAGAGTTTTTTATTCATATACTTAAAAGAGGAACAAAAGATTATGCTTTTTTACAACACATAAGTCTGTTATTCAATTAAAAAGTCCAGTAGTTTGGTAGATAATATGTCATGACATGAATAAGAGTAGTATATGCCCCGTTAGTCCCCAACATATGTACACATGGCTTCAAAAAGCCAATTAAACAGTTCAGAGGACACTTAATAGTTTGACAACATTCACTCTCCTACAATATTTATATCATGTGCACCTTTGAAAATCCTTTAGATGTTATGATACCTTTCTGCGAGAGAAGAGGTAACTCAAATATGCATGTACATAGAAAATTGTGTATATAAACTCAAGGAGTTTTTAGTTCTGTTGACACCCTTACAAACAAAGAAACTCTGCTTTCTGGAGTGCAATTTCATTAGAGAAGAAAAATTCTATCCAAGTCTTTTTGGAAAGTGTTTGTGTAAAGTAATGATTTTCTCAAGAGATTTAAGTGCCCCAAAATACTTTCTAGTTTTCTCTCCTAACATGATTTATGTTATGCTCTTCTTCAATTATATAAAACATTACTTATGAAAAAGTAGACCTTCCTTACGTTTTCATAAATAAGCAACAGCAAGAGAAATAAAATTTTCATTTGTCCTGAAAGGAGAATATTATAAAGTTAGAAAAAATAGAAAGTGGTACAAATTAAAACAGGCAATCCATAGGCACCAGAAGTTTAGCTACATTCTCTCATTTACTGTGAAATAAATATTGTCTCTACTTTTCAGATCCTATGAAATCTAGGCAGATATTTATTCCCTTTTCAAGAAGATGGTCTAGTGTTTTCCAGATAAAGTAAAAGTGTATAAGGACATAAAAATAAAGTCAAGTGAAAAACAAGTGTGTTTAGGAGACTCAGAGTTTAATAGAGCCAAAATAAAGTGTCAACTCATTAGGGACCTGGGAGTCACTAATGAATAACAAGATAGACTGCATAAGAAAAATAGTGAGATTCCTGAACATGGATGACCATGCTTTAAGAAAATTGTTTTATTTAGTAAAGAGTGGGGAACTGCATAAGAATTTTAGACTACACAATGACATAATAGTATTTCCGATTATAAATATCACTACATCTTCAATCAAAAACAGTGAAAATGTATAAAAACATTTTCTGGAGTATGAGAAAAAAGTGAATTTCTAGTCATTTCATTACAATTTCTCTCTATTTTCTATACTATGTAATATGCATGTTCTATAATGTGTAAATGCTAATAAATTTATATGTGTGTACACATACACGTGGTGTGAGTACACACAAATAGAAACAGGCTTAGAAACAGGAGAATAGCTTAGAAGCAGCTGTAGCATGAGAAACAAAAAATAATATAACTCTGAACAGATGTAGAAACAATGGTAACAAGAAGGGCTAGCTTAAGAGCTATCTGGGTATAAAATCAGTAGCTCTAGAGAAACTTGCCAGCTAGACAAAAGATGTGAAAGTCAGAGAGGTTAACTGGGTGGATGTTCCACTTAGAAAAATTAGAATGTAAGGTGATAAACAAGGAGTAATTTAGGAATCAGTGGATGGTTAGAGACAAGCTCGGGGTTGGCCAGGCTATCAAAAGTCCCTATGACGTATCTGAGGGCAGGCAGCTAATAAATGATTGACTGTGCAATCCTCAGGAAAGAAATGTGGGAATGTGGACGCTTCAAGAGTAGTAGCCCACAATAGTGTGGGATTTACCCTCGGGAACTGTACAAAACAAGAGAAGAGATCAAAAGCAGAGCCCTCAGGGAGAGGAGCATAAAAGGCATGAGAAGAGGAGAGGTTATCAAGGAAGGAGGCACAAAGGAAGTACAGGACAGGTCAGGTAGTAGAGATGAAGAGAGGAATCTAATGCCACAGGGAGAAAGGCAAGACAAAAGTAAAAAGTGTCAGCCCAGTTTTATCATCAGAAGTTTTGTGATTTATGTTATAAATAACTGAAATAGAGCTGAAAAATGGATTGGAATGAATGAAATGAAGGAAGGAAGGAACATATGAAATAATTCATATTATGAGAAGTTATATGACAAAGTGAAGAAAAATAATGTAACTTTGAAGAACTATGGAATATCAGGGAAAAAAAGAAAACACATTAAAGCAAGGTGACAAGAAGATACTGTAGATGCAGAAAAGAATATGACGAAGTTTACATAAGTAACAAGAAACACAAAAGACGATGAAAACACCTAACTACACTCCAAATCTGCATTTCACCACTCACCATGTTCTCACTTTTATTTCCAAATGACATTACTTGATATTTTGGCAACTATGACATGACTCCAAGAAATGAATTTAAAAATTGTGCTTTCTGAATATCAGAGAATTCTATCTCTGCTGGATGTCTGAATTTTACACTCAGAGATGGAGTAAAGCTTAAGGACAGCCTAAAGAATTCTGTTGGGATTATTAGTTTGAAATCTTAAAAATTAAAAATGTAATGTTGATAATGGTCACAAATAGTCTCAATCAAAGCTGCCCTGTAAAAATGTTCTGCTCTGCCGGTTAAATTATGCTCTGTCAATTCTACTTTTTCAAGTGGGAGATGACACATTAGATTCCCTCATCCTCTCTTGTCTGGATTACTACAACTCCAAGGTGTTTTCTCTTCTTCTGTCTTCTCAGCCCTCATTCTTTATTCCATGTGGATGGACACACCTTCCTAAAATACATATCACAGCATATAACTTCTGTGAGACATTTTGTTTGTTTGTTTGTGGTACTGGGGAGTTGAACCCAGGGCATCACACATGCTTTTGCAAGCGCTATGAAGGAAAAAGAATTGCAAAATATCTCTTCTGGCATTAATGTAAAGTAATCTGACATTAACGTCCTTTTGTGGGACATGAACTCTAGGTTTGACAGTGATAAGACAGGAAAAAGGGAAAATGTGAGAGAGATTCTGAGTTGACTACCCATGTTGTGCTGGGTGCCACATCATTTCACAGCAATTTGGAATGGGCAAGACTTCGATTTCATAGATGAGCCCAAGGAATCTGGAGAAGTTATGAACGTACTTAAGGTCATAGAACTAACCAGGACCAGAGCTACTGTGTGAAATCTAGGTCTGTTCAACTCCAAATCCCATTCCAGAAAAGATACCTGAAGTGTTAAAAATAGTTCCCTTTTGAAACTAGGTAAGATAAAACTTAATATAAGGAAAAATTCACTACTTAATGATAAAAGAAGAAAGGAGAGCCAAACAACTGATGAAAAATAGTTGTTGAAATGTGTCAGAAGATAAAAGAACAGAGACAAAAGAACAGAAGACATATGGAGTGTGTCAGAAGACAAAAGAAAACTTAAAAGAGCATTGTATTATCAAATGTCATGAAGAAATCTCTCTTCCTCTCCCAATAGGCCCCCAGAAAATGGATTCTGAGAAAAAAAAAGTGTTGCAATTTTTAAGTATCTGGGGAAACTAAGTTATTTATGTGAAGTGCTGAGGATGGGAGCCAAGCTAGGGGGAGCTGGATAAGAGATTAAGTGATAAGGAGGAATGAGTGAAAGAAAATACTTCTCTACAAAAATATGTCAGCAATCATGATTTTTTTAAAAAAAATGTATCTATGAAAGGGAACCCCCATGTGTCTATCAGCTTGTTGTGCTATGGGGGCTGTTGCTGTAAAGCTGAAAGCTATGCCACAGGTATCTCAGACACCAGCAGGGCCACCAATGGTGGACAGGTTTCAGTTGAGCTCCCAGACTAAGACAGACTAAGGAGTAGGAACTGGAAGCCCACTTCTGACACAATTAGCCACTGAAAACCTGAGGAATAGCAGAGAAACACTGCCAAATATAGTGTTGGAAAATGAGCCCCATAAACTGGAAGGCATTCAAGAAACAACAGGGGAAGAGTTGTCTCCTCAAAGGAGAGTCAACCTTAATGATGAGAATGGAGTAAAGCCCCTGGGACCTCCTTTTGCTGATATGGCATGACTTAAAATGAGAAGAAACATAGTGGCTGCAACACTGGGCTTAAACATAAAAAGATCATGTGTGTGGTACAGTATTGGGTAGTGTTTTGTTCTGTCATATGTAGGATGGCTATGAGTTGGATCCAACTTGACAGCACCCAACAACACCAAGTATTTATGAAGACAGAGAAGACCTATATCATCCTAGAGATTTGTGCATATTTTTATAAACTCTTACAAGATAAAAAGGCAATGTCTTTTGAATAAGAGAAACTTGTGATAGATGCCATAGTGACCAATTAAGCAAGCTCTACATCATACATTGGAGGATGCCATAATCTCCTCTATGCTATGCCTCCTATTCCTGAGTCCCACTCACCTTTCCTCTGACACTAGTGAGACCATCACCAGGGTACTTCATATAAAGTCTGGGTTTGATCACCTGACATCAAAGGTGATAAATGCTCTTTCAGGGTATCTTCCTTGTAATTTTTTCCTCAGAATGAGAGAATCTCTGACAATATGGGATTTCCTGTATGTTCCACTAGCTGCCCTATACAGTATTTCATTTTTGGACCTTTTTGACAAATCACAGTTGAAACTTCCTTCCATTCAGTTTAAAAAGTACTTGTAGAACTTGCACTGTATTATCATATTTTAAAGTCATTTCCACCAGCAATATACTTAACATTTCTGTGTATGAGAACTAATCAGTTATTCAGTCAGTAAATATTTATTGAATATCCATTGTGTTTCAGGCTTAGTGCTGGACCCTAAATAAGCAATACTGAACAAAGAGGGAAAACAGGTAACCCCACTTAAACTTTGTAATATAATTTTTGGGAAACTCAAATAAGACTTATGAAGGAACTTTTAAGACTGTCATGGAGATCTATAATGCAATGCAATCCCTAGACACACACTGCCCAAACCATGACAACTGGTCACATGCAGCTATTTCAAATGAAATTTGTTGTTGTTAGGTGTCATTGAGTCGGTATCCCACTCATAGCAACCCTACGGACAACAGGTGAAACACTATTGTCAGTGCTTCTCTGCTATTCATAAGGTTTTCAATGGCAGATTGATTTTTGGGAAGGGGTTGCCAGGTCCTTCTCCCAAGCCTACAGTATCTGGTGTTCCCAGGTGGTCTCCCATCCAAGTACTAACCAGGCCTGATCCTGCTTAGTTTCCGAGATCAGATGGGATCGGACACCACAGGGCTATGGCTGGAGGCTCAAATGGAATTAATTAACATTAAGTAAAATGAAAAATTCAGTGCATTAGTCAAATAGTCACATCTCAATAGCTGTGTATCACTACTGGTTACCATATTGGATAATATTGATGTAGCATATTTCCATAATCACAGAAAATTCTATTGGACAGTGGTTTCCTAAAAGCTGGGAGTAGATACCATGGGGGATAGATGAGGCATGTTGTGATAAAAACAGACCCCAAACTACATGCCCAGAGAAAGATGCTGATAATTCTTCCTAAGATTATATAACCATAATAAAAGGAAGATGTAGTCATGACAAAAATAGTAAAAGCTAACTAAGCTAACTTTTACTGAGTGCTTAATAAGTACAAGACACTAAAGCTAAGTGCTTTATGTTCAACTTAATCCAGAAAATAATCCTTTGAAGTAAGCACTAAGTGAGCATTGCTTTCTCTGTCCTATAGATGAGGAAACTGAAGCACTAATAGGTTTACATACTTGTCTAAAGTGACTAAAGTCACCAAACTAGTTAAGGCATGTTCTGGGGATAAAACTTTAATAAAGGAGAAAAATATTTACCACATCAGTAACATTTGAGATATTGAATCTTCCTAGTTAAAATGAGGTAATACAATATCTCCAGGTTCCTTTTTAACTTTTAGCTAGAAAAAGTTATCAATAATCATTTTTATTCTATTATTGCTTATGACTCTGCCTAAACTTTTGGCATCTTTTCTTAGAAATGGCCTCTTATTTTTTTTCTCCACAATCATTGTGTATTGATTCAAAACCCTGATATCCTTTAATATCCAAATGAAGTCCTTCAAAGACTGCAACCTGGTATTACTGGTATCTCTAAAGTTCTATTACATATATTTTCTAGATCACTTATGGTCCTAATTGCACAATTAAATTGTATATTTTTAATCAATTTTTATCGAAGTGTATTATTTGATGATGGAGTAAATATTAAGAATCTAATAAACAAATGCCTGCAGCTATAGCCCTGTGGCAGCTGATCCCATCAGATCTCGGAAGCTAAGCAGGGTCAGGCCTGGTTAGTGCCTGGATGGGAGACCGCCTGGGAACACCAGAAGCTGTAGGCTTGGGAGAAGGACCTGGCAACCCCCTCCCAAAATCAATCTGCCATTGAAAAACCCTATGAATAGCAGAGAAGCACTGACAATAGTGTTTCCCCTGTTGTACAGAGGGTCGCTATGAGTCGGATACCGACTCAGCGGCACCTAACAACAACATAACAATAAACAAATATTTCTGAAACAATAATGCCATAGGAGTTTATCTAAAATTTATTATCTGTAATTTAGTATTATGACTTCATAGCTTTGGAAGGCATAAACTATAGATAGTAACTCCATCTCCATTAAAGTTTTAATTTTTCTTATGAAGTACCTGAGATACATGATTTCTTTTTACTTCTCTGTGAGATAGGAAATAATAAAAAAATCATTAAAGAGATACATACTGAACAGTCTCATGCCCAAAAAAGTCAATGCTTAGATTTACTATTTTTTTAGTGTTAAAAAGAAGCAGATTGACAATCTAATTTTAAAACTAACTCAAAAGATCAGAGTCAAATGTTTGAGTCTGCTTTTACAGGGTATCCTTGGCCTACTGTGTTCTAACAAATTTAATGCAGTTGGACTGTCATTCTTTGACTATGAAACACATTAAAAAATGCCCATTAAGGTCCCAGGGGTAGTGTGAAGAGGAGTGGAATAGAAAATGTGTGTGATCCTATCTTCAGGCAACATGTTCTTACATGAAGCAAAATATGTTTTCTGAAATAACTATCTACACCTATATCTTATTTTAGGTCCCTACAACTAGAAATGCAAGTGATATTCTCCAGCGACAAAACACTGAGCACTTATGTGTTCCCATTTCCCTTAGTTGATGAGGTTTTCTGCTGTATATCACACTCAAACTGTTCCTTAAACTTTAGCCACTGCATCTGGGTACCTAAGGTAAGGAACTGCCATCATGATTGGTTTTAATTTTTCCTTTGTTGTTGCCAAGAACTGAAGAGAACTAAAACAGATGACCTTTTTATTTGTACCAAAGGAGACATGTACATGGTACTTCTGACACTTTCAAACTCCATTATTCTATCTCTGGACAAAAAGAAAAATCTGCCAAAGTAAATATATAGTCTTATGGTGGCTTATTAATATACATTCTTGGATTTGCACAAAAACCCCTAAGTAACTTGTATAATTATTATATTAAAATGTTCCTATATTCACAAACAACAAAGTTGATTACTTTTTTAGTCACATATAAAATTCTATGAAATTCAGGATGAAATTAATAAGAGAGAAACTAATAGGTAGGATTAAGATTCCAGATTCAGACACATAGGCATTTGAAAACTGAAAATTCTAACCTTCTCCTAGTGAATGAGAACATCAAAGGTATATGTGACATGACATTTAAGTTGCAATTCATGAAAAAAGCTAGCTATGAAGATGAACATTTATTTTTTATAACATTAAATCTACTCACAATAATGTTTGTTGCTATTTTATATTCGATACCATATAATTCCTCATCCCAAATTATATGGGCAAAATGAAAAATTTACCTACAAGAGCCCTTTCAATAACCATTTGATGTACATGGTTACTATGACTACAATAATATAGAGGTAAAATATCAAACACAGAAATAAGGTAATTGTGCAGTTGTTGTTGTTAGGTGCCATTGAGTCAAGTCCGACTCATAACAACCCTTATAGGGTTTTCAATGGCTGATTGTTTTGGGATTGCCTGGGGAGTGGATTGCCCCATCCTTCTCCCATTTTTACAGTGCTGGGAGTCAAACTCAGGACCTCAGAGACTGCAGAGCAGCGCTCTACCAACTGAGCTAAATCCTAGCCCCAATTGTTCAGTAGAAATAGTATTTAGGAAATAAGACATTTGTTCTTCCCTGTCTTTGTGCAGAGATGACCTACTTACTAGTTATCCCCAAGCACTGGCTGAAGGGTCTTAAGTGAAGGAGGAAAAGAAAAGGAAAGAGAATATTAGGTACTAAAATTGTCCCTTCAAGAAGAAAGAAGGCACAAACAAATGTGAAGACATTTTGTATTCATCCATTGGAAGACTTTGCTGTTGTTGCTAGGTGCCATCAGGTCCAACTCAGCCACCTAATGCACAACAGAATGAAACACTCCCTGATTCTGTGCCAAGCACATGATCATTTTATGTTTAAGCACATTATTGCAGACACTGTGTCCCTCCTTCTACTTGAGGGTCTTCATTTTTTCGTTGTTGTTGTTGACCTGCCACTCTCCCAAACATGATGTCCTTCTTCAGGGATTGGTCCCTCCTGATAAAAATGTCCAAGATATATAAGACACAGTTCAGCTATCCTTGCTTCCAAGGAGTGCTCTGGTTGCACTTCTTCTAACATGGATATGCTGGTTCTTTTGGCAGTGCATGGTATATTCAATATTCATCTCCAGCACCACAATTCAAATCTTTCTTCATCAATTCTTCTCCTGCCTCCCTTATTCCAGTTTTCACAACAATATGATGCAACTGAAAATACCATGTCATGAGTCAGGCGTACCTTTGTCTTCAATGTGACATCTTTACTTTTCTACACATTAAAGAGATCGCTTGCAACAGCGTTCCCAATACAATGCATCTTTTGATTTCTCAACTGCTACTTCCGTGGATGTTGATTGTAGAATCAAGCAAAGCAAAATCTTAGACAATAACAATCTTTCCTTCATTTATCATGAATTTGCATACCGACCCAGTTGTAAGGATTTTTATTGTCTTGATGTTGAGGTGCAATCCATGGTGAAGGCTGTGTTCTTTGCTATACATCAGTAAATGTTTCAAATCTTCTTCACTTGCAGCAAGCAGAGGTGTGTCATTTGCATAACGCAGGTCATTAATGAGTATTCTTCCAACCATGATGCGGCATTCTTCATAAAGTCCAGCTTCTCAGATTTGCTCAGCACAGAAACTGAAGAGGTCTGGCGAAAGGCTATAGCCCTGATGCACACCTTTCTTGATGTTAAACCAGGCAGTGTTTCCTTTTTCTGTTCAAATGACTGCTTTGTGGTCCATGTTTACAGATTCCTTATGCGTACTCTGGTATTCGCATTCTTTGCAATGTTATCCATAATTTGTTATGATCCACACAGTCAAATGCCTTTGCATGGTCCACAAAACAGAAATAGACATCTTTCTGATATTCTCTGCTCTCAGCTAATACCCATCTGACATCAGTAATGATATCCCTAGTCCCATTTTCTCTTCTGAATCCAGCTTGATTTTCCAGCAGTTTCCTGTCTATACACTGCTGCAGTTACTTTTGAATGATCTTTAGCAAAATTTTGCTTGTGTGTGATATTAATTATATCATTCAATAATTTCCACATTCAGTTGGATCCCCTTTCTTGGTAATAGACACAAACATGGATCTCTTCCAGTCAGTTGGCATGTAACTGTTTTCCAAATCTCTTGGCATAAACAAGTGAGCACCTGCAGTGCTGCATCTGTTTGTTGAAGCATCTCTATTGGTATTCTGTCAACTCCTGGAACCTTGTGTTTTGCCAATTCCTTCAAGACAGCTTCCACTTCATCCTTCAGTAGCATTGGTTCCTGAAAATATGCCATCTCTTGAAATGGTTAGTCATACACCAATTCTTTTTGATATACTGACTCTGTGTATTCCTTCCATATTCTTTTGATGTTTCCTGTGTCATTTAATATTTTACCTGTAGAATCCTTCACTATTGCCACTTGAGGCTTGAATTTTTTCTTTAATTCTTTAAACTTGAGAAAAACAGAGTGTGATCTTCCCTTTTGGTTTTATATCTCCAGCTCTTTACCTTAAGTGAAGTAAACCCAAGGACAGATACATAATTCTTCTTGTATTAATTATTAAAAATGGCCAAATACAGAATCAGAGTAGAATGGTGGTTCCAGAGACTTGAGGGAGGGGAAAATGGGGAGTTGTCATTCAATGTGTATAAAGTCTTAGTGATGTGACATGATTAAGTTCTAGAAATGAGCAGTACAATACTGTGTCTATAGTTAACAATACTAACTTATACATATAAAATTATTGAGAGATCTCATTAAATGTTTGTGCCATAATTTTTTTAAAAAGTAACAACAAATATGAAAAAAATCAATATTCAGCCTCCTGAGTTTAATTGAGATTTTTCAAAAGAAATAGATTTGTAAACTAGGCTGTACAGAAAGGATTAACTAAATCCTCTTAGTTCTCACATAACTTATCAATGCCAGGCCTAGCGAAGAAACCATAAAGCTTTTGGTTTGCTGTGCTTTTGTTCCTCCTGTGCAAAAATGTCCTGATCATCATGCGCCTTGGTGATGAGGTAGTGAAGAAAAAGCATTTAATTGGAGGAAGGAAAAGACAAACCTAACTCTTAAGATCTTGGGCTCATTCTGGTATGAGGGAAACAGATGGGACTGGGGAGGCAGTTGTTCTCATTTTATCCAGCTACCTTCAAGGCCAAGTCTCAGACCAATGAAGGGGAGGATCTTTAAAACACACAGATCACTGAGGAACTCCAAGGACTGAAGCCCTTCATTTGCTATATTTTGAGGAGTCTGGAGGAAGAACACTTCATGGGCTGTACCTTATCCACCTGCATGCAGCCAAGAAAGCTATTACTCCCCTTGTTTCCTATGCAGCAGAAATAGTCTCCTTGTGTAACCTGTCAGAAAGGACTGCCGAGCAGGGCCAATGTAGTCCCACAAGAGAGACTGTGGACGGACCACTCAGCCTGGGAAAATAGGAGTCCCAGCCAGAACTTAAGGTAATCTGCTGCACTGGCGAGGGCAGACACTAGTCAAGCTGAGAAATACTTGCAGGAGATGCCAACAGTACTTGCAGTGACCCTGAAGAGAAAGAACAGCCTGGAGGTGCCTACTCAGTTAGCCAAAGAAGCCTATACTCTGGCTACTACATGAGACCTCTGTGCAAAATAAAAATGTGATGCATTCTACATTGTAGGACAGCTGTACCTCTTTTTCCCCACTTCTTGCTATTTTTTCATTGGTAAATAACTAATAAATGCCACCCTGTAATCACTCTATTAGTAAAAGGGATGCCCATTTTGTAATTCGTACTACTTAGCGTTCCTACAGCAGTACCACTGTGGTATCCGATCCCATCAGATCTTGGAAGCTAAGCAGGGTTAGTACTTGGATGGGAGACTGTCTGAGAACACCAGGTGCTGTAGGCCTGGAAGAAGGACCTGGCAACCTACTCCCAAAAACCAATCAGCCATTGTAAACTCTATGAATAGCAGAGAAGCACTAACAATACATTTTTCCTGTTGTATGTAGGGTTACAATGAGTCAGATACAACACCGAATAGTAACTACTTAGAGTAAATTCTTAGCTTCCCATTTACTTAACTTCTACGTGGGATAGAAGCTTTACGTTACTCTGAATTATCTGAATTGCTTTATCATAAATGTTGTGAGATCAGGAAAGGAAGAAATGGAGTTCAATGGTGCTCTTATATACACTAAATTGAGTGAAGCAATATTAAGGTCCTGTGTTGCAATATAAGAAGATCCATATAACTAGGAAGGATGAAAAATTCATAAAAGAGGGGGCTTTTATTCAAGAATAAGAATCTGAATGATTACTGTTATAACTATCTTTCCAATGTCCATGCTTCAAGTTGAAAATCTATAAAAAATAAGCCCAATGTATACCAGAAATGTTCCTGAGTAATTTATGTAAGTCTGAGCTGACAGCATTTCAGAATATTTCTCCAAAAACTTATGAACAGAATGCTGATGAGTGAGGGCAAGCTGCCCAGGTGAACACAGAAGATGACAACCCTAATAGAACCATGTAAGTGCTTCTGCTAATTTTTCAAATGTTGGGTAATTACAGAAGAGAGGGATGAAGAAAGAGTCAAAACCAACATATTGTACCCAGACTACTTAATTTAATTCTAATCTCCTTTAAATATTAACAGGGAGGTCCACTACAGTACCTGGTAACAACTTGCCTAAGGGATGCCCACTAGAATAAAAGCCAAGGTCAAGCTCATGCAGTGGGGAAAGATAAGATATATTTCCATCAAATTTCCATATTCCATGTCATCAAAATTGGAAATAAAGAAATTAAGTGGCTCTATACTCTAATTTCTTATTGTTAGAAGACTATTAGGTGGCATTTTATTGGTACTGATACCACACAGTACAGGACATAAAGAAAAAAGAAAATCATTTTCATCACTCACTTGTCTCATCGAAAAGGACCTGCATTGGCTCTGTTTATTCTTGTAACCTATGGGATAAGACTTGAAAACATTAAAACAAAACCTACCCAAGTGCTGGACTGAACCTAGAGAACAAGTTTTCATCCCATATACATATTACACTTAGGGAATACACAGTAATTTCTAAAGCACATTGGTGATAAAGCCTTCCACAAGAATTAGGTGAAAAATGGTTGTAATAAAGGATTGGGCCTTCAGCAAGAACATATGCAAAATCATAAAATGCTGTATATTATTCATTTATTATTTCATAGCTCTGATCAATATCTCAGGCTGAAAGAATTGAACAAGTTAATGCTGACATATAAACTGTCTTATAAATTATAAGCCTGCAGCCATACCACCCTGGTGTTTGATCTCATCAGATTTCAGAAGCTAAGTAGGGTCAGCCCTGGTTAGTCCTTGGAATGGAGACCCCCTGGGAATACTGGGTGCTGCAGGCTTGGGAGAAGGACCTGGCAGCCCACTCTTGAAACAATAACAAAACAATCAACCATTGAAAACCCTATGAAGAGCAGAGAAGCACTGACAATAGTGCTGGGCGTGGCACAATGTTGCGTAGTGTTTCATCTGTTGTACATGGGGTCACTATGAGTTAGACCCTACTTGATGGCACCTAACAACAACAACATAAATTATAAACAGTTACCTTGGTTTTGAAAGATGAAAAGTCCAGGTCCAGTGGCACATGCCTGTAACCTCAGCAACTTGGGAGACAGAGGCAGGAGGATTGCAAGTTTGAGGCCAGGGGCAGCCTGGGTAACTTAATGAGACCCTGACTCAAGATAAAAGAGAAAAAATGGGCTAGGAGTGTAGCTCTGTTGTAGAGTGCTTACAAAACATGAATGAGGCCTTGGGTTCAGTCCCTCAATATCACAAAGGCAAAAAGGAAACAGAAAGATGAAAAAAATTACACTGTCTTATTCATAGTAGCACTTTTTTCAGATACTTAGTAAGGTGCTAAAAAGTAATATAGAAAGATGTTGTACATAGTTGTCTGCAATAACTTCTATATAATCTTAATTAGGAAAAAGACTCCAATTATTCAAATAAATCCTTCTAGCATATAGTGCCAAGCTCAATACATTCTATTTAATGTCATTAAATTCCATTACTTTCATTTTTAAATGTAGATATTTAGGCTGGATGAATAACAACTGAAAATCAGAATAAAATGATATCTAGAAAGAACAAAACCAAGCATTCCACTCCCCTTACAGAATCATGCATTAGAGGAGCATTTGTTTTGGTTTAGGTATAGGCTTCACATTTTTAATTAATAGTCCTCATAATATAAACTCTAATAATTTTCAAATAAAACTATTTCTGTGCTATACTTGTTTATTCCCATTGTTCCATTTCTCTTCAACATATGTCACCAACTTCCATATACCAAAAAGATGTCCAGTAGAGAAACAGGGATATAAGGATTCCATGAAGCGAGCTAAAGGATTGGGAATACCCCACCTGAATTCTCATCAGGGATGCAAGGAACCCAAAAAACAAATTCTTTTTTCAAAATACCAAATGAATATATTCAGGAGTGAATAGCATGACCCTCATAAATAAATTTTATATTTAAAGTTAATATCTGATGATCCAGCAAAGAAAATAAAACAATGAAAGGAAAACAAACAGCATGCAAAGTATAGCAAGGTATCGTCTTTAAAAATAGCTATCACGTAAGTCAGAAATGAAACAAAACAAAACTTTTCAATTCCTTACACAAATGGGTTACCACTTACTAACATGAAATTTTCCTTGTAGGTACAATGATTCATAAACTAAGTATAGGCCTTGAAATATGTTTCAGCAGGTACTTTTAGCATGTTGTTGTTGTTGTTAGGTGCCGTCGAGTCGGTATCTGACTCATAGTGACTCTCTGTACAACAGGGGAAACACTAATGTCAGTGCTTCTCTGCTGTTCATTGGGTTTTCAATGGCAGATTAATTTTTGGGAGGGGGTTGCCAGGTCCTTCTCCCAAGCCTACAGCTTCTGTTGTTCTCAGGCAGCCTCCCATCCAGGTACTAACCAGGCCCGACCCTGCTTAGCTTCCGAGATCTGATGGAATCGGATACCACAGGGCTATAGCTGCAGGCACTTTTAGCATAGGCAGAATCAAAATGTAGCTAATATTTTACTACAAATAGGGTCTATTCCTTCTAAGCAAAAGCAACTGTCATGAGTGAAATCAAAGACTGAAAGTACAGTTTCATAATAGCATACATTTTTTATTTGAAAAGAATACATTTTAAATGATAACAAAGCTTTCTGTTGGTCTGAACTGCTCCTTCATGAATCAATAGTTGATGTAATTGTTTCTGGGTAGGCAATTATTTCATTTATGAATCAAGAGATGGTTCAAATTATCTAAATTCACTTTCAACTCTAATATACATTTATTGTCTTCAATTTCTCTTCAATCACTTAAAATACATCTAAAACCTTCCAAGTCTCTTTCTCCATTAATGCCACATTGATAACTAAAGTCTCAATACAGTTTGAATATTTCTCTATTCAATTGTTTTTTGGAAAAAAATATAGAGCTACATTTGTAACACATTAATTCTGGTCTACGTGGTTCATTAACAAGTTCCTTTCATTGACCCTATACTTATTTATACAGAGATAGAATGGGCCTAGTTAAATAATTTAATAAAAGAAAATAAAGTATTATCCTTTATGTTTCACATCTGAAAACCCTTTAACTCACTCTGCTTCTTGATTATTTCATGTAATAATCAGATTTCCATATCACCATCATCTTTGTGAATTATTTTATAAATACACAGATTGTGAAGTACGCAAACAAATCCAAGAAGAAATTCCAGGCATATGATTAGTATTTCCATATGAATTCAACAACTGGACTTTGGATTCTATATAAAAAAATGCATCTCTGAAAAATTTATAATTTAACACCTAAAAGACGGTTGTAAGACAAATCTTAATATTATAGGAATACTATGTTCCCTGCTTCATTTACTAAGGAAACATCTGCTAAAATTAATTTGTATTGTTTTGTTTTGTTTTGTTTGTGGGTTAGAAAGCCTGAAAATGATCTTCTTTGATCAGGGCATAGGTCATGAGAACTTCCCAATACAAAGGGTTAGAGCACCTAGGGACATGTCTACATTAGAGGGAGGATCTGCACCTAGGAAGTTCCTAACACCACAAAAATAAAATAGTCTTCCCATTATTCTGGGTCTTGTTCATAGTTTCATTCCCCAGCAACCAGGAGCAACTCCTTAATCATTTCTGACTTCTCCATGTTTCCCACCTGGGACAAAGACACTCCTTCACGGCACCATGACAACCACACCAGCCACACAAGCACTTGGGTTCCTGCAGGAAAGTGAAAATCCTGAAAGGAAGCTAGGAGATAAAGGCTTACTATTCCTTGTTTCCCACTGGTAGGAAGTAATTACAAAAATTACTTTAACACAAAGCTCTGGTGAATGAATGAATAGCTTGTAATTTGAAGGGAGAAGCCTAAGGGCTTAGAGATTAAATAAAAAATATGAAAAGCTGAATGATGTCATGCAAGTACCCACTCTCCACCCCCAAAAGTAGACTACCTAAAATGAACCTCTTAATGATGACAATGGAGGCATTCTTAAGAGATGGTAAGGGGGATGTTTTTTATCTGAATTTAGAAAAATGACGGATTGAATGGTGGAGGTGAAGTTTATTTGATTAACCAATTTAAAAATTTCAAAAATGGTCAAATAAAACAATTCTGTCTGTAAAATGCCAAAGTGGATATGATTTCCACACCTCTATAACAGAAATTAGAGAGAGAAGCAAATTAAACTCTCCTACCATGACAAAGTAAACAAGTTTCTTTATCATAAACATGCCAAGTTTATGTTTGTTGTCTAACAAAAAGGATGGCTTTCCCTTGCCAGCACTGGCTGTGTGTTATGAACGTCTGCTGGCTCTGTACTGACCATGTCTCACACTGCCAAATGTCTCATTTTTAAGCAGTAATTCTAAAGCAGAGCATTGCATCTGTGATATTACAAGTTACTCCAATATATTTTTAAATAGCTCTTCATATTTTTCTGTTTCAAAAACAACAGAACTTCCCTATTAAAGTCAAGAAAAGAGAATCTGTGCTATATATTGAATTGAAGATTTTTTTTGTTATTGTTGAACTGTGTCACATATTATATTAATGGAGGCAACCCTGTGACTGTTTTATTGGATGCTCAGAGGAATATTCACAGGAGAGAGGGAATAGAAAGATGTGTTTGCATCTGGTTCTTGACTGTGAAGGAAACAAATTTTTGTTTTGATTTTAGTTTTATTTTTGTTTTTTGAGGACATAATGTCTTTCTCACCTATCGTGATAAGTGGTAAGTATTTTTATGTGCTCCCACTTCTGTATAATGTACATCTCCAGATTCTCAGCAACACAGCTGAGAATAAGAGAGAGAAGGCAAGCAGAGAGGTTCCAAGCATACATAGCAAATACCTACCACCTGACTCCAAAGTTAATCTCTACCCATCTCTAACATGGTATGTCAATAAGGCCATTTGAGCATTGCCTCTGGCACATTATGAAAATGCACCATCCTTTTTAAAATTTTGTTTCAATAGATCTTCCAATTTATATCCAAAATTATACCCACATGTCATACTCCCACATACATAAGCCCACATACATAAGCCAATTTCTTTTGCTCATTTTATATATCCTGGAAAGGGGAAAAGGACCCGGCAATCCACTGCCCCCCCAAAAAAAAACCAATCAGCCATTGAAAACCCTATGAATAACAGAGAAGCACTGACAATAGTGTTTCGTCTGTTGTACATAGGGTCGCTCTGAGTGGAAGGCCGACTCGATAGCACCTAATAACAACAATTCTGGAAAGAAATTTCTCTAGTCTTCCAGATTAGGATTCTGAGACATGTGTGATTTGTTCCTCCTTCACTCCTTCACCTTCCTTCACTCCCACCCCCCTACCCAAGCCCCAAGATCTACTCCATCACAAAAACCCTATCAGTTTTCCTTCAGTCTCTATTCTATTTGGCTCCATCACTCCATGTCACTAGCACTCATTGAGTCCTAGTCTTAATCTGTTTCAATTTAGAACAATTGCAACAAGGTGGTGGTGGTGGTGGTTGTTAAGTGCAACAAGGTAGAGAATCTAAAATATGTGGCATTTCTGCACAGTTAAACTGTCAAAGCAAGAAAGATACCTGGGAAATTACTATGACAACTAGTAAAATACAGGAGAATTTTTATAGAGTCCCTACTGATAAAATCCTGTAGAGTTCTTTATGATCAATACTCCTGATGAGTTATTGTCAGGAAAAAAAATGCATTTATTTCTAGGGAAGTTTTGGTTTGTGTATTTTATTCCTCTTACTATAACTGATTAGGGGGAAAAACATATGTCTCCCAAAATAATATCTTGAATTGATGCAGAAAAGGCACTATTCTATACGTTACTTTAGTTTTTACTTATAAATCAATGTTATTGTTGTTGTTGTTAGGTGCCATCGAGTCGGTATCCGACTCATAGCGACCCTCATAGGGTTTTCAATGGCTGACTGTTTCGGGATTGCCTTGGGAGTGGATTGCCAGGCCCTTCTCCCATTTTTGCAGTGCTGGGAATTGAACTCGGGACCTCAGAGACTGCAGCACAGCGCTCTACCCACTGAGCTAAATCCCAGCCCCTATAAATCAATATTCTGCTAAAATCCTAAGGAGGCACCCTAATTTTGTTCAATTTTACATTTTAGAATGACAGAATACATTCTAAAAATATATTCCTAACTTACACTGGGAATATATTTTTAATCCATGAAAAAGCTTGACTTGGTCCTTTAACCAAGAAGTTAAAAGAAGAATTTAAAAGCTACTGTGCAGTACATAAGTTTCTGAATTTGAATCTCTTCTTGTTCTAGGAAGGAAAGTTATACTTCTAATATACAAAAAGAAGTAGGCTGATATCACCAGCAACTCCAATCAAAACTTCAAAAATAAGAAAATAAAAATCATTACATTTGTGTTAATGTTTGTCTTGGCACATTCTGAGAACTGAGGGATCCTATTTTGGCTCAAGTTTTAAGGTAACTGAGAGTTAAACAAAGGTAAACTGAGACCTATAACCATTGAAAATCTTTCCAAACTGTGTTAACTCTAGTTTGTGCCTGCTTTTACCATAAGACAATCTTCTACCTGTGACTGAAAAATAAACAATCTTCAATGTTTGCATTCTTAAAAACAACCCTTATTGTAAACTGAGTATAGTGACGCTAGTCAAACTGTTATGTTCAATAATTTTCTATAATAATGTCTACATTTCCTTAATCCTATGCAATTCTTTTAAATTTATGTACCCTCAGTATTAAATTATTTTTCTTATTTTATTGCACTTTGGAGGGGCAGAGGAAAGGCAGTATTTGGGATCTAACCCAGGGCCTTATGCATGCTGGCCAAGCATTCTATCTCTGAGCTATATTCCCATCCCTCCCCTATTCTATTAAACATAATAGTTCCTGCAATGTCCTTATTTCAAAGAATGAGTAATTTCTCCTTCGTATGTATATACATATATGTATATATATATAATATTTCTCCTTCATATATATATGAATCTGTCTATATGTTATATGCATATATATGAAGGAGAAATTACTTATTATTTGAAATAAGAATATATACATATACATATATATACACACACGCACATATATACACACACATATCACTAATGACAAGTACTTGGGCTAATGTTTATAGAAATAGATACCTTCAGGGACTGAAATGGATCATAGAGTGCAGCCTGATGGACCTATATAATAATGACAGATGAGCAAACAAGAGAACAGCCATAACGACTGATCTGGTTTTCTATGACAGGAGGCTTTTGCTTTGCTAAAAGGTAGTTAACTTACCTCAGAGACATTTGATATTTAATAATATGCAACAATCAAGACTCAAAAAAAGTGCTATATCCTACTATCTGTCCTTTGACATAACTGATCCTCTGATTTACAATTACATTTTAAGACTATTTAAATATAATTGAGAATTAAGAGCAATGTATTTGCAGCATGAAGGCAAACAAGGTCTAACTGCTCATCTTTAACAAAACTTGCCTAACATGCAAATCTTGTGCATGAGATAATTCTATTACTAGTTAATAAAATACTTAAAAGTTGTCACTGATTAGTCACCTATTCTTTGAAGGCTTCACTTAGCATGTTGCACATATTGTGTCTAATTCTTATAACAATGGTATAAGTTACTTTTATACTCTAGTTGCAGATAAAGAAACTGAGGATCAGAAAGGGTAAGTGTGTGTCTAAGGTAACAGGACCACTTGATGTTGCAGAGCTTTGGTTCACAATGAATCTGATTGTGAAGCTCACTGTAGTTCTGTTCTAGCTCTAGTTCTAGTTCTAGATCTGTTACATCAGAGTGACTCTAAGTTAGGCACACATTTCATAATACTGCATCTGTGAGCACAACTCTGTTGTTTCAAATCAGAAATTTCTCAAAAATGCTTAGGCTATGTTAATTTTAAATGTGCTTTATAGTGTACTATCCCATTAGTACAGCCCGTTAAGGGAAGCTGATGGCATCTGAAAATCAAACCATAAATAGATAGTAACTCTTAAAAAGCAATCTAGAAGACAAACTATTACTAAATTAAGATTATTCCTAAACTTCATCTTGTCCTTAAGAAAATTTTGTTAATTCAAAAAATTGGCCTGGCAAAAATAATGCAGACTTTGGAGATCTGGTGGTGGGGTGGGAAATGATCTCCCAAATTTCCTTTTTTTATAAGAATATCTCCTTTCCTATCAACTTATTTTCAGATTTCATCTCAACAAATACAGAAGACCCTCATATACCATAATTTACTTGGCTTTAGTAGTTCCAGTCTATTTGAAATAAAATTCTACAAAAGAATTTGACTTGTTGTTGTTGCTAAGTGCCATCGAGTCAAGTCTGACTCATAGCGACCCTCATAGGGTTTTCAATGGCTGACTGTTTCGAGATTGCCTTGGGAGTGGGTTGCCACGTCCTTCTCCCATTTTGTGGTGCTAGGAATCAAACTTGGGACCTCAGAGAGTACAGAGCAGCGCTCTACCAACTGAGCTAAATCCCAGCCCAGAATTTGACTTATATCTACCCAAATAGCAAAATGTTTTACAAAATAGACCTTAAACAGCATAGTTTTCAAATGTATCTATCACTCTAGTCTTGAAATATAAGTCTTTGACAAGCCAACCTATCTCATTTAAGGACTTTTAAGATAACACTAAGAACTCATGATTTAGATGCTTCTGGAAAACAAATATTTTCAAATTTTAACATAAGCAAGAAAAAGTTTTAATATAAAACTTTTAAAAGAAATCATTTAAAACATATTGAAGATTATAATTATTCATTTAGGATAAAAAATACCTATAACAAATATTCCTCTGTGCATCTTTTAAAAGAAAAAAAACACACTTTATGATTTATAAATATAAGCATCTTTTACTATCTCCACATTTTATAAGAGCACACAACAATCACATTCTCTTGACTGATATGATAGCTGTTTTAATCACACCTTAAAATTTTATTTAATTGTTAAGCCTGGTCAAAGATGCCTACCTCTGTAGTGGAAGTCTTTGGACATGTCTCTGGGAGCCCGCTCTACTGCTGATCTCTTGTACACAACATGAATCCTTCCTTTTTCTTCCTCCATCTGTTTACCTCTTTCCAAAGGCTCAATGAAATACTCTTCAGTATCACTTCTGATCATTCCAGCCTACAGAAAGTATACACGTGTAATTTAAAAACAAGTATCACCTTCAGCTCACTAGTACATGTTTTTAAATGGCAAGAAAAAAATTGTGAAAACTAATTTTTTCTTTCCACATTTTGAGTATAAATTTAAAATGGTTAAGCTATTAGTATCAGTAATTCACATAATGCATAAATTCATATATGATAGGAACAAAAAAATTCTTGCAGTGTAACAGAAAAAGCTTAAGCTGAGTGAGAATAAGAAAACCATAGAAAGTATACATTTCATCAGACTGCAAAAGCAGTGTATTTTGGCATTTTTGTATTTTATCTTGAAAAGAAAGCTTATGGGACACATAAAAAACCCATTGTACAGCTGCCGTCCACATGTGTTAAGTAGTTTTATAACTCATTGACATCTCCCTCCCAGACCACTGCAGTATGAGAGAAGCGGGCTCTACACTGGATTCAGGAATTGTTGTCTTTAAATAGCCTCTTCAAGCTTCTGTGGAAATCCCACACTTCTGACGATTGTTAGTCTGAAGAGCTAACACGTATTTGTCCTATCTTAACCTAACTTCATGATTACACTTGTTTTCCTTTTTCCTCATGCTCCATGGGTTCACACTAAAAAGCCTATCTTTATCTTTAATTCTTTCCATCTCTCTAGTCTTTGTCTTCTATTTAATCTTTCAATTATTCTGAAACATTAGGAGTGCATCCAGTACAATGGCTGAAGACCTAATGGTTTTGCCTAAATATCAAGCCCACATTACATTCAAATAGTTCTAGCTCATATTTCTATTTTAAAGGTCATACATTAATACATAGGTAATTTAAAAATCAATACATTTAAAAACAAAGTTGAGGAAATAATATGTTTATAAATTATATTTATTTTGGAAGTAATATATTAGATTTCTGAGTAAGTAGTATTTTTTTCCTGAGTGCCTTAACTCATTAAATACATACACATGAAGCCACTATCTCTTATGGAACACAGGCAAGGGAAATGCTTTTTGCCCTTTCTAACCACTGGTCTAATGTCTCTGTCATTATCATGTCAAACAACACAAAAATAAAAGGTAACTATTCCTTACCAACTCCCACATGTCTATCAGCTTGTGCTGTGGAGGTTTGTGTGTTGCTGTGATGCTGAAAGCTATACCACATGTATCTTAGATACCAGCAGGACTACCCTCAGTGGACAGGTTTCAACTGAGCTTCCAGACTAAGACAGACTAGGGAGAAGGACCCAGCAGCCCACTACCCCAACAATTAGCCATTGAAAACCCTATGAATAGCAGAGAAGCACTGTCAGATAGAGTGCCAGAAAGTGAGCCCCCCATTGGGGAAGACATTCAAGAAACGACTGGAAGAGTTGCCTCCTCAAAGTATAATCGACCTTAATGGCAAAAATGGAGAAAAGCCCATGGGATCTCCTTTTGCTGATGTGGCACACTCAAAATGAGAAGAAACATAGTGACTGCAACAATGGTTCAAATTAAAAATATCATATGCATGGCACAGTGTTGGGTTTCGTTCCGTGTGTACATAGTATCACTATGAATCAGATCCAACACAACGGCACCCAACAAAAACAACAACATCCCTTACTAAACACCCTATGTTTCCAGGAAAAAAATCCTCTGGCTATACCTTTTCTATTACATTTAAATCTCCTCCTTTGGATTCTCGCTTCTACCAGCAGATATGCTCTACTTTTGCTTCCCCTGTGTAAGCCTTGCCAGGAATTTTTCAGAAGAATACTGTCTCCACATACCATTGCTACTGCCTTGATGTTGTGCTCATACAAATAGCCTTTGAACTTATGCGGCCACGTCTTGCAGAAATCATCACCACAGCTTCTTCACCATATTTGGTCCTTACTCTCTGAAACAAACTTCTATCCTTCACATAAAAGACCACTGAGTTTAGAGCATTTAATAGTAATGCTTATCTTCCAAATACACACTCTAATATTTGGAGCATTTTTTTTTCTCATCTGGCTTGTTACTTTTTGTTTACCCCTCACTGTAAAATGCACAGTTTTTTTCACAAGTGGCATGTTTAATGCTTCCCTCCTCAAAGCTGTTCTTATTGTCAACAGATTCATCTCTTCTCCAAATGCAATGTGTGCAATTTTTCTCATGCTTTTCAAGTTTTATCTCTTCAACATTATAGTCATGTTCTTCTACCTCTTATTATCAGTAATTTCAATACTTATTGCTTTTGCCCTTCTACACAAGGGTGAATTAATAAACTCCACAAAATACATTAAAATGAGGCATAAAAACAGTAACTATATCACAAGTTGATAAAACAGCACCACCTATGTTTAGACTAAAAGTGTCCAGACTCATCAGCAGCAATATCTGTTGGCTAGCAGGAAGCATCAATGGGCTTTATCCTAGAAACGTAAGTTAACTGACATACTTGTTTTTAAGTTGAAGTTCATTAGCATGGGAGTTTCATTATTCATCTTCATTCTAGTCCTTTCATTGTCCTAAATACCTTCACTTCCATAGTCTTTTACAATCCATAGTCTTTTACAATCTTCTCCCATCCTTCTAATTCTAACAAAAACTTCCTTAGCTACATACTTCATCATTGTTCACTGAATCATAGAAAGTCCCTATCTTGAGACTTTTCATAGATCCTAATGATTCTCCCAGATAAATCCCTGACTCTGGGTAGAAATAGTGTTACTGAGTCATTAGTGACTCTGAGCAATGGGCAATGGCCACTAGAGCTGCTTGAAAGTAGAGAGAAAGGCAGTGAAGACTAGGTCGTGTGCCTTTTGAAAACATTTTTCTACATGTTCTAGGCAGCCAAATCTCAGAACCCATAGTTATTTTCTCCATTAGACCACATGTAAAGCAAAATTTAACACAACTAAACATCTCTCTTGCCTTTACCCATACCACTGTAGCATCTGATCCCATCAGAACTTGGAAACTAAGGAGGGTCGGCCCTAGTTAAGACCTGGATGGGAGACTGCCTGGGAACAGCAGGTGCTGTAGGCTTGGGAGAAGGACCTAGCAACCTACTCTCAAAAAACAATCAGCCATTGGAAACCCTATGAAAAAGCAGAGAAGCACTACCAATAGTGTTTCACCTGTTGTATGTAAGGTTGCTGAGTTGGACACCGACTCAATGACACCTAACAACAGCAACAGACATCTCTCTTAGAAAGCAAACTATATTTAAGTCATATTGCAGCAATATAAGTGGCAAGGTGAGATCTGAGTGCTATGGTTTAGATATGGCTTGAATATGTTCTTCAAAGGTCCATGTGCTAGAAGCTTGGTCTCCAATGTATGAAGAGTATGTAGAGGTGAGAGGCCTTAACTGGTAAGACCTAATGCAGGCTGATTATGTCTTGGGGATATGACTCTTATAAAAGATTAATGTAGTTCTTGAAGGACCAGGTTGGTTATCAAAGTGTTACAAAGTATTAGAAGTATTAGGCACTCCATGTGCTTGGCCCCTTCTGCACTCAGTTATTTCCCTTTCTGCTTCCTTACCAGGTAGTGACACAGGCGGGGGGCCCTTGCCAGACACTGGCACCATGCTATTTGGACCTTCTAGCCACCAGAATCATAAGCTAAAAAAACCACTTTCCTTAATAGTATGTCTAGCCCTAGAGATTCCCTATAGCAGCACAATACAGAATAAAACACTGAGTTACGTGACCTCCTATAACATGAGGGGCAGGAAATCTGAGACTGTCCTTAAGTTTAATAGAAAAATTTCCTTAAATAAAGTACTGTACTAAACACTACAAAACATAAGAAATTCAAAGGCATAACGGACCTGTCTTCTAGTTGATTCAATCTAGGAAAACAAATAAAATACATGCTAAAGGTATTCAATGAGGCAAGCAATGGAAAGTTCAGAAAGTGATATGGTTGATGAGAGTCAAATCAAGGAAAATTCTTCCCTGTCAGTCTTACCACACACAGCAGAATGTCAGTGAGAGCTAATATGACTTCTCATCTAAAATTATCTAAAATCTATTTCAACTGAAATCTCCCTAGTACACATCACAATAAACCTTCAGTTTAGTCACTGCTGTTGTTCACACTATCTCAATTTCACATGACACAGCAGCCAAACTTGTTCTCTTAAATAATCTTACTTGTTTGGACAAATTAGAATGTGGTAACAAATGGCCTGAGCAGGTAAGGTTCCAGAACATCAGGCTCTTCTTTCTTGTTCATATAAAGGCTCAGAATGGTGCTAGGGTAGTCATGCTGGGGTTCTTCTCCACAGAACCATGGAGGGGTCCAGACTCAGAGCAGCAATGCCATTTCAATTTGGGTTCCCAAGTCAGCCTACTAAGCAATGGAAAAAGTATGAGGAAGCCCACAAGAGAGACTTCCACGAGCCAGCCCTAGTCATGAGTTTACCATTGCCGCTGCGCTTTCATGGGTAGGATATAGTTACATGGCTCACAGCCAACAGCGAAGAGGGCCAAGAAATGTAATCTGGCTGTGTGCCCAGGGAAAAAAGACAGATTTTGATGAACAGATGGAAGTCTCAACCTCAAATAAGCTCATGTCACTCCTTTGTTTGAAAAACTTTAATTGCTTCCTGTTGTACTTAAAACCACATTCATTACCATGGCCCTCAAGGTCCTGCCTCATATGGTCCTGCCTTTCTCCCTCAAGGAGTGCCACTCTCATGGAGTCATGTGGCTCTAGCCTCAGGGGGCTTTCAAATGTTGTTCATTCTGTTTAAAGACTTTATTCCTACCATGCCACACTTCCCTTAGCTGACTATTTTTTATTCTCCGCTTTACCTCCTGAAATCTTACCTCCTTGAAGGTGATTTTCTCACGCTCTCACCCTACAGAAACTAGGCACCCCATCTATATTAAGGCCCATTTTAGCCAACCACCTTGTCTCACAGCAATGTGTTCTTTTCTCTCATGGCCCTTCACACAAATTTTAGGGCTGTGTTTATCTGCAGAGGAATATTTATTATTTTCTGTCTCCTCCATACAGCTACTAGCTCCTGAGGCAGACATGTCTATAATAATTCATTAGCCTTTGAATCCATAAGCACCGGCATAATCACTGGCACAAAATTTGTATTCAGTAAGTTTTTTATGAAGAACTACATGAATGAATGGTATAAGTGAGTGGAGATATTAAGCTACATTTGCCTAGTTGTAACCAAAATGCTTGTAAAAATAACTTAAAGGAAAAGTGACCTATTTTGACTCTCAGTTTTAAAGGGTTCAGTCCATGGTGCTTGGCTTGAACATCAGGTGATGGGAAATTCTTCACTTCATGGAAGAGAGGAAGGATAGGGAAGCAGTAACAGGAAGGGACTAGGACAAGCTACAGTCCCCAAAGAAATGCCTCATGTGACCTAGTGCCTCCACCTAGGCCCCACCTTCTAAAATTCCACCACCTCCCAAGAGTCTATTCAAATTTTAAATCCATTGATGGGTTAAACCATTCATTAGGTCAGAGTCCTCATGGCCTAATCCTCTCTGGAAACACCCACAGACATACCCAGAGGTATGCTTTACTAATCATCTAGGTGCTTCTCAATCCAATCAAGTTGACAAACAATATTAACTGTCACAGAGAATAAGGAGGTTTTTAGAGATTTATGACAGTTTTCCAAAGATGGGAGAATTGGTGTGCTGGTGGCTTAAGAGAAGTGTCAGAAGTGAGACATTCAGGCTGGAGCAGAGGTCTGAACCGTGAAAGCCCACAGCACACCTCAGAACAGTGAGTAGGCAATTCATTCAGAGAAGAGTTTGTTCAAATAGCTCTGGGAACAAGGGTATGGAGGATTCGTACTTCCCTGAGTAAAAACTTCAACACATAGAAATGAGAACAAGGAGGGAAGAGGGGTGATAAGATAGACTAGTACAAAATATTCCTTTCAGGTTTCTAATGGTTAAGTGCCAGATAGAAAACTAGAAAACAAGCAAGCAAGTAGGTAAAATAACAGTCCAGGTGGTAGAAATGGAAATGGAATGAGAAAAAGAGAAAGGAATAAAAGGAACACATTTAAGAATGATAACAGAAAAAATAAATACTTGGTGCCTTTTAAAATGTAAACTCATCTACTCAAGAGCTTCCAAGAGCTTCCCTTCTCAGATTAATAACCATAGTTCCTTCAAGTTCCTCCTTTGATATCTGCCCTCCACCTTTCTGATGCCATCTCCTCTCAGGCCCCACCCTGCTTGTTCTACTCTTGGGGGCGCCTCTCCAGTTACAAAAACTCCCTGCCAATCCTTGAACACCTCAGGGAGGTTCTACTGCAGCTCTTCCCACATAATTGATTTTTTCCCCCTCAGTATCCTGTAAAACTGAAATGATCATTTTAAAAGTACCTGTGTTTTCACTGATCCATGCATACTTAATAAGAGAAAAATCATCAGTACTAATAATAAACACTGAAGGCTCTTCTATCCACTAACATACTCATTTAGGTCGTCATGCACTCAATGTTTTTGGAAGCTCAAAGGCCCTGCATTATCATATCCTAATATTAAAAATCTCACATGCCTACCCTCAAGTCCCCAGAGTTGTATTTCATAGGATATATTTATTGCATATGACAATGAAGTTACTTGCAGGAATAAAACCCAATATGTATAAAATAAAAATACAAGTCTTGACCATGGCATTCTAAGTACTAGTATTATTTATAAGGCCAGAAATTTATGACTTTTAAATAACTCAGTTTTTAAAAGTGTCATATATAAGACTACATATGCTCCTAAAGGATTCCATTTCAACAGCTGCAATTATTTTTAATTCATCTTTAATGTCACTTAATTGATATATGATACTAAGATAATATTTTATGAGTTTCCCTTTATGACACAAAGCCCTCCACATTACCATTCTAATTAATGCAATAGTACAGGACATATTTATGTTTCTTAAACTATTTCCCAAAATTCAACATTAATTTAAAAACATACCATATTTAATCCAGTACTAAGCATATTATATGAAAGATTTTATTTTGTTTTAATTCTTTATATAGGCCCTTTAGAGGGGAGATTCATAAAATAATTATTTATGCTAAAAAGCCAGCTGTACAATTCCCCACTTATTTGGTCACCAAGTCCACCTACATCACTCAACTCACATTCTGCCAGGATCCAGAATTAAATCAGATAGCCTCTGAGAACAGAAATAGCTGTCACCAGGGCCCTTCTCCTTACTCACTAGGTGGAGTCCTCACCATATTTGACACCCAATTCTAATATACTAGGTTAGATGGTTTCTTAATCCTCCTCATCATAGTGTAAATGCCAAATGCAAGTAATGGGTGTGGGGTACAGGGAGTTTCAGGTGAGATAATGTCTATGAATCTAATTTATACACTACAGAGTCTGATGAGAAACATAAAACACTACTCTTTATATGTCATGATAGAAAAAAAAGAAAAAATTAAGTCACATTCAACTTGATTTATGATGAAAATCAGTCTAAAACACATTTTTTAAAGTTCTATAAAAAATTACTGAGGCTTCCTTGGAAATTATGTGCCAGATATTCTAAAAATCTTATGCCATAGAAAATTTCCATTTTGACTTATGACATTTAAATGTTATTTTACTGTAGTTTTTCTCAAATCCATTAAGGAAAGAGAGTAGCCCTAGGTAGGCCTTCCTGGCATCCCATGAAATATGTACTAAATACGTAATATGTAACTGCGGCTGAAACTACCTAAATATCTAAATGTCCATCATTTTGTGCTAAATTACTGATAGTCTTATA
Organism: Pedetes capensis; assembly: GCA_007922755.1. Classification (NCBI taxonomy): domain Eukaryota; kingdom Metazoa; phylum Chordata; class Mammalia; order Rodentia; family Pedetidae; genus Pedetes; species Pedetes capensis. The sequence goes on from VMDO01001959.1 coordinate 40,277, forward strand.
CTAGGTCATAACATAGAAAAGCAGTGGTAAGTTTTAAATACCTGGAAGAGATACTGAGAAAATGTTATATCAACATGTATATGTGTGAGAAAGAATAAGTGTAAGTATAATATTCCAGAAAGACATCATCATACCTTAAGGTACAACATCAGCATCTTAGTTCACTAGGCCTCCATCAAAGTACACTTTGGGAACTACCATTTCACTGTGCTCCTTCCTCAAACATTCATTCTATTAATGTACCAAGCAAACACATTACCTAGTCTCTATTTTATCATTAGAATGGACAGATGTTATTATGTGAAGTTGATTTCTAAATCTGTTCTGAACTTCAGGGGGCATGTAAATGGTATTCCCAGAATTTCTCCAGAGGACTCAATGGGAGAGGCAAAATGGTTGAGAAAACAGAGTACTACTAATTTGAAGCTGTATTTGTAAACCCCAAGCACTATTTCCCTATTTAAATTAATGAAGCTTAGTTTGGAGAATGCCTTTAGATAGGGTTTAGAAATATTCAGAAGTAGCTAAAATATCTCCCAAGCCATGCAATTGATTTCCAGGAAGCCTTCCCTTATGCAAGAGCCAGAAGTACTTTTTCACTCCTTTTTAACTCCCAGCATTTTTATTTATACTTCTATGGTATGTATCACTGTCAACTTTGAATTACAATTGTTTGTGTTAAATTTGCCTAGAAATTAAGAAATATTAAATAAGATGTCAGCTGAAACAAAATATAAATCTGACTAAATGCCAGATTTATGTTTGGTTGGGGTGGCATTTCACTCAACAATGATGCTTCTGGATGCTCTATTTGAAGATCATCTAGCAATCTACATAAATTGCAAGGGATTATAACACTAAAAGTATATTTGCAGAATTCCTTCTGTGAAGGGAATGAACAGGCCCTCTAGGCAAGCATGTATTACAGTTGGAGTTCTCAAATTTAAAAAAAAAAAAAGCATTATGCCATTACAACCCACAATTCAATTAACTGCTAAAACAAAAAGATCTAATTTTAATAAGTGACATTGGACATCACCCTCTCAGTTCCTTAATTAGAGAACATAACCTCCAACTCTCGGCTGCCTGATTCTTATCAAACCATGTAAGAAATAACATTCTAGGAAAATTTCCTGAAGGTTAACAGATTTTCTATATATCCAGTCTAATTTTTCTAGTTTTCTCTAATCTCCATTGCCAGCACCCCATCTGCACACCCTGCCCTGCCTCCATTAAGGAAGGCCACACTTACTGGGGACCCTAATAGGATTGCTTTCACTCAACTAAAGTGATAAAATATTGGCTTATGACAAAGTAGATTAAGTGAAAAGAGGTCTGCAAGTTTGTCATTATAATAATAGTGTGTTGATTGTTGAGACTTCTCTCATATCCTACTGCACGCTATGTGAGAATCCACAGCAAAAATTCTCATAGATTCTATTAACAGAAACAGTTTTGCTTTTCTTGAGAACCCAGGTGGTTGTTAAGTTATAAACACTGTATATTATGCAACTAATCATTATTTGTGAGAAAACTCAGGTGCAGGTCTGTATCCTTCCTATATATAGGACAAACTTGTGCCATCAATTCCTGGGGGCTTTCTCTTGGACACTATTTTTCCTTCTCTTATTTTCTCTCCTTGCTGACTCATTCTATTTTCCTTTTCTAAATATGTGAATGCACACAAACTGCTAAAAAATCCCTTGTCATACTCAACAGGGGAAGCACCTAGTGAATGAAGTACACATCCTATATTTCAAACTAAAACTCAACATTATAATTTAATCTGAAGCAAAGAAAAATAATGTTCTCAAAATGCATAGATTATAGGATTAAAAGTATCAACAATTAACATTATCCAATATTTCACAAATGTGAGTGTTTCCAAAAAGTTAAGAATGCACAAATTATCATTTTTATAATTCATAGGAAGAGGCAGCACTTCATAATCCTAAATATTGCTTTAATAATTCACACTGTAGGATGGTCACACAGATATATAAAATGTATTTGGTTCTAATTTGAGTGCTTGATCCTATGTCACTGGTGATTCATCCATATTAATATATGCACATACACAAATAATAATTTTATAAATCATAGGAAAAGGCAAATCTGAATCAAAGCAGCATTTTTGTTGTTGTTGTTGTTAGTCATTCCCTTTCATACAACATCAAGGCAGTCATCCACTCAATTTCTTTCCAATTTGATTCTTCCTAAAATTAAGTTGGGTCTGTAGCTATAGCATCCGACCATCTGATCCTCCCTGATCTTGGAAGCTAAGCAGGATTGGGACTGCTTAGTCCCTGGACAGGAGACCACCTGGGAATACTAGGTGCTGCAGGCTAGGGGGAAGGACCTGGCAACCCACTCATGAAACAATCCACCATTGAAAACCCTATGAATAGCAGAGAAGCACTGACAATAGTGCTGAGCATGGCACAGTGTTGGGAAGTGTTTCAGTTCTGTTGTACATAGGGTCGTTATGAGTTAGACCTGACTCGACTGGCACCTAACAACAACAACAAAATTAAGTTAGGTGGCTGGAGAAAGGATCAGGCCTTGTATTGTTTTTCAACGCTGCTATAAAAAACTGCCACAAATGTAATGGCTTAACATAATAAGGGAAGGTCTAAGTCAGAAGTCTGACTGGCATCAAGGTGTTAGCAGGGGCAAATCACAAAAGCCTTGAGGCTGGAACTAGTCCCTTCCCACCTTACTTCTCATACATACCATTCCCGCTCTCACCACCCCTCCCAATTCTGATGTAACTGAAGAAAGGCTAAGCTGATGGTTACAAGAACTTCTCACCTAGAGGTGAGAAAGGGGGCCCCCAAAATTCTGATATATTCCCCTCTTTCTGTGTTGACTGCTCTTTCCAAGCCACTGCTACTGACAACCACTTCGGACTGCAGCTACACCCCCTTACATTCAGCTGATGCTGGTGGGCGAGGCTAATGCGAACACCTCTCTAGACCATGCCAAGTGGCACCACCAGCAGGAGCACAAGCATTCATTTCCCAGGCCTCCACAAAAGCACCTTACCGTGAGACACAGTGAATGAGATGAGTGGAGAAAGCTAAGCTACAGTTACAAGTTAGAAAATATTAAGAGAGAAGAAAAGGTAGAGGGAAAATATGGTGAAGAGGAGGAGGAGGGAGAGGGAGAGGGGGAGGGGGGAGAAGAAAAAGTTTAGTCCAGCCACACTCTATGGTCCATATTCAGAGGATCGGCAAAATGAAGGACAGCACACGCGAGGAGGAAACAGAATGTGAGCTTCCTGAGGAGACCTTCTGCCCTTTACTGGACAGTTAAAAGGCAATGTTAGCCCTCCTCCATCTTGTGACATGTTATATGCCTTGACGGTCACAATAAGTTTACTGCAAAATTTATAAAGTCAGGCAAAATATCAAAAAGTATGAAGGCAAAGAAAATAGAGGTGATTTATTTTTCTTTTGTGGAAGGAAACAAAAAGATGAAAAACCGAAATTATGCAATGTTTTGAAGTGCATTTTCCATTAAAAATTCAGCCTATTAATTGAATACCTAAAACAAATTAAGCACACCGTTGACCTCCAATACATACTTTCTATGATTACAGAGGAAAAAGATGAAGACACATGAAGACAAAGAAGAGAGATATGAAGGGAATTGAACATGGAGAGGGTTAGGAAAGAGGTTTCACCTGCACTAATTCTCAGAAAATGTTAAGAATTGTCAGTAAAATGCTTTTCATAAATATTTAACATTTATGGAATTTATGACATATAAAATATATTATTTACTTAAAGAAAACCTTAGCTCCTTTACATAAAGAGAATATATCATCCCCTAGTGTATCTGGTCCAATGAGTCTTTCATATTAAGGCATTTTACCCAGCATTTTCCTCAGCCATGAGGTTTATAAGGACGAACAATAGAATCTCAAAAAAAAAAAAAAAAAACAACAAAAAAAAACGGAAACAAAAAATCTTGAGGATGAAAGCCCTGATAAGATCTTAGCCTGTAAACATTAATTTTATGGACATGATTAACATGGTCAATTCAGTAAACCCACTAGCCCTTTCTGATCAAATGCTCAATAATTCCTTTATGATCTTGCCATTAACACACCTAACTGCCAAATTTCAAGATAAGATGAAGCTACCTTGTCTTAGCAGGAGAGAGGAACCCCACCTTGTCTTAGCAAGAGAGAGGAACCCCAGCTTGGTTGACACAGGATTTGGGTTCTGATCACAGCTCTGCTACTAACTAGTATGATTTTTGAAGTCATGTAGATTCCTTGGGACTGTTTCATAATCTGAAATATTATGAGAGGTAATCTCTAAGCTAGCTTCCAATTTAATTATTCTATCAGTTAAATTATATTAGAGCTTCTAGGAAAGACATGAACTTGAAATCTCTCCCCTGCCAATATCCTAAGATCCACTTATTCCCATAATAAATAACTTGAACTGTGACTATAAGACTAACATAATGAACTCCTAAAGAAAGTAGGTCACAAACTCTAGCATGCCAAAGAATTTAGGTCCCAACCTCAGAGATTTTCCATGTTCCAACCTCCAGAGTATGATTCAGAAAGACTGGGATGGGCATCAGAAATCTGCAATTTTAACCAGCACTTTTGATGGTGCAAATAGTAATTCTCTGGAAATTATAGTTTGAGAAAAATTGCTTAAGAATAATGTGCAAATCAAAGTGAATTTCTGGGTATTTACTCCCTTATTTTAAAACAAAATTTAAGGTGACTACTTAGAGGAACTGGAGGGGACTTGGCTGGGAGAAGGACTTGGTAATCCACTCCCAAAGCAATCCCAAAACAATTAGCCATTGAAAACCCTAAGAGGGTCACTATGAGTCGGACTCGATAGGATGGCACCTAACAACAAAAACAAACTTAGAGGAAACATGAATAAATTGAATATATGAATTAAAGTCACAGTAATAATTAAAATACCCTAATAGTCATCTACTAAATATATAATAAATGCTACATACATTTTTGAGGTTTTTAAGAGTTTACAGAATGACTCAAGGTGTCTTAAGAGTTACAACAAAAAAATTAAGAATCATATTCTTTCATTCAGTAGAAAATACCTGCCTACCAACAGTCAGCTGTCACAGAAGGCAAAAAATCTTTAGAAATTCCAATTAAAGAAAATAGTTTAAGGGAAATGTAAAATCCAAAAGAACCTAACTTTTTGTCTTAGAAATTATTCAAAATAACATTAAAGTACACACCAAAGTACATGATCATTCCAAACCTTCTTGAGCCAAGAATATTAGTGACTAATAATTAGTAAAGCTAGGATTGTGCATTATACTACATTTTTAGGATACATATTAAAAATATAGTCAGTGCTCCTAAAAAAGATAAGCTAAATCACAAACAACATTAACAGTTAGAATTAGTAGTGACAAGTATAAATTATGGAAATTCTGTTTGTGAATAGTTTACTCCAGGCCAGTTCACTTCTTTCTTCAATGCTGTTTTTCTTCTACTGTTGGATAGATATGAGAAACTCCACATCATCCTCACAATTTTCTAAGTTAGTGTTTCTCAAATGTGAAAATGTAAGCGAATCACCTGGAGACCTTGTTGGAGTGCCAATTTTGATTCAATGGCATGAAATTTAATATTTCTAACAAAATTTCCAGGTGATACAGATGATTGTGGTCTTAGGACAACGTACTGAATAAGCACAGCCTCAGGGCATTTCAACCTCTGAATCAGCAGAGGAAATCCGTGAATTAGACATAGGTCAATGCAGCAGTTTGTAATTTCCAAAGATGACTATAACACAATTATCTCCCGTCCTACATGCTTTTCTTAGTGTACCCTTGGGGTGCCCTCATCAAGAAATATAGTTTAGTTTCCCCACCCCTTGAATGCAGGCCAGCTTTCATGGCTGGCTTGTAACCAAAAGAATGTGTGGAAATTTCACTGCTCAACTTCCCAGTCTCTGTAAGGGGGAGTCTTGCAGCTTCTCATGGAACATTGGCTTCGGATGCCTTCCTCTAGGAACCCAGCTGCCAAACTGTGAGAAGCCCAAGGCATATGGGGAGACCACTGTGGGTACTGGGTGACAGGCCAAGGTTTAGACTCAGCTACATCCAAGCACCAGACATGTGAATGAAGACACCTGCAGCAAAGCCCAAGACTCAGCCACTCAAATCACTCCCACTCTTGAGCAATCCCAGACGAGGACCAAGGCATTCTGGAGCAAAGACAAACTATCTTCACTTGCCCTGAATTTCTGACACACAAAATCTATGCACATAATAAAGCAACTGTTGTTTTATGCCTTATGTTTGAGGTGATGTGGTACACATCAAAAAAGTAAATAAATAAAAGGTAAGAATCGAGTTAAGAGTTAAGGCCTCAAAAGAGCATCCATTGAATGAAGGCAAAAACTTGATTCTGTGTACTACTTGTAATAGTTGAGATAAGTTTGTATAGCTAAGAGAGGGAAAGGTTGATGTTAGAGACAAAGCAGCCAAAACCATTAAAAGAACTCAAGGGAAAATTCAGGATGGAATAGAAGAGTATCCTGAGATGATACAAAAGATTATAGCAGAAATTAAATGGGGACAACTGCAAAGGAACTTTGAAGACATCAACAAATACCTTTCAAGTAGATGGGAATTTAAGAAAGGAATATGGGACGCTGAGTTATGACTTTAGGAAATTAATTTCATGAGACTAACTAGAATGCCTATAAAGCAAGGCATAAATCAAACCAGAGACAGTGCAGGAAGAGTTGTAAGAAAAGAAAGAAAAAGCAAAACAAAGAGAACACCCATGAGGCATAAAAAGGAGTAAAACACAAGATTATAACACAATTATCAAAATGGCTCATGGAACTCAGTGATAATTCTAGCAAACAAATACTTTTAAGTCTCTATAGTCCATCATTTATTGTTCCAAAAACTAGGGATATAGTGAGGAACATGACAGTCCCTGCTTTATTAAGCTTAATGTTCTAGTGAGGATAATAAACAACAGGTGCATAATTGATAAACTTTCATGTACTGATAAATATCATGAAGAAAACAAAGCACAGTAATGGGAGAGAGATATTTGGGGAGAAGGGGCAATGGGAGAAGATACATAAGATCTATAGATACTAAATGTAACCAAGACAGAGCCTATGAAGAGAAAGTAGCAATGAAGGCCAGGCACAGTGGCCCACACCTGTAATCCCAGTAACATGAGAGGTGGAGGCAGGAGGATCACAGGTTGGAGGCCAGAGGAAGCCTGCATAACTTAGTAAGCAAGACCCTACCTCAAGATAAAATATAAAACAGTGGGCTGGGGGTGCAGCTTAGTGATGCAGCACTTGCAAAGTATGTGTGAGCCCCTGGGTTCAAGCCCCAAGAACTGACAAAAAAAAAAAATAAAAGGAAGGAAGGAAGGAAGGAAGGAAGGAAGGAAGGAAGGAAGGAGGGAGGGAAGAATGAAAGGGAGGGAGGGAAGGGAGGGAGAGAGGGAGGGGAAAAGCTAGAGATTGTTGTAGATAGAGGTTACTCACTGATGAGACAACTAAGACATCTTCCTAATCACAATCTACCAGGTGTCCCACTCAGAAATTTAGGAATGATTTTGACCCTCTGCATCAGAGGCTGCCCCAACTCACCAACACCTGTGTCTTCCACTTCTTCCTAGGCATACAGGGCAACTATAGTTCCCAGCTTTCTCTGCAATGAGATATATCTTGACACTAGCCAAGGAACATAGCAGTAGTAAGACATGTTGTTTCCTAGCCTGGCTCATAAATTCTCCCCACAACCTCCTCCATGTCACAGGATGGAAGGAACGAGAGGGAAAGTGTTCATTTCTACTTTCCCTACCTGCCATTCCAGGGATTTGATGGTAGCAGTGTCTGTTTCCCTCAGGTACACCCTTCCATGGTTCTAGTTTTAATACTATTTCTCTGCCTTGGCTTTTGAGGTCTAGGGACAATAGCGATGCCCAGCTCTTTTCAGATTCTAGGTGTTTCACCATCCTGTGTCAGCTTCCTTTCCTTTGCCCACACTTCTGCAAGGGGCCCCTTCGTGAAACTCTTCTTAAGTAAGACTTAAAGAATGGCATTGCTCCCATCCAGGACCCTGAGACCATGCTACCTCATTAAAATTTAAATAAAGATGACAATATGTAAGCATTAAAGACAACTAATAAACATGATAGACTTAAGAATTGAGAATGATCTTGGAAATCACTTTGAGCTCATTTTCTTCCTTTATACTGATGGTACCAAGGATCAATAGTAGAATTGATAAGTTTTTCCCTTTTACATTTTCTACATAATAATTTTCTTCAGCTCACACCAAAAGAAAAAGGCATATCATACGCCAAACTTTTCATGTACTTCATAACATTTATTTATGATATTAACAATATTTTCAGGAAAAAAGTAACAAGATCCAATTCTTAGAATTAACTAGTTCTATATTGGAACAGCATCCACCTAAGTTGGAAGGCAAAGAACATATATTCCTCAGTTTTCATTCTTTCAATGAAACTTTACTCTGTTTATAGGGTTGCCAAATGGCTGAACCAGCCCTTAACAGCTTACAGTATTGAAATATGCTGACTTTTCCTGATGATCTTCTTATGATGGAAAAAACAAGCTTTAACCAAAGTTGACCCCAATCATTTAATGTCAGCTCCTGATCAAGAGCCACACCCTGCCTGCAAGTTACATTAAGATGCTCAAGCATCTCACCAGCTAGAAGTTCAGTAGCAGTGCCAAATGTCCACCATCGAGCTCCTACAATAAATACTTTTCTAGCTCCCTTTGCTTCACTTTAAATTCACTTTTGATCTGTACCACTGATCTCATATACTGAGTTTCTACTAATCTCATTTTGAGGTGCAATAATAATATCTACCACTCTCAGGTAAAAGTGTACTTCTGTGGGGGAAAAAATGCTATACCTTACATCAAAGTAAGCCTTGGCACCCAAACATTTAAATACTAAGCTACAGCTAGGGTGTAGCTCAGTTGGTAGAGTACTTGCTCTATACTCTCTGAGGTCCTGGGTTTGATCCGAAGCACGACAAAAATGGAAGAAGGTCGTGACAGCCTACTCCAGAAACAACCTCAAAACAATTAACCATCAAAAACTCTATGAATAGTAGAGAAGCACTGACATAGTGCTGGGCATGGCACAGTGTTGGGGAATGTTTTGTTCTGTTGTACACAGGGTCACTATGACTCAGACCCTATTCAGTGGCACATAACAACAACAAAGCTTACATTTATTGATCTACTGTGTTTCAGGCAGTCTAGTGTGTTTCACACATTTTATTTCTTTTGAATCTCCTCTCACACTTTTATTGTGTGAAAATGAAATGCTATACAAACATGGTATCATTCTTTAAAAATATCTCTTAATATTACCTGTTAGTATCAAAGTATGTCTCTTAATGCCATAATTTTGGTCTAATAGTATGCTTCTCCTAAGAATTTAAATTTATATGTACCAAAGATAACTTTGGTCATCTATACACATTTACTTGAATATTTTTGCAAAATAGTAGAAGTGGGAACAATAGAGATTAAGTAAATCAGTTATGGTACAGTCACATTAAAATTAGATTATTGATGTATTTTAATCAACATAGATATTGAGCTATGACTTTAGGATATTAATTTCACGAGACTAACTAGAATACCTATAAAGCAAGGCATAAATCAAACCAGAGACAGTGCAGGAAGAGTTGTAAGAAGAGAAAGAAAAAGCAAAACAAAGAGAACATAAAAAGGAGTAAAAAGCAAGATTATAACACAATCACCAAAATAGCTCATGGAACTCAGTGATAATTCTACCAAACAAATACTTTTAAGTCTCTATAGTCCATCATTTATTGTTCCAAAAACTGGGGATATAATGAGGAGCACCAAAGATGCTGAACTCTCATGTTTAACAAATAACAAAACACCATGCATATTTTGCTCTATTTTATTTCAATTTTAAAACTCATTTGTACATATGTATACAAAGATCTTTAAAAATATATACACAATTTATTCTCATTATTTACCATAGTTTTTTTTCTATAAATTGCCAAAAATACCAAATTAGCAAATATTGAAGTCTTGTCCTAGGGAACATACAGTGTTTTGTTCTTGAAATATTCTGGTCCCAAATTTTCACTGACCCATCAATACCTGACCTTGTTTTAAGTGTACTTCTGTTAGAGACCACTTGTTTAAACATATTGCTGATTCATTAACTTTGAGCTCATTCCCAACAAAAGTTTAGTCAATGCCTAGGCAAAGCTTATATAATTCACATATTTTCTTATTTAAGAAAATTAGGGAGCACTTCATTGTCACACTTGGGTGGCGTTTTAAACAGTTAAATTGCCCCCCGAAAAAGGCCAAAAATCTGAAAAATGTGGTACAAAACTGACTTTAACAGAGATATTTGTTTACAGTATGGGAGCTAGAACAAGAACAGGCTGGAACAAGCAGATTATCACCTTGACCTTGAGTAGGAAAATGTATGATTAAGTAACTCAATTTTCTTTTTTGTGGTTCTGTGTGACCACAAAAGCTATGTGAACAGTCCCGCTGGGAGTAATAAATAAATTTTCACAAGCCAGAAAATTTGCAAATAAACAATCCATAAATAACAAGTATCAACTGTATATCAAAATAACTAGTATTGAGGCTGGGGATGTGGCTCAGTAAGTAAAGCACTTCCCCAGTATGCATGAGGCCCTGGGTTCAATCCCCAGCACCATCAAAATAAAAAGACTTATTTATTATTGCATTTTCTGAGTTTTTTTACACAAAATATATATTTAAGAACACTTCCCGTTTTGATCTTTAGCCATCAGGGAAATGCAAACCAAAACTACACTGAGACTCCATCTCACCCCAATCAGAATGGCTAGCAACAACAAAGCAAACAACAAATCCTGATGACAATGTGAGCATGGGAGGTGAGGAGTAACCGTACATTAGTTCAACCATTATGAAAATCACTATGGAGATCCTTCAGAAAACTGAAAATAAAACTACCTATGATCCAGTTATACCACTTCTAGGAATATATGCAAAGGAAGATAAGTCATCATACCAGAGGGATACCTGTACTTTCATGTTTATGGCAGCTCTCTTCACAACTACAAGGGTCTGCAATCAGCCTAGATGTCTATTAACAGATCATCTGGATTTTTAAAAGGTGGTATATATACACAATGGGATATTATTCCCCAGTAAAGAAGGATGAAATGTCATTTGCAGCAAAATGGATGGAACTGGAGAGCATCATTTTAAGCAAAATACCTCAGACTTAAAAAGAGAAATACTACATGTTCTCATTTGTATGCAGGACCTAGATCTACCTTAAAGAAAAAAATATATATATACATATATACATATACATACATACATACATATATACACACACACACACACACACACAACTGTACATATCTAAGATTGGAAAATACAAGTGGATATAACACGAGGGGAGAAGGGACTTGTGGGAGAGGCAGGAGCGGGATAGGGAACAACACAGAGGGATGAGAAGGGAAAAAACAAGTGTAAAATACAGGATGCAACTTTATGAAGATTGCATAATGAATCTCACTATACTGCATGTAAATTTTAAAAAAATAGTACCATACCTCAAAAATATCTATACTTATCATTATATGTTAATTAAAAAGTTTTTGTGTAATATTTAGGGAGTGTCAACAACCCTGACTTAATAATTGTACACTGTATATATGAACCCAATTATCATTTTATACCCTATAAATATGTACAATATTAAAAAATTTTTTGAAAGAAAAAAATAAATACATTTCACAGTTCAGACATAGACCACCCTGTACCTTCTGTTCAACATATGGATAATTATATGAACTGTGTTAAAATTGTTTATTTACTTCTGAATCTCCTAAATGCCCATTCTTTGAGATAGTATACAGAACTTAAGAGATCTAAACAAATGCAGAATAAATGGATGAATATCTTCAAATGTTGAGTTTGCTGGAACTATTCACATTATGGAAAACTCTTTAATATGGCAACACAGAACAGCTGAAAGTTTTAACATAGGTATTATGCTAAATGTTACAAAGAAATTATCACTTACTACTAAATTTCATCAGGAAAGGTAAGTTTTGGGGAAAGAAAATTAGTCTCTTTGATAAAAATTAGCATGAAAAACATCTACATCGCTAGAACATTCTACATCAAAGATTTTCAACAACTTCCTAAAATATTCTCAAAGTAATTGAATGTTTAAAAAAAACTCTGCAGTAACATACTGCATCACAAAGATGCTCAGACAGCTAGTTTTTGCCAATGGGTTTATATTACCCTTTGTTGATATTAAGCATTTCAGAGCCAAGATCATAGACCAATTCCTACCACAATCCATCATATTCTTTAGGTTGAAATGTTAATGCAGAAGATGCTCTGCTAGAGCTTTGTTGTCAACAATATTTGCCAGTTCCAAAGCTCTCAGCTGAGCCCCCACACTGACCCATGGAATCACATCTGCCATGGGTCATGATGACAGAAGCAACAGGAGGATGAGCCCTCTCCTCAGAGCTTGTGGCTTTGACTCTTTCTTTACTAACAGCAGTGCGAGCTAGACAGTAAAGAAAATAATAATTGTTAGTCTCATAACCACTAGGTGGAGTTATGTAGTGCATTTATATTCATTAGTGTTATAATGTTGGCAGCCATAGCACCCTGGCATCTGATCCCACCTGATCTTGGAAGCTAAGCAGAGCTGGCCTGGTCAGCAGAGTCCTTGGATGGGAGACTGCCTGGGAACACGAGGTGCTGTAGGCTTGGGAGAAGGACCTGGCAACCCACTCCCAAAACAATCTGCCATTGAAAATCATCTGAATAGCAGAGAAGAAATGACATAGTGCTGGGCATGGCACAGTGTCAGGGAGTGTTTCGTTCTGTTGTACTTAGGGATGCTATCAGGTAGACCTGACTCAATAGCACCTAACAACAGTGTTAACAATAAGTAACATGCTGACAGTAGTAAGGGCAAAAATGCAGGCAATTTGGGAGGAACAAATAAAGGTATCCTTACTATTTGTAAGATTCTTTCCATTAAAGTAGGTAGATGTTCAGTTTGGTGAAATGATTCTGTCCTTTTAAGTTCCCACAAAATTTTTGTTATCCCTTTTTCATTCTCATGGTCTTACCTATTGTGATTTAGAATGACACTAAACCAGAGAAAACTGAGTTAGCCTTCCATTATGCAACCTGTATAAAATTTTTTATTAGAAATTTTTAATGTACATCATAATGTGATTCATTTTGACATGCTTTTCATTGTGACAATTTTCATATATGCAATTTGATAAGCATTATTCATATAGGCAACCTGTATAAAATTTAAGGCACAAGGAAGCAGCGTGGTTATACACGGAGGTAACAGTATGAGGATGAGGATTGATGGTCCCAAAAACAAAGCCTGCTGAAAGATCCAATGAATGATATTGTACAGAAATAAAAGTTCATTCTTTCAGATGAAAATATTCTAAAACATTGTTTCTCAAAGTTTTTGATCCCGAAGATTTTTTCACTCTTTTAAGATTACTGAAGGCCTCAAAAGACATTTATTTCTGTAGGTTATGTTTCCTAATACTTAGGTTGAAAATTGAAACAGGAATTTGTGAAAATTTTATTTAAAAAGAAAAGTAATAAGTCCATTATATCGTAAAAGAAAATAATCTTTTTCAAAAAAAAAAAAGCCTGTTTTTCAAAACAAAATTCAGTGAGAAAAAAGTCACTGTTTTACATTTTTTGCAAATCTATCTGACTTAAGAAAAGACAGCTGGGTTCTCCTACCTGCTTTTGAATGCAATCTGTCATAATATCACATCTCTTGTAGTCTCTGGAAAACTTCACTACAATTGAGTAAGGAAGAGAGTGAGGAGGAGAGTGAAGTTTTATTATGAAAATAGCTTTAATCTCACAGACATCCAGAAAGGTTCTTGAGGACCAATCTTTTGGGTTTGTGTGGGACTGCTGTGGTTTAAGTACTAGAAGTTCTATGTTCCTGAACCGCTCAGTCCAGGGCAAACTAGAATGACTGAGCAGCCTCTCTGAATTACACTTTGAGAATTACAGTGCTAAAACAAAATCAAATGATAACTTGGTTAAGATCACAACATCCACTAATGACTACTATTCCTTTAGAAATCATAAGGTGCCCTAAACTCCTGGCTGCCCATATATCTAGTTACATTTACACAGTGCTTAACAGTAGCATACAGATTTGAAATCAGTGCAATCTTCTCAGGAGCATATAACTAAGTATACCCAAAGTAGGTTTGATGTTATATTAAGTAAAGTCAAAACTAAGCTATATTTAATTTTTTGTGGTTTGGAACCTTGGGAATGAACCAATGTAACTTAATAAGTGTCCATTAAGATATATTTGTTTTGAAAGAAACGTAATGCATACCATTAAGTATTTTTTTTTCACAAAATACCATCCAAAGGCTTACTCTTACAGTAATCTATTACCTTGAGCAACAACAAAAAACTATTTAGCTTTCTGAGAATTAGCTCATTTTTTCAAAAAGCTTTACTGAAATAAAGTATATTAATTCTGCTTTATGACATCCAAGTGCCAAACCACATGTTTTCTCTCCATCACCTCTAGTTCCTTTTAAATGAAATTGTGTATAAGTCATTAGTCAAATACAGTCATCTGTTTCCACAATTTTCCCTTTCTTAGATGAAGCATTTCTTAAATATTTTATATATATATAAATAAAACAACAATAATGGTGTCATCTTAAACAACTCCTAGTGTTCTTTTTTCTAACAACAATGACAAAAATCATATTATCATATTTAGATTAAAATGTTATAAGAAATCACTATTGTAACCAGTGGGTTTCCTTCATGTGACATATTTAACATTATTGAATTGGCAAGAGACATTCATTTCAAGCTCAAGACATTTTTCTTGCCATCTTTCTCACAAAATTAAATGTGTATCTAGAGTTGCTATGTTACTGGTATGAGCCTTACCTTGGCATAGTAATACTGTTTAAATAAATCACTTTCTGCAAAGGTGTTTGCGGAAATTTTAAAATATGTTTCCAAAAGTAATAATTCCCTAAAATAAAAAGAATTGTGGCTTCCATGTCCAATTTTTCCTTTTTGATTATTTTTATTCTTTAATTATCTACAAGTTCACTAGATGTTTATGATTTTTTAAAAAAATAAAGCTGTATGCCTAATAATGTCAATACAAAGTTTCAGAACACATACGGAATATTAGTTAACAGGTTTTCTTCTTCAAATGGAGAAAAGGCAAAGTATTTTATAATAAAATACCATTAATATTTCAAACTTCACAATTTTGATAAAAGTCACTTATAATTGCCCAAAAGATTATCTAATAATAATGCAAGAAGTATCTAAATGAGTGAAAGATAAGCTTCACAGTATTTTTCAAACATTGCAAAGAAGATAAAGGTCTGAATCTAATTTTAAAATCATGCATCAAAATATGCTAACATATTAAAATCTGGAAGGAATCTTGACTGTAGGTCAATGGCAGCATAGCAGAAACATCACCTCCATATACTAATGTTGCGGCCACCAATTTCTCCATATTTTAGCTTACTCTCCACAAAACCAATCAAATTCTACAAGGGGGAAAAATAGCTTCCTTGCTTAAAACCCACATTGATACTCACTTTCTAAAAGATGCAGCCTGAACATTTTGGCATAGCATATGATGCTCACTCAGACCCAAACCACCTTATCTCTTGCCAATTGATTCTCTCAACAAGTACGCTTGGCGTGCCTTTCTGCACCTGGGCCCCAGCAGATGCTCAATCACACTTTACTTCATTGGCCACAGCAAGCCCCCTGAGAGATCACGTTCCCATGTGCCTTTGAACATGTTTCCTTTTTCCAGGGAAAATATATAGTACAGTGCAGGCAAGAACATTTTACAAGATGGATAAACTCAAATGATGTTCACTGTATAAATTTTGTCCATCTACAATTAAAATCAAAATAATTTCAGTAAGTCTCATAGAGGAGGAAAAATAGCTATTCAATTTAGATTTCTACTTTCTTAACTAGAATAACTCTGAGAAAACCACTGATACTTTTGTGTGTGTCATTTTTTAGCTGAAGTAAAATTAACATAAAATAAAAGGATTCATATATCCTAAGTGTTCAGTGCAATGTTTTCACAATTGCAAATACTTGTAAAAATATAAATACTTATAAAAATATGAGACATATCTGTTCTGTCAGTCTCAAAACAATTTTTCATGTCCCTCTATTGTCATTTGCTTTCTCTTTTCCATAGGCAACCACTTTCTGGCTTCTAACACAGATTATTTTATCTATTCTTGGACTTGATATAACATCTAAGCATATGTTGACTTTTTAATCTGGCTTCTTTTACTCAGCATGTTTTTGACATCCACCCATCTTGTATGGATCACTAGTTTCTTCTTTCACTGCACAGTTGTATTCCATTGTATGAATATAACATATCTTTCATGCTTTTATTGACATTTTGTATGTCTTTTATGAAGTGTTAGTTCAATTCTTTTGCCTTTTTTTAAAAAATTATGTTTTCATTAATGATTTAAAGAATTTCTTTAAATATCTGAGACACAAAGTCATTTGTCAGAGACAGCTAGATAGGAAGGCATGTTGTTGTTGTTGTTGTTGTTGTTGTTGTTGTTGTTAGAGACTATTGAGTCGGGTCTGACTCATAGCAACCTTATGTACAACAAGACAAAACACTCCCTTGCACTACACCACGCCCAACATTATGTCAGTGCTTCTCTGCTATTCATAGGGTTTCAATGGCAAATTGTTTTTCTGGATTATTTCAGCAGTGGGCTGCCAGGTCCTTCTCGCAGGGAGCCATTGACAAAATATTTTTCCAAATTTTCAGTTTGCTTGTTACTTTAATGGTGTCCCATAACGACTAGCATTTTTTATTTTGAAGTTCAATTTATCAGTGATTTTCATTTTTCATGGCTAGTGCTTTTTGTATCTTGTTCAATAAATCTTTATCTACTGTGAAGATTTATTACACATACCAATATTCCTCTATAGATTCTAACTCCTGTTATAATGGCTCTCTCAGCAAAGGCTGCATCTTTGCCTTTGCCTTTTTAAAAAAATTATGTTTTCATTAATGATTTAAAGAATTTCTTTAAATATCTGAGACACAAAGTCATTTGTCAGAGACAGCTAGATAGGAAGGCATATTGTTGTTGTCAAGAGGAAATAGCTAAACCAAGATCAGCAATGTTTAGCCATTAGTTAACTCAATATTCTACCTACTAATTTAAATGTTTACATCCTTTTCCCACAGAGAATCACCACCTGATGTCCCCAACCACATTAAAATGAAATGTAAGCCTTAACAAGAAGTCCCCAGTGAGTGGCTACATCAATGGTTTTCAAGGCAGTTCATGAAATCATTGTCTACTTCAGATTCATTCTACATGCCAACATTCTTCTGCATTCTTGTCCATAATTACACAATGAAATAATAACACTATCTAGTTCAATTAACACATTAAATATCTCACGTACCATAATAGCTGGAACACTGGAAATAATTTGCAGGATTTGGTTCCCTACTCACATCTGACTAGTGAAATTCTACTCAGTTATGACAACCCAGTCAAAAGAAGTATACTCATAAAACTCCCCCCTTACCAACACAAAGTCAGTTCCTTCTACGTCCATCATACTTCCACTATAGCACTTCAATACCACATTATAATTATGCATTCATTCATCCTATAAATATCCATTGAGTGCCTATCATGTGTCAAACATTGTACTAGGGAGCAGATATGCAATGTTTGGTAAAAAATAGACATTAGTACCATGAAGCTTACATTCTAGTGTTTGAAATGTCGTCATCTTCACCTAGACAGTGATCTGACTGATAGTCGCTTCTGTATCTTACTCAGGACAACCCTCAACAATTTGAAGATTCTCATAAAGATGTGTTTAATTAATTTTCCACTAAGAATATCACAGTTAAGCCTGTTCATAGTTCACCATTAGGCAATCAAGTCACAATCCATATTAAAATAAATTAATCTGATTTTCACAGGTAATATTTTCATTTACGGGAATCTGAGATCTCAGAGACACTAAAGTAGAAAGCACAAATGTGGGAAAATAAAACCTCATTCATATTCTCAGTTGAATCAGTGCTGTTTCATATTTTTACTACTATTACATCAATTATTCCTTAAAATCGGGCCATAGAAATAAATAATTCTGGTCATTCTGGGGATCATCTATAGTCATTCACGTGTGATCTATTGGTCTCCATTAGACACACAGACTGCAGTCTAAGAGGCCATAAAATGGAGATCCAAGATCTCCCTGGAAATAGTCAATGTTTATGGAATTAGGATAAACAGATAAGTAATCATCATAATGAATGGCCCTTGTACTTACCAACATATCCTGCAGGAAAAAACCCAGCTCAATTATGGGCTACAATGATAGCAGGCAAAAAAAAAAAAGGCACATTGCATAGTTCCTGCTATGTGTGTCTGAACAAAAATGGAATCAGTGGTGTCTTCCCTTCTGGGAAGAAAACACAAACACATAAATGCACAGACAGTTCCTTCTCCTGTTCCTAGAAAAACAAATTTAAAAAATTCCCTGCTACCCTCACCAAAATCTAAATGGGGAAGTAAAAGGAGCTACAAAGTTCACTGTGTATGACGCATGACAAAAATTTATTCTTCTCATGTCTTTCCAAGATCATAAAAAATAAGTTGGTAGCTGTCATCGTGGTCTTATCCCAGACATTTAAGGATAAACATTAAACACCTCAAGGTATTTTTTTCCAATTTAAATCTAAATCCAGGTTTACAATTACCACCTGTGTTAAAGGTAATGTATTCACATGTGAATTTCTCTAACTTTTTAAATCCAAAGATTTATGTGCACAGGCATCTGTGTTTGGATATGGGCTAAGTTTTCTTTCTCTCTTTCATTCTTTTTTTTTTTTGTATGATGCTATAAATACATTTTAAAGAATTAAGTGGTCAGATAACAAAGTCTTGCACATAGAAGTGGCATACCAAGTGCTAGATATAATCAAAGGAAAATAGAATAGACTATCTGTTTGACTTTGCAAGGTATACTACAAACTCAAGAAATCTAAGGGATGAATTTAGATCACAATACTAGATAATTCTTAATAGCCAAAAAGTGAAAATTAGCCACAGAAGAAGGGATAAATAAGATATGGCATATATATTGGAATAAAAAGGAATGAAGAACTGATGGATACTATACCATAGAGGAACCTCAAAAACAGGCTAAGTGAAAGAAGCCAATCACAAAAGACTGCATATTGTATGATTCCATTTACATGAAATCTCTACAATAGGCAAATCCAGAGAGAGAACATAGGTAAGTGGTTTCTTACAACTGAGGCAAGAGAGAGATAGGAAAAGATACAAAGTGACTGTTAATGGCCACAGGGTTTCTTTTTGAGATGATGAAAATGTTCCAAAATTGCTCTTTATCGTTGCTGTACATTCTAGGAATATACTAAAAACTACTGAGTTTTAAATAGGCGAGTTTCATGGCATCTTACTTATAACTCAACAAAATGCTAAAAATAGATATCCACCCTGGTGTCCCATTTTGTCAGATCTCAGAAGCTAAGCAGGGTCAGGCCTGGTTAGTACTTAGATGGGAGACCACTTGGGACTATTGAATGCTATAGGATTGTGAAGAAGGATCTAGTGGCTCACTCCTGAAACAATCAGCTATCAAAAATCCTATGAATAGCAGAGAAGCAGT
Organism: Pedetes capensis; assembly: GCA_007922755.1. Lineage (NCBI taxonomy): Eukaryota > Metazoa > Chordata > Mammalia > Rodentia > Pedetidae > Pedetes > Pedetes capensis. The sequence goes on from VMDO01001959.1 coordinate 60,112, forward strand.
GACAATAGTGCCGGGAATGGCATAGTGTTGGGTAGTGTTTCATTCTGTTGTACATAGGGACGCTGTGAGTCAGACCCGACTCAATGGCACCTAACAACTATAACAAAGATATTGCTTAATAGCAGTAAATGATACACCTTACATTGTGTATAGAAAGAGAGCATGAAATAAATACTTGTACACACTTATAAGGTATAAATTAGGGAGGATAAGAAGAGAGGCAAAACTGGAAGAAAGAACTTTCCTCCTGTGTTCAATACCACAAACTGAACTATTTGGCCACCAATATGTTCTAACAATCTGTGGCTGCTTCTCAACTTTTTCAAAACCTCAGATGAGTATTACCAACATTGCTGTTGTTAGGTGGTGTCAAGTTGGGTCAAACTCACAACCACCCACATTGGGGTTTCAATGACTGATTGTTTCAGGATTGCTTCTCCCATTTTTGTGGTGCTGGGGATCAAACCTGGATCCTCAGAGAATGTGGAATAGCACTCTACTAACTGAGCTAAACCCCAGCCAGGTAAGTATACTGTCCTCAATAATATTATGGGGAAAACAGTTTCTTATGTGCTTATTTTGAAAGATTGAAAAGGAAAACAAACAAGAGCAAAATGTTACTTTCATTAGCAAGATGGGAGTTTAAAAAACAGATCAGCTAAACAAATTTATCTGTGCATGGGATAAACTTAAAGACTTAAAGAAATCATAGGCCTAATCCAGCCCAATGTGCTGTCAAAGCCACTACAGAAAAATGCTGCCAACTGCTGCTGCTTAAACCCAGCATAAAATTTTAGAAAATATTTTGATTTTATACAAACTATGGTATGTACTTTTGCTTATGCTTATGAGTAATTTAAAAAGATTTCAGCTAACTATAATAATTCCATAAAGAAGATATTAGAAATGATGCGATAGGTATCATTGATTGGCAGAAGATTCATGAGAAATAAAATACACATTACAAGGCATTGAGTTTGTATCAATGTGCTTTCATCTTCAAGTAAAAGAAGAGCAAACTAAATGAAATGGAAACTGGAAAGATTAATCACGTCATATTCAAGAAGCTATGTGAAGGAAGTCAGCTGTGCCAGTTGACCTCCAGGAACTCAGATTTCCAATCATCCCACCTTGCATCTCCACGCTCTAGAGATTTCTCTCCTAATGTTTTCCAGCTGCAGCACTTCTAAGTGTCAACTGCTGACACAATTTCAGATCAAAAAAGGGGGCTGGGGGAAGAAAAAGAAAAGAAGGCATTCACTCCATTTATCACATGTGAGGAAAAACTTTGCAAACCTCCTCCGGCAAACTTCTCTGCAGGTCCCATCTCCAGGATTGCATCACATAACCATATTTAAGCCAATTTCTATCAAGGGGAATGACACCACCATGAATGGTGCATACTGCTCATGATTAGTTCCTGAAGCTGAGCAGCAGAGGTCATCTCCCAGAGTTAACTGGGAAGGTAGGCCAAACAGCAAAACTAGAGAGGGAGGTGAAAACCCCTCACCAAAGGAAGAGTGATCAGACTAGTGTGCCATCCGGACACTGGCTCACACACAGGACAAAAATAAAGAAATTAAAGATGCTTGACCTATATAGGGGAAGGTTATGATGAAGTCAAGATAACTCTAAGTAACTACAGCTCTCCAACAATATGTTCAGGACAAACTCATGAGAAAGCAGTCACCAGAGTGCTCAGGTATAGGCTGAATCATCACCTATACAGGAGAATACACTCTTTGGATAGAAGGTTGAGCTAGTTAATCTAAGATTTCTTGTATTCCTTCTCTAGTATGGCCGAGTCTGCAACCATACCACTGTGGAGTCTGATCCCATCAGATCTCAAAAGCCAAGTAGGGTTGGGCCTGGATGAGAGATCACCTGGGAACACCAGGTGCTGTAGGCTTAGGAGAAGGACCCGGCAACCCACTCCCCAAAATCAATCAGCCATTGGGAACCCTATAAATAGTAGAGAAGCACTAACAATACTGTTTTTCCTGTTGTATGTAGGATTGCTAAGACTTGGACACCGACTTGAGGGCACCTAACAAGAAGAAGTGTGGCTGAATAAAACGCATACAAAATTTGCCAATAACCTCCGGCCTTTATCATCCTTAACAAATCTACCAACTCAAATTTCAAACCTATAACTGAAGTTTTTAAATGGCAAGAAAAAATTCTTTCATAGGTCAAATGGCCTATGAAAATATAGTAAAGAAAGTAAATTCAAAGCAGTCTAAAATATGGGTCATTCTAAACATCAGCATCATTCTTTGCCCTTTTCTTTCATATTCTTTGATTCTAGATCTATTCTTATCAGCATGCAACTGTTTTTATGGTTGGTCTAAGTAGAAGAACAGATTGCAGATCATAGAGGAGTTCTAGCCTCAGCAATAGTTTACTAAATAAATACCAATATCTGAGAATCTCTTATGCCTTTCTTTGATGTTATTCTACCTGCCAACATGAACAAACAAAAGGAGCAGCAGCAAAAGAAGCTGCCATCAATGCATGGGAGTACCCCATCACATTCAATCACATGCTGCTTCTCTTCCAAGTCCTGCCTTCCAATTTCCATTCTGACCTATTTTCATGTGGTTACTATTGATGATTATTTAGACAAATATGATCTCAACCCAAATTTATTTGACTTTTTGAACAGGCAACTGCAAGCAAGGTTATTAACTTTATATCCAATTACAACAATATTTGAGACAAAATATTCTCGCAAGGGAGGCTTTGAAATGTGAGGACAAAAGAATCTAAGTTTAATTGAGAAGAGTCTATGATTGCCCCACGCTCTTCTTCATCACACTCATCTCTTTTTCATCTACACATTTTGCAGATTATTACACATAAAGAATCACAACTGGCTGTAAAGGCAAAATGGGCAGCCAAAGCAGCAAGTGTAAGATATAGTGTGCATGTCCTTTTCTTTCTAAGGGGGAACTAGGAGGACACTCCATTAGCTTCTGTCTAAAACTATAACCATTTATCTCAGCCAGCCCGGAGATTTCATCATATTATCTTCCAAGCACATCAAATTGCTTCTTATATTGAACTCTTACCAAAGACCTCAGGTCTATTTTTTTATGCAAAGTAATTTTTACTATAAATCCAATGGAGACTCGATTTAATCTTACTTGTTCTTTCACCTGTCCTGTATGTATTTCACAGTTATCACATTTTACCCAAGGGAGGTAGAGCTCAAGATCCCCAGTGAATATCTAAAACTGCAGATAGTATCAAACTGTATTTACACAATGCTTTTACCTATAGAAACACACCTGTGATAAGGTTTAAATTATAATCTAGGTAGAGTAAAAGATTAATAAAATACAGTTATTTTAATATACTATAATTAAAGTTACTTAAAATTTATGAATTGTTTCTAGAATTTTTCATTTGATATTTTCACAGCATTTGACCATGGGTAACTAAAACCACAGAAAGTGAAATCAAGGATAAAAGGGGATTGTAATCTCTTTCCAAAGGAACCTAAGGAAATTTAAAGTTTGGAGCCACATATTTGCACAGGCCACTTCTATGGCCCCATGAGGGCACTGTCAATGTTTCCATGCCAACATCCATTTTATTTTTAAATTTTCAAATATGAGATATTGTGCCCGGTGTGGTGGCACACACCTGTAATCTCAGCCACTCAGGAAGTGGAGGCAAGAGGATTGCAAGTTCAAGACCAGAGGAAGTCTGTGTAATTTAGCAAGATCCTATTTCAAAGCAAAAAGAAAAAAATGTGCTGTGGGGGCAGCAAAGTATGCAAGCATGAGGCCTTCAGTTCAACCCCACAGTGCTGCCAAAAAAAAAAAAAAAGCTATTTTAATATAAGTTGCTTAAAACTGCTATCATTTTCACTCCAACTTACCCTGTATTACATTTTGCTTATGTTTAGGATGAGCTGAGGTTTAGCTCAGTTGGTAGACCTCTGCTCTGCATTCTCTGAGGACACAGGTTCGATCCCCAGCACACAAAAATGGGAGAAGGACTTAGCAAACTACTCCCAAAGCAATCCTGAACCAATCGGCCATGGAAAATCCTATGAGGGTCAATATGTGTGGGACCCAACTTGACTAACAATGAGTTATGTTCGGAAGCACTGGTGAACATTTCAGAGATCTATATAAATAAAAATTAAGTTCAAATTAAGTTAGGGCTACATTTACTTGGGGTGAAGTGGGATACATCTCTGTGAGACACTGGAACTTTCTTGGATAGTTATTACTAGTTGTCCCCAGTGAAGAAATACCTTTCATGGTCATGACACAAAAACATCAGTTACAATCCAATGAATAAAAAATAAAAAAGGAGTTGGGGGTGCAGCTCAGTGTTAGAGCACTTGCAAAGTATGCACAAAGCTTCCACTCCCACGTACCAAAAATAAATAAATAAATAAATAAATAAATAAAATATTTAATTAATAAAATTCTTCTTATCTGAATTTTGTGATATTCATGGTTTTTTTTTTTAACCTGCCCAAGTGCTGGGATTGCAGGTGTGTGTCCCACCATGTGGAGCAGATCTTTTTCCTCTTTTCTGACATTTTTTTTTCCTTTTTATCATCCCATCTAGGCCCTTAGTTATAAAGAGCACTTCTGACTGCTTTGAACACCTAAGTCTCCATTTCCTGCCCAATCTCTCTGAAGTTCCAGTCTGGGTTATAGAACTGCCTACCCAGCATCTCCACAGGAACATCTAGCAGGTATCTCAAACTCTCCGTGGCTAGAACAGAGCTCTTGAATTTGTTGTTAACCTACTGTTCCTTGTTGTTGTTGTTAGGTGCCGTCGAGTCAGCATCCAACTCATAGCGACCTTCATAGGGCTTTCAATGGCTGACTGTATCGGGATTGCCTTGGGAGTGGATTGCCAGGCCCTTCTCCCATCCACTGTTCCCTAGTGGTCCCCATCTCAGGAAATTACCCAGAAATACTCTTCCTTACATCTAAAATCCAAGAGTTATCTATTTCCTCTCTTTGACTTGCTTCAAATATTATATTCATCAGCAAGTCCTGCTCATCTACCTCTAAAACATATTCCAAATCCCTTACTTGTTTCCATCTCCCTCATTATGTCCATAGTCCCAGCCACCATCACAGCTAAAAGGCAAGAGCCTCCTCTTTAACTTCTTGGCTCCTTCATTCCAGTCTATAAAGCAAGATGATCTTTCATCAGAAAACAAATCATGATGAGCCAGGTGCAGTGGTCTTTTCCTGTAATCCCAGTGACTTAGGTGGCAGAGGCTGAAGGATCACAAATTCAAGGCCAGAGGCAAACTGCGTAACTTATGGGTTCAACTCCCCAGTACTATGAGAGAGGGAGGGAGGGAAGGAAAGAAGGAAGGAAGGTAGGAAAGAAGGAAGGAAGGAAGGAAGGGAGGGAGGGAGGGAGGGAGGGGGGAAAGGGAATGGGAGGGGTGGAGAGGCAAGACACCAGGAGAAGAGAAGGGAGGGAAGGGGAGGGGAGAGGAAGGGAAAGGAGGGGAGAGAAAAGAAAACAAATCCTAATATATCATCCCTCTGCTTTAAATCTTCCATAGCCCCTAACACATCAAACAAATGTTTTACTCTGCTTTACAAAACCAAACCACATCAGGCCTTTGCTCAGCTCTTTGATCATGTCTTCTAACACTCTTCCTATTGCTCAATGATCTTCATAACAGTTCCTTCAGCCCAAAATGTTTTGCTTCCTTCTTACAATGTTTCCCATATCCTATACTTTTCCTTCCACTCTCAATTTATGTATCATCTCTTCCTCACCGTTCATCCTTAAAACGCCTGGCCCATTTCTTGTCACATCACCCTTTCTTAGATCTCTGCACTAAGACCTCTGCCAACAGTACAGTTTTGTTGAATGTTTACTTGTTTACTGTCTCTCCCTAGAAACCTCATCTGTCATCTTCACCATAGTGTCCTATCACCTACAATGGTGTCTATTATTCCTTCTTAGGTCCTCAGTGCACTTTTCTGAAGATTGACAAAAATAATCTTGGTGTCTATTACTCTAGGTCTGTCTTGAGGATTATGATACACTGTTTGGTTTGAAAAATGGGTAGACAAAGCTCATACCACTTTTCTTCACATGACTATCACTTAAAACAACATATCTGTACTTCACAAAGGCACTGAACAATACAGTCATCTGTAGTGGCCATAAATGTACTCCAGGAGCCATATGACCAGGCTCTGGCAATGCAGAAAGGCACTCTTGTGCTAGAAAACAGATGTCCTATTTTGAGTTTCAGGTAAGCCAGGTTTACTATGGTTGGGTAAAAGGCATCAAAATGACAAAATCTATGCTTAAGGCACCATATGACCATTCCCAAATTACTGTTCTTTGCTCTTTCACAATCTGGTGTTTTAGCATGCCTATGTAAAGGCAGTGTTTGCCTTGTCTTAGAGAATTTTTTCCTAGTCTCTCACTCGTGCCGAAACCACAAATACTCATAAAGCCTGCCACTATTACACTATTAAGAAAATCTATGCTGAGCTACAATCTGTGGCAAATGTTCTATTACAGCAAATGTGCAGATTCCATGAAGCTTCCATCAGTTGGTACTGCAGTCCATTCCAGTTGCATGCCTGTGCCATCTCAGTGCTCCCGTACCTTGTTACAAAGGCCTTCATGAGAATTCTAGCAAGAGGAACCAGACCTACAAAAACAGGGTACAAATGGTTCTACCCATTATTATGCCCAGAAAAGGAAGAAATGGGGTGAATAAGAGTGGGAAGGGAGACAAGAAAGAAGAGGAGGGTCAAATGGAAGAGGAATGGAGAAAAGGAATGAAGAAGGGAAAGAAACAAGGAAGGGAAGGTGCAGGGGAAAAGAAGAAGTGGGAGAAATGAGGGAGAAGGGGGGAGCACCAGACAAGATGTTCCAAAAGAAACTCCTTAGCACTAACACAGAACTTCCCTTATGTTCATTACAAAGACAGACTCCAGACAAGTGAAAGGACAACATAACCTTTTACAAAATCATCTACAGACTTTTAGGAGTGTCATAACCTAATGCTGGCCAGAGACGTTGGCCAGGTGTCTAAAACTGGAGAGAATCAAGTCTAGCTGGATCCTGGCTTGAATTACAGTTCTTGAAGGTCAAGTAACATCTAGCACAAAGTGACTGCCTGGCTAGCATGGATCTGAGCTGCTCAGAGCAGATGTCGGGGAGGAAAAGATGATAATGGGAAAAGAGTGACAGATTTCTCAGTAATGCCTGAGGTCATTTCTTACTAGCAGATTCCAAAATGGTAGCAAACCATGAGGATAATATATTGGCAGTCAAAAGAAAGTATGTGAAACCTAAATTTCAGAAGATAGGTGTGGAAGCCCTAGTGGAAAAGCAAGCCCTGATCTAATGCCAATATATTTAGAAGTAATGCCAGCTCTATTTCATGACGTAAATAGAACATTTTTCAAACCCAGAAATTTCTAACTACAGACACAGAAATAGAATGTCAGTAGGAGGAACAAAATTTCATTATACTAAGTGGCTCCAAAAAGTTTTCAAAATTTTAAAGTAATGAAATAAAAAATAAAACTCACTATGTTTCCAAAAAGATTTTCATAAATAAATTATGCATACTGAAGGAAATATGATCTACCTATTGTGTTCATTTATAAATGTAACACTGCTGGTGATTTTAAATAAATGGTATCCTTAAAGTGTAGAAGTTTTTTCCTTTATTCAGAGGGTCACATTTATAAAAACAAAACTGATTATACAAATAAAAGTTTATGCTAGATTGAAATCTTAAAGAGTATTGTTGTTGTTGTTAGGTGCCGTCCAGTCGGTATCCTACTCATAGTGACCCTCATAGGGTTTTCAATGGCTGACTGTTTCGGGATTGCCTTGGGAGTGGATTGCTAGGCCCTTCTCCCATTTTTGGGGTGCTGATAATTGAACTGGGGACCTCAGAGACTGCAGTGCAGCGCTCTACCAACTGAGCTAAATCCCAGCCCTAAAGAGTATTAGCCACTTATGAACTTTACAACATCAGTCATCTATATCATGATGTTGTTGTTAGGTGTCATAGAGTCAGTGTCTGACTCATAGTGACCCTGCATACAAGAGACAAAACATTATTGTCATGCTTCTCTGCTATTCATAGGGTTTGCAATGGCTGATTGTTTTGGGGAGTGGTTGCTGAGTCCTTCTGCCAAGCCTATAGCACCTGGTGTTCCCAGGCAGTCTCCCATCCAAGTACTAGCCAGGTCTGACCCTGGTCATCTTCTGAGATCTGACAAGATCTGACACCACAGTGGTCCAGCTGCAGGCTCTGTGCTACTATAGGCATATATCTAGACTCTTTTGTCATTTCACAACATAACTGGTTTATAGAGATACGAGGTAAAATCATGGGCATGTACTGTTGTTTTAATAATGTGTGGACTTTCAAAATCTCTACCAGATTTATTAGCCTTTTCACTTATATCCAAATCCTTAGTATCTTCTTTCATTTATGTTTAGGCTACTGCATACTTGGGTTTCATACTTCTACTAAACTATACCTTATACAGTAGAAAAGAAACATAAAGATATAAAGTAATGACTAAATTTCATACATTTGGACAAGTAAAATTATTTCAGGATTTTTTTTCCTAGTTGTTGTTAGGTGCCATCGAGTTAGGTCCAATTCATAGTGACCCTGTGTACAATATAATGAAATCCTCTCTGGCAGTGTACCATGCCCAGCTCTATTGTCAATGTTTCTCTGCTATTTATAGGGTTTTCAATGGCGGATTGTTTTGGGAGTGGATTGCCGGGTCCTTCTCCCTAGCCTGCAGCACCTAGTGTTCCCAGGTGATGTCTCATCCAAGTACTAACCAGGTCCAACCAGGCTTAGCTTCTGAGATCTGATGGGATTGGATGCCACAGTGGAACAACTGCAGGCAGATCACAATAATCATATTATAATATGTATATGTTTTTAAAACATTTTATTTGTTAATATTATAGTTAATATGTAGTGTATTATAACGTATAGTTGTGGTATATATGTCAAAGAACACACTTAGGGTATTATTACTTTCATAAGACTGATGGTTTTCTTTCTTATAAACAAAAATTGTTCCTTAAGGAAGCACAAGCTAGAGCTTGGGTGATTTATAACTCAAGTTGCTTCTAAATGTATCAGTTTTCTTGACTTGTCATTGTCTGGCTAGGGAATAGCACCTTAGCACTTGAGGCCACCCACAAGGCTGACTATGGAAACTGCCTTAGCAACCAGCTTCAGTCTTTCAAGTCAGTTTCTTAATAAATCAAATTCATTTCTGCTCTGGTCTCATACACTATGTAGACTTGAGCCAAAATTTTGGGTGAGAGTGGATGGGGTCTGTGCCCTAGAGTTGGTCTTAGCCACACAGTCCTATAAAATAGAAAAGGTTCCCTTGCCCTTTGTACCCTCCCACCAGTTCTTACAAAAGCATTTTCTCTACAACCTGAAACCATTTTCTTGTTTCCAACTACTTGCTTATGTTGAATTGCCACCTACTATTCCACCAGGTGAATGGTATTTAACTGATGGGTATATGGGTCTATCTCAAAGAATATGAAACAAGAATATTCAAACTTAGTCTCTGCTTAGAAGTTTCCTATTATCAGTACATTCACATATCAAAATAACTAAAGAATCTTAATATGAAAGAAATCTGATTGTTCCAAACATTTGGTGCAAACCTTTTGCTTTTTCATTTTTCTTACTACCTACTAACACTCATGGGCTAGAGTTTAGCTCCACACTCTCTGACGATCCAGATTCGATGACCAGCACTGCAAAAAAGGGGAGAAGGACATGGCAATCCACTCCTGAAGCAATCCACAAAACAATCAGTCCTTGAAAACCCTATGGAGGGTCACTATGAGTCTGACCCGACTCAAGGGCACCTAACAACTAACATTCTGAAAAAACATGTAAAAATGCTCCTTCATCACTCTTCTGAGAGGTATCTGCATTTCTTAGGAGGTTTTGATGAATGTTTATAATATCATTTCAGATACCATGGCTGGTAGTGGTAGAAATAGTTGTAGTCAAGGAACCAATACTGACACATCCTGAATCCTAGTAGTGACTAGTCTGTGTGCTGTTAAAAACAGCAGCTCATATTTATTGAGAGTTTTCTGTGTAAAGTTCACTATTTCAAGCATTTCATATACATTAGCACATGCAAGCCATCAACCATCCAGTAGGTAGGCAGCATTGCTTATCCCTGTTCAGATGAGGAAACTGAGGCTCAAAACACTTAAATCACTTTACACAAGTAACACAGACGGTATGTGGTAGAACTGGAATTCAAATTCAGGCAATTTGGTGCCAGCATCTCTGCTTATAAGCATCTCTAATAAACCTTTAAAATTAGATAAATTTGTTTGTGTATGAAGAGTAATCAAGTTACACAAAAATATAAACTGTTATGATTCTAGGATATATAGACATCCTTGGGATTGGCACTTGCTGATTTTCCTTCCCTCTATTTGTGACAGAAAAAGCTTTATAAGAACAAGAGCCAGGTGCAGTGGTGCGTACCTATAATCCTAGCAACCCAGGAGCTGGAAGCAAGAGGACTGGAGTTCAAGAGCAGAGGTAGCCTGCATAACTTGGCAAGACACTGACTCAAAAGGAAATAATACATGGGCTGGAGTACAGCCCACTGTTAGAATGTTTGCAAAGTTATGTGAGGCTCTGGGTTTATCCCCCAAGTAAAGAAAGGAAGAAAGGAAGAAAAAGAGAGAGAGAGAGAGAGAAGAAAGAAAGAGAGAGAGAAAGGAGGAATGGATGAAGGGAGGAAGGGGGGAGGGAAGGAAGGAAGGAAGAAAAAGAGAAAAAAGTAGACTCAAACAGAGCAAACTCACTAAAAATTGCTAAGTCATGATAGTGAAGTTTAAGTATCAACTGAGCATCAAGGCAGGGGAGATTCATCAGCCCCCACAATGGAGCAAACCTTAAATGAAGGAATTGGTTTTCAGCAATGCCTATTCAAAACAGAAATGCTCCCCTCTCACAAATATATTTGATAATTCAGCATATATAATTATGGACTTCCTGTACTGATTTTTTTTTAATCAAGAAAGAGTATGAGAACAGATTTATCAGAATTCCTGTTTGTAAGTGTATTAGTCAGCTTTCTGTGACTATCAAGTTTGGTTTGGGCTCATGAATTTGGAGGTTTCAGTCCATGCCTGGTTAGCCCCATTACTTTCGAATCTGTGTTGAGGTAGCATATCATGGAAGGGACCACGTGGAAAAGCAAAAACATTCACGCATGCAGGGAAACAGAAGAGAAAAAGGATGGGCTGGGGTCTCAATATCCCCTTTGAGCACACGGTCCGAGTGACCGAAAGCCCTAACATTGGCCCCATCTATTAGCGGTTCCACTTCCCTCCCAATAGCACCACCATCTGGGGACCAAGCCTTTAATTTGGGGTCCTTTGAGGGACACTTTTCTACACCATAGCAGTAAATACAAACCAGAAGCAGTACTATAAACAAATGAAAATGTCCACATGCATATGTTTTATCCTTATTAATTACCAATAAAAAAATGATTCTGATCAACTATGCTGGAGTAAAAACTGACTCAATTTTCTATTCTCTCTGCAAAAAAAAGACACTGAAAAATTATTACAACATCATTGATAATGAGAGAGATAATTAACATATAAGAGCCAAAAATATAGAAGAAAATACATAGAAATACGTCAGACAGTTATTTAATAGAAAGAGTACACTTCTTTGTGATGTTAGTGATATTTGTCATCTTAATCAAATTTGTAATTTTTATGATTTTTCTTCATGTTACATATTCTCTATCGCACCTAATTTTCTATGTATAATTTTATATTCATTTTTCTAAAATGTGGTCTGCAAAATTATACAAATTTCTGCTCCCTGAATGCACCTATGATTACAGTATGACCTCCATGTTAAACATCCATAAGTGGGTTGCTTAGATATCTGTTATATCCTACAGTCAAAGGAGAAATACATTTTAAATCATTTTCAAATGGTCTTTAGAAGTACTTACATCTGCTAAAGTGCTGTATAATGCACTTGCACAACCCACTGATTTCTCCCAGATTTCATTTTCTCATGATTCCTAACTCTCTACCCGGTCACTATCTAAGGAGGAACAGTGGAGAAAACTTGCCTACTCTGCAGTTTAGATGGTAGGCTCCTCTTGTGTTGTTAATGTATTAATTATACTTGTACATAAGCATCTTCATTTGTTCTGCTTTTAAAATAGAGCTCTCTCTATGCAGGGTTCCAAGCCAATGCAGGGAAGAACTTTACAAAGAATAAAAGACAGAAAAATCCTTTGATAAACGTACTAACCTGAACATATTCAAAATGGCATTTATTGGAAGAACACAGTCTTATATTTATAGAAATAATTATGGAAGGATAACACCCCAAATCCAAACAATAGAGATCTTTAGGTTGTGCAGGTATAAGCATTTTCTTTCTTCTCCTATGTTTAAAATGTCTTTTAGCATTTCAAAATGCTAAATAAAATTAAAATATACTACCCATTTATGATGAAAAATAAAAGCTAACAAAGTGAACTTTTCCTAGGAACATAAAATGTCCTACATTAGTTAAAAAAATGTACTGGACTCAGGTTATTGTCCATCACCATTACTTACAAGAAACTGACAGAACATAACAAATACTAAAAACAAGTCATTGTAATAATTATAAACACAAACAGAAATAATCACATCCTAATTTATATGTACTATGAGGGAACAAAATCAATTTTTATTTTTGCTAGGTTTGCAGAATTCAGCAATCTGGTGTGAATTAGGCAGAGAAGAATGACAAGTACTCCAAAGTAGATATTACATGCTTCTTTGAAGTAGTCAATAAAGATACTTGGATATTTTACTTTAAATAGAAGTGGTTGTTTTACTTTAACTGGAATGCAGTAGTTTTGAACAAGTCACTGAAACTGGGAGACATCCAAAAATGCCTCTATGTTACCAATAAACAAATATCTATGAAGGATTTACTATGCCAAGAACTTTGCTTGTTCTACCCATTGCACATGAGTACAGCCTATTCCATTTTCTTCTGAGCTTTGATCATAACACAGCTAACCAGTGGCAGATCTAAGAAAAATTCCACAGCAGGAGTGGAATCTTTCTGATTCAAACTGATTTCAAACCAACATTTGTCATTAAAACGTACACATATTTTTTGTCCTCCTTCCATATTCTCTCTGCATCTTGGTCCACAAAATACATCATTATCTCTGTCAGACAAGTATAAGAAAGGCAGATGCTATGACTTGTCTCAGAGAGAGATGAGAATGTGAACAGTGAGGAGGAATGGGGGACCCAGTCACAGATACTGCTCCCTGTCCATAGCAGTGACTGAAGCCTATTCCAGATGGACGTGAGAGCAGATGTGTAACTGGGTGAGTCCAGAGTTGATAATACTTAGGGGTAGAGGTAGTGGCTCCAGTGATGAGGAGAAAAGAAACTGATAAATTCATTTGTTCACTGTCAGGAGGGAAGAGGGCATCCTAGGGCTGTATTTCTGATCTTTAAAGCATAACACACATCACTATTCACCAGGTTTCCAAAATTCAGTTCATACCAGCCAATCATCCCTGAGTACTAATTCTTCAAAGGTTAGTGTTTCCCTCCTCCCACCCTGGAAATATGACCATCTGTACAACTAGTGAATTAGATTGCTGTGGATTGGATATAAAATGGCCCCCAAAGGCTCATGTGTTGAAAGTTTGTCCTCCAGTGCAGTGTTCAAAGGTGGAGCTTTCAGAAAGTGATTGGATCATGAGAGCTCTGATCGAATTAATGGATTAATCCATTGACGGATTCATAACTGAATGGACTACTGGAAGGTGGTAGAAAGTGAGAATAAACAGGCATACACTGATTACCTCCAGATATTAGAAGAGGTTTCTATGGGTAAATGCCATTCCATTTTCAGTGACAGCAGTGCCGATTATAACGAGGGCCTTAAAACAACACTTAAATGTTCTATTAGAAACTGGTGACCACAAATGAGCCAATTTTGTCAACTTCAGTTTGTTTATTGCCCATAAGGCATCAATTCCCAGAAACTGGAAACATGTTGGAAATATTAATGAAAAAATGCCATGAAAAACAATTCTTCACACAAAACATCTTCTACATCTCAAAGTATTTTACATAGTGTAAACCATTAAATACAAAAACTAGTACTGGATCACAGCTATATTTAAAAATGTGTGGGATCAGAATCAATCTTATTGATTAAACTTGGTGGTAAGTGAAAGATGAGGACTCTGTTCAAAGGAGCAAAATTTAGAGCAAAACAGTAGCTGCCTGCTCTGTGTGGAGACACTGAAAGATGGCTTTCCCAGTATGCATCAAAACCTAATCACCAAGAATACTTTGGATAAAATTAAAAATTAATTTACTTAATATTTTGGCTCCAAGATGGGCATACAAAACCATACAATCAGAAAGGAAATGACTTTAAAAATCTCTTTAGCAATAAATGCAAGTTATTAAAACCAATATATGTAGCATAGAATCCTAAGAGCACAGGTTTTACAACTAGATAGACCCAAGTCTGAGCATTGTGTCCACCTCTAGATCAGTTTTTCCTTAACTTCTGAAAGAAAGCCTCATTTTCAGAATCTATGAAAAGAGGATAGGAATAGAATTAAGGGAAAAAATGCATAAGAAATCTAGTATCTTGCATAACATTTTAATATCAACAAAAATACTATGAAAAGTAACTAGGGAGAGTTTAGTATTTGAAATTTAAAAACAGAAATAGAAACAAAACACTAAATTCAAGAGTATCTCATTTTACTAGGTTTTTAATGACCAGATTTGGTCATATTAAATAGTCATGGATTCTTATTCCATTTATTGGGATTCCTCAACATGAATTTTCAAGTTTCTTTACTTCTGTAAAGAAATGGAGCTGAAAAAGTTACAATAAGTACAAACCATATACAAGGTGTTAGTTTTTAAAAGTACAGAGAATGTTTAAATTTAAAAACATATTACATTAAGCCAGGTGCAGTGGCCCACACCCCTAATCCTGCAATTTAGGAGGTGGAAGCAGGAGGATCACAAGTTTGAAGCCCAGGCAGCCTGCATAACTTAGAAAGACCCTGTCTCAAGACAAAAAGTAAAGAATAGGCTGGAGGTGTGGCTTAGTGGCAGAGCACCTGCAAAAAAGTATACATAAGTCCCTCGACTCAACTCCTACCCCAGAACCACACACATAAAAAATTATTACATTAAAGGACACATTGCCATTGAATTCCATCAAAATAATCCTCCTGGCTTTGAACACACTTATCCCATTCTTTCCACTTTCTGAAGCAATTCTGGAAATACTCTTTGGTGAGTATCTTCCATTTCATCCTCCATCAGACAATCATCTATGTCACACATCGCTTCAGGTACCCCAATTTCTGTCAAATGAAAACATTAAAGTGTGCTCTTATCCACTTTGGGGATTTAGCTCAGTTGGTAGAGCACTGCGCTGCAGTATCTGAGGTTCTGAGTTCAATTCCCAGCACCGCAAAAATGGGAGAAGGGCCTGGCAATCCACTCCCAAGGCAATCCCGAAACAGTCTGCCATTGAAAACCCTATGAGGGTCGCTATGAATTGGATACCGACTTGACGGCACCTAACAACAACAACAACTTATCCACTTTATTCACTGGATGTGGTACCATGCAGCTTCTGGCTCTTACCCAAGGCAAAATAACCATGAAAGGTAAACCTTTGGAATTGATTTAGGACATCGAAGCAGCCATGACAGTGCAACTGCAGACACTCACCAAGGAGGACTTCCAGAGCTGCTTCAGAAAGTGGCAGGAACAATGAGATAAGTGTGTTTGAAGCCAGGGGGAGTATTTTGAGGCAGACAAATAGCAATGTATCTTTTATTGTAATAATATTTTTAAAATTTAAACCTTCACCCTGTGTTTTAATCATGCCTTGTATCATGCCTTGAAATTGTTTGAAAACAATTTCAAAAGCCACTACCATTTCAAAATTTGAAAGAGAGAGAAAAGAAAAA
Source organism: Pedetes capensis (assembly GCA_007922755.1). NCBI lineage: Eukaryota > Metazoa > Chordata > Mammalia > Rodentia > Pedetidae > Pedetes > Pedetes capensis. The sequence goes on from VMDO01001959.1 coordinate 76,176, forward strand.
GACAGAATTCAGGAATGTCAAAGTTATAAAAATCCCATATAATTTAAGAACATAGTAAATAATAATAAAGCTTGTAGCAATAATTAAGGAATACCTAAGCTCAAAGGCTTCTAAATTTTTTGAAAAAATCGAGGAGATTCCCAACTTAGAACAAAAATAATATATGAATAAAAGCCATACATATGCTGACAATAACCATACAAAAAATCTAAATTAAAAACTAAAATAGGTTGTAATCTGTGGTAAACTTGGAGAATATTCTTAGCAATAGCATGTCAGAAAGAAGAGTGCTAAATAAATCCAAAGAAACCCCTATTTTATAAGACCAAAAGAATTATCAGACACTGAAGGTATTATAAAGTAGTGTAACCTATTCACAAATCAAGAGATATAAAAATGTTCATAACCTTTGAGAAATTTTCCTGTGAGAATTCATCATAAGACCATGAGACAAAAGAATCACAAATCCTCAGTGTAAAGACACATGCTTACCACCTCATTACCTGTATCAGTAAACCAGAAAAAAACTAAATGTCCAATAACAAAACAAAGGTTAAATACATTTAGAATATTCAATTAAATTTAATAAGTATGAATTTGAACATGTTCTACATGCCAAACACATAGCTAACCGTAGTATGCAAAAATTAAGATATAATGTTGTTGTTAAGTGCCATGGAGTTAGTGTCCAACTCATGGTGACCTTATATACAACAGGCAAAACAGTATTGTTAGTGCTTCTTTGCTATTCATAGGATTTTCAATGGCTGATTGTTTTTTGGGAGTAGGTTGCCAAGTCCTTCTCCCAAGCCTACTGCACCTTCTGTTCCCAGGCAGTTTCCCATCTAAATACTAACCAGGCCTGACCCTGCTTAGCCTTCGAGATCTGATGGGATCCGGTGCCACAGTGGTATGGCTGCAGGCAAGATATGATAGTGCTGCTCAAAATACAGTCTCATTCTCAAAGCAACCATAAAACCATTAGAAAGACTGCAAACAGATAAATCTTTATGATAAAAGTTAAACTATAAAAATGTGAAAAAGAATATATAACATGGTATGATTTGAGTCTTTAAAAAAGTCAACAGAGTAGAAAGAAATATAAGCATAAAAATTGGTATTCAATTATAGGGTGTTTACAATCCATTATCACCAATCTTAGATTGATAAACTATTTCTTATCCTACCTGTCATGCATCAAATATCACCTTTAAACATTTTTTTAGTGGACAGGAGATATTTTCCTCAGTAAATTCCATCTGTTTGTGGCAGCATGTGCTATAATACCAGAAATGCTAATATATTCTGAGAACATATAAAAGTAACTAATGGAAATTATAAAATTGACAAACCTACCCCATCTAAAGAAAAAAAAGTATTGTAAGCAAAAGAATTTTAAATTTACTCATATGCACCAATGGGAAAAGTTCCAAACTGATACTTGATGCCTTTATTGAATCTAATTTCTCTGCTCAATCCCTCTGTCCAACTATACAATGAAATCTTTTCATATTTCCTGATCTTTGGCTAACTTATTGATTTCATTTACTAGGTGTAAGTGATATGTTCGCTATATGCAATCCTGTTTGCACTCAAAGTTTCATTAAAAGTACTAATACACATTTCACGCATGCAAAATTGATGGAGATTCCGGTCCTAATTTAGCTATGCACGGAATACTATCATCTGGAAATAATTATCATCTTCTTGCTCTACTTTATCCTTTATTGTTATTTTTTATTATTAATACAATCATTTGATATATTTTAATCAAGCATTTACTATATCATGGATACTTATTTTAGCACTGAGGATTAAGCAATGAACAAGTAAAAAAAGTCCCTGTCTCCCATACTGCAGTTGAGGAAATATAAAATAAAAACCAAATATAATTCAGATCATAATAACTGCTGTAAAAACAATAAAGCATATGATCAGTAAAAGATTGATTAGGATGGAGGTGGGCTGCTTTGACTCTTCTAAAGGGACAATATATGAGTAGAAGCCTGAATGAAGTGGGAATTGATATAGCCACAAGCCACATGAAACTATCAACACTTGCAACAACTTAACCAATATTATAAATCTCTTCTGAAAAAAATGTAAACCAGAAAGGTGATTTACAGTTTCTTCCTTTCTATGCTGTTAGTTCTGAAAAGTGGAGTCTGAGCCCACAGATGCTGAAACAATGTGCACTCACAAAGAAGTACAGACCAGGGGTGAACTGATCCTCTGCCACCAAACCAAGGTGAGCACACTTCTTATAAGTGTAGCTGAGAGGTAGCTTTGAAACACCCAAACTCTCAAAAGGCCAAAAACATCCCTTTACGTTTTTGTCAGGTTGTCTATATTTTTTTTAGTTATGCCAAGCAAAAACATGCACTGTAATCACCTGAAGAAACATGTTTTACCTGGACCAAGGTAAGACAAAAATCACAATGAAAAGTGAGGTTTCTCATTCTAATAAAGCATTCTGTGGCTCCCCAAATCTCTATATTAATAGATTCTCTATCTATATCATTCCCTTAACCACTGCCACTGCCCAGAAACAAGGTGGGATTTACATGATTTCTTTTGCTCTCCCCTGCCGCCAGTGTTTTTAAACATATTTTGGATATTAACACAGGCAAACAAAAAAAAATTTAGTCCTTGGTAATTTTTTTTAAGAAAAATTTCCTCTTCCCCCTCTCTGTACCTATTTCTTTTTTCTGATTGTTTTTTAACTTGGCCAGTTACAGGTGGCTACCAGCAAAGAGCTCTACCCTGCCATTAACCAAATAGAAGCCTCACTGAAAAGGATCAAGAGCTGTGTTTCATCAGTTTAACATCCCAGCATTAGCACTAGCCAGGCAGACACAGCCAGCTGGCCAAGACAAACACATGGGGCTTGGCTAAGGGGGGCGGGGGCAGTTTCTGGAGACAGTCCTCCAGTCTAAACTTCTTAAGGGCTTGGTATAAACGTGCTTTTATTGAAAAGGTGCTGTTCCATCTAAAAAGCACAGCTTCAATGCACACACTGCTGCCTTTCACTAGTTCTGTTGGCTTAAGGTGTGTGCAGCTCAGTGACTGCAAAACCTGCGTCACAGCTACCTGCTGCTCCCTTTCTTGATCCCCAAACCAAACCCCAGGGAGCCACACTGAACACTGACTGTTTTATCAGAAAGAAAGCAAGGGTGCAGGAGGACCTGGGGCCCCAGAGCCTGCTCCAACTCTATCGAAATCTAGAGGTACAGTAGGGCAATAAGTGATTATAGGTCTCCTCTGTTTCTCTAGGCTGGCATTCAGAATTTAAACTCAGTACAAGGATATCACCCCCTTGTTTCTCTTCTAGCATTTGCTGGTAACCAAACATTTCTTAAAGGTTAAGCCTCATGGGCATGGGGGTGAGGGAAGTAGAAAATCAGTTGTGAAATCTATAAAAATGGAAAAGATTTTACATAAAATTCTAAATTTTAACTGTAAAAGTTTTCAATCACCACTAATATTTATTGACTGTTTAGTTTGTGCTGAACTCTGAGGGAAAAAGTGCTGGGGATATGACAGAAAATATGACCCTCACTATTCTGGAGGAACCAGCAAGCTAATTCTGTTGAATGCTGTTGGCAAAAACTAAGAATTAAAATTATAACATTCTGGAAGTTCATAAGATGTGGATTCCTACAAGTGTGGAAAAAAGTTTCTATGTAATGAACTGAAGTTTCATGAGCCAGTTTAGAAAGGTAGCCTCACAACTTAGCATTTGGCCTGTGTAACCTTCCTCCTAGAAGTTTTAGGCATTTATTTAAACGGTGTGTGAGCAAAAGAGTATTTGAGCATTGTTGATCACAAGAGCCATCCACAGGAAGGCCAGGTGACTTTCATTCATTCATCCTCAAAATATTGGGTTTCCAAGATGTGCCAAGTACTCCATGGAGATGGAAAAGCAGACTTCAAACCCATGAAAAACTGCGTTCAGTTTCAGGTGAGGGTTCAATATGTTAAAATGCAGGTTTGGGTTTGGTTTGGGTTTAAATATTCCATGTAGACAGGAGGGCTTCAAGCTGAACCCAAACCCAAGCCCTGAACCCATTCCAGTTCAACTACTTAAAATTTTTCTGAATTTGAAAGCCAGGCTTAGTGGTGCACACATGTAAGCCCAGGGACCTGGAAGGCTGAGGCAGGAGCATCAAATGTTCAAGGCCAGAGATAGCCTGCAAAACTTAGCAAGACCTTGTCTAAAAACAAAAAATCAAAAATGAGCTGAGGGTGCAGCTCAGTGGTAGAGCACTTGCAAACCAAGTGCAAGATCCTGGATTCAATCCCATAGTAGAAAAGAAAAGAAAAGAAAAGAAAAGAAGAGAGAGAGGAGAGGAGAGGAGAGGAGAGAAGGAAAGAAAGGAAAGGAAAGGAGAGAGAAAAAGAAAGGGAAGGAAAGGAAAGGGGATAATTTCTGAACCCAAACCTTAACCTGAACCCAGTAAAAATCTGGGCTCAGATTCAGCTTTTAATTTTTTAATCATTAGCTCTTTTATTATACATAAAAATTGAAAAAAAAACTGTCTATCTACACATATAATTTTAAACCTGAACCCTCTACATTTTACTGTATTGAACCCACACCCAAACCTGAGCCCAATTTTTGTGGGTTCGAAGCCCTGCAGAAAAGCATTTGCCTTCATGAGGTTTACAATCCAATTCAGGAGAGAGAAGAAGTTATTAGACATTGTCATTTAGTCAGTGATGGCAGTGATCCTAAAAAATGATCCTGAGTCCTGGGAAGATGTGAAGTGAGACACAGGGCACCGAGGGACTGTTTTAAGAAAGGGTGATCAAGGGAGGCTCTTCTGCAGAAGCAATGCTTGAGCAAGAATCTGCAAGGGTCTGAAAAAATCAAAAAGAATCAAACTTGTAGGAGTGGCTGGCAAAAGGAACAGCAAGAGGAAGAGAGGAGTTAGGGAATTCCAGGAAGAAGGCAGCCAGTGGGGCTGGATGCAGCCAGCCCCGGTGGAGAGGAAGGTTGGAGGTTGGTCTCAGCCAAGGCCTGATCATTGAAGGCTTTGCAGACCCTGGTGAGGAATCTGACTTTTATTTTGACACTGATGGAAGGAAGGCTACTCAGATGGGCAGGCTAAACATGGGGGTGATTAAATTTATTCATTTAAAAGGCCACCCTGGCTATATTCATTCATCTAAATATTTCTTGATCATTTACTATATCTACATACTGGCAATACAGAACTGACCAGAAAATGCAAAAATCTCTACCCTAGTGAAGTCTGGGCACAAAGCAGGGCGCATTCAGGAGCAATTAACACAGAGCAAACAAACATGTTTAATATTTCAAATGATGTAATTTCTGAAGAAAAAGAATGAGTGGAATATGACAATGGAAGATGCTAGTTCAGAGAAGCTGGTTGGGGAAGATCTCTGGGACAGAATGGCAGAGATCTACAGAGCAAACATCTCAGATAGGCAGACCACCAGTGCAAAGGTCCAGAGAGTGAGCACCTTCAACAGTGGCTGGCACTGTGGCTCGGGATTGGGGAGAGGAGGGGCACAGAAGATGTCAGAGCAATACCCTATGGCTGTCATATGCAGCCTGTGAGCCATGGAAATAAGTACAGATCATGTACTGAATGACAAGGAAGACCACTGGCTAGTCTGAGCCCAAGGGTGACAATCTGACCTACATTTTGAAAGGAATGGTCTAACTACACCATAGAGAAAATACAATAAAGCAATAAAGACAAATACAGGAATTCTTGTTAGACCCCAGGAGATGTGAACAAGAAGGACTATGAGGAGTAGTGCGAGTCTGGACATATTCTGAAGGCAGAGCCAACAGGATTTGGTAAGGAACAGAGTGGGAAAAAATTATTGACAAAAGATAACAAGTGCCAGTGAGGATGTGGAGAAAAGTGAACCCTTAAATGCTATTGGTGGGAATGTAAAATGATATATCCACTATGGAAAACTGTTATGGAAGTTCCTCAAAAAATGAAAAACAGAATTACTACAGGATCCAGCAATACCACTACTGGGTATATATCCAAAAGAAATGAAATTAGTATATGCAAGAGACATTGCACTCCCATATTCATTGTAGCACTATTCACAATAGCTATGACATGCAAACAACTTACATGCCCATCAACTGATGAAAGAATAAAGAAAATGTAGTATACATATACCATGGAATATTATTTAGTCATGATAAAGAATGGAATCCTCATTTGTGACAACATAACCTGGAACTAGAGCTCATTATGTTAAGTGAAATAAGTCAAGCACAGAAAGACCCATACCACTTGATCTCATTATGTGAAATTCTAAGAGGTTGACCTTACAGAAGTTGAGTGTAAAATAATAGTTACCAGAAGCAAGGCAGAATAGGGATGTGGAGGGGAAAGATGGAGAAAGATGCTCAATTGTTACTAAGTAACAGAGGAAAGCAAGAAGTTCTAGTGTTCTGTTGCACAGTAGGGTGATTACAGATAATGGCATACTATAAATTTCAAGGGCTGGGATTTAGCTCAGTTGGTAGAGTGCTGCTCTGCAGTCTCCGTGGTCCTGGGTTTGATTCCCAGTACCGCAAAAATGGGAGAAGGACATGACAATCCACTCCTGAGGTAATCTTGAAACAATCAGTCATTGAAAACCCTATGAAGGTCACTATGAGTTGGACACAACTCAACAGCACCTAACAACATAAATTTCAAAAAGCTAGAAGAAAGGATTTGAAAGCTTTTGCCATAAAGAAATATAAATGAGGAAAGGATATGCTAAACCTCATTTGAACATTATACAATGCACACATGTATCAAAACATCATTTTGTAGCTCACAAATATGTACATCTTTTATGTGTCAATTAATTTTTTTAAAGAACGAGAGCCTAACTGGGTACAGTGGCACACGCCTGTAATCCAGTGGAGCCTCTCCACTCCGGGAAGCAGATGCAGGAGGATCACAAGTTTGAGACCAGAGAGTCTGCGTAACTTAGCGAGACCCTGTCTTGAAAAGTAAAAAAATGGGCTGAGGGTTCAGCTCAGTGGTCCAGCACTTGCAGAGGCAGAGCATGCAAGTGTGAGTCCCTGGGTTCAATCTTCAGTACCAAAAAAAAAAAAAAAAAAAGAGAGAGCCTATAAAATGACTAATGGTTTTTGTCTTAGATGCAATATTTTTTCTAGAATCCTTCCCATCTCTCCGGTTACATCTTCTATATATCTCTGGAGGATTCTATTTAATCTAATATACTGGCCTAAGTACTAACCTTGACCATAATCTCTTTTCTGTTTCTATATTCTCTTCTTGACTATTTCCATTATACCCACTGCTTCAACTATTACTGAGTGACAGAATGGAAAGCATTGTGCTTTGGGGTTACATAGGCCTAGGCTTATTATAAATTCTACCACTTCCAGCTATGTGATCAATAGGTAGGATACACGGCCTCTGTGAGTCTGCTTCCTCATTTGTCCATGAAAGATGGCAGTATCTCAGAGAGACAGAGACAATTTCATATACTAGGCTACAAACCTCACTATGTCCACGGCACACTGAAAGTCCTCAATCACTGTTTCAATGTTTTATTTTTTGTTTCCATTTCTATCTTCAGCTAAAAGCCCTTTCCATAAATTTTGTTTCTCTTTTCTATTTTCCATAGTCACCAAAACCTAAAGTGTAAGAGTCATCCTTCACCACTCCAGCTTCTTCAGAACCAAGTTCTAATTGCTAAATCTGCAGATGCAAATTCGAAAGCACTTCTTGATTTCATTTATCCTGATAATACTATTCTTAGGTACCCCCAAGACTGTGCTGACCACCATCTTTAAATCCAAAGTTTATAGGCATCTCACAATAAATCAGGTTAATATCCAAAATTTCCCTTAAAATACACATACTTTAATGGAAAAATTAAGCAAATATTCTGGAGTTCTCAGCTTTTGATTTGTTTTAAAAGTACATCAGAATTTTACTAGCTATTACCCTCCTATAATTATACATAAGAGGAGCTAGATATATCGGTTATATTAATGGACTCTCCCCATGGCTAGCCTTATTTAAATAAAAGATCTAGAAAAACAATGATTAACAAAAGCATTATCCATACAAAAAGTTATGTAACACTTGCCTTTGAGGCATACATAATGTGTTAGGTAGATCATTTCAGTTCTTTCAGACATGATTGCTTCTAACAGATCACAACAAAGTTAAATTAATAATGTCAAAATTGACATGCGAGAAAATAAAAACTTTAATCTTCCTGCCTTGGCTCATGGCTTATTTTCCCAGTTCATATCACATGATCCCTCCCTTCAACTGCCAGCCACACTTCTAAATTAAACTACATCTCACTTATTTTTCGTATTTAGTGGAGAAAGCTGTCTCCTAGGTTTCAATAAGAAGACAGCAGAGCATCTTTCTCACCAGGAATAATAATTGAGGGGTCTTTCATAATTTTCCACATACAATTTACTATAGAACATGAATTTTAAATCATACTACAATCATAATTAAACCCTACTCATCCATCATCATTACGTACTTAACAAGTTAGCACTCTTTCTCCCCCTAGTGGATGAATGCATACAAAATAGTGTTTTCCCAAGAATGGTAAAAAACTGAACCTGTAGAACATAGGTGGATATTCAGATACATATTTAGAAGATACATACAGTAACACTTAATCAGTCAACAGTATAGCCCAAGAGACTCATCAATACTTATATGAACATACTACTGTTGTTAGGTACTGCTGAGTAGAGTCCGACTCACAGCACCCCTATATATACCAGAAAGAAACACTCCCCAACATTGTGCTTGGCCTGGCACTTTTGTCAGTGCTTCTCTCTATTCATAGGGTTTTCAATGGCTGATTGTTTCAGAATTGTTTGGGGAGTGGGCTGCCAGGTCTTTCTCTCAATCCTATAGCACCTGGTATTCCCAGGTGGTCTCCTATCCAAGTATTAACCAGGCTCGCCCCTGCTTAGCTTCCAAGATCTGAGGGGATCTGACGTCAGAAATGTTCTTAATTCCAATTTCAAACCATCAGAGCAATGTAGCCTCAGGTTGGTTCCTTAACATCAGAGGATCCATTTCCTCACCTCTAAAACAGTTACTTCACAGGTTGTCCTGAGCATTAATAGAGCAAACATACATGAAGAACCCTGCACGGTACCAGGTAAGTACTTATTAGACCATTAATAAAATCCCCTTCCCTCCCTTCTCCCTGCTGCCCAACCCTTTACCTCTCCATGGTCAGCATACGTGGATCACTCAGACCTACCCTTTCAAATATTTTCCCCAACATGCTAAGTTTTTAAAAATACTCGTCCTCAGAGAAGACTTCAAGTTTGTGTGTAAGATAAAAAGAGGTTTAAGTTGGGAGAGACTCATGTTCAAATCCATTTTAGTCCACACTGAATCTGACCCTCCTGTTGGTTTCACTCTGAATCAGAATTCCAGCCCTTCCAGCAATCACTTGCCCTCATTTTACCTGACCACAGACCAAATGGCTCAAGTACAGTAAAAGTTTCTCCATCCCTCAGGCAGATATTCTAATCACCACTACCTTAGATGTAGAATAAGGGTTAGGGCTGTTTTCAGAAATTCTTCTACATTTCAAAGCAGAAACAAAGATAAATATATATGTAATAATGAGTACTTTTAAAAAATTAGGCCCATCCTCCAAAATATTCATGACTAGTGGTTCTCAACACTTGGTCTGTGAATTCCTGGGGTCACTTGAGACCCATTCTCTTAAGGGCGTTTTGCAAAGTCCAAACTATTCTTACCTTAGTATGAAGAAGTTCTTGCCTTTTTCACTGATATTTGCATTGATAGTGAAAAAGACAGTGGTGAGTAAAATATTTCAACTTTAGCTCAAATCCAGGCAGTGGTACCTAATTGTACAAGGAGTCACAGTCCTTTTCATCAAACACAGTTATAATAACATGCCAGTTGCCATTTTAAAAGTTCTGATACAGCAGTAACAATTTATTAATCTTATTAAATCTTCAGCCTTAAGTACAAAATAGTTGGCATCCTATGACATAAATGGAAAGTGCAAAGCCATGTTGCACTTCAATTGCATACAAAGATGCAAAGGATCTCAAAAAAGATCACTTGTGTGGTATCAGGTGTTATGAGTTGAATATTATTATTATTTGAAATAATGATTTACAGATAAATTATAGGTGCTCAAATTTGGGTATCTAGCAAACACTTTCTGGAAAATGAAAAGTAAGACTGTCTCTTCAAGGAAAATAGCTCACAGGATTTGTTGATAAGTGATAAAATTCAAAATTTCAAGAAAAACATCAGAATTTTGAAATACTTGTATCTGCCACTGTAGACCTGATAGCCTCTCAATGTAAACAGACTATTTTTGGTTTGTCTGTGGATTTATTAACAAGTGTCAGTGATGTAATATCTCATAACTCAGGGGCCTAGGACTTTCACAATGAACAATGCAGGAAATTATACAATCATATACAGATAAATAGGCCATTGAAAGTTTAACATGGATTTTAATGTAATACAGTACAAAATACTTGAAAAGGTTTCAGATTCCACATTGTAAATATCCTTTAAAATGCTGCCATTTGTTGAGTTTTAGCATACAATCAAATATTCTCAATTATATGAAAAGACTATTAAAATATTCTATTTCAACTGCATATGTTTGGAAACCCAGATTTTCTGTATATATTTCAACCAAAACAACACATCAAAATGCAAAATCAGATATGAAAACCTATCTTATCTTCACAAAGGGGTGAAGATAAGAAAAAATCATCATCCTAATGGATTTTGTTTTTGAAAAGATAGCTATCTTTCATTAAAAGTTACTTACATTAATACATACCAAGTTTATCATTATTATAAAATAAATAAGGTGATATTTTAAGGTTTTCTCAGCTTTAACTTTTAACATAAGTATACATAGGCATGACCTAACAGAATCTCTCTTTTTTTTTTTTTTGGCCGTACTGGTGGTTGAACCAGGGCTTCACGCTTGCATGCTCTGCAAGTGCTAGACCACTGAGCTGCCCCTGCCCCTGCCAGCCCATTTTTTTTTTTTACTTTTTGAGACAAGGTCTCATTAAATTATGCAGACTGCCTCTGGTCTCAAACTTGCCATCCTTCTGCCTCTGCCTCCCGAGTCCCTAGGATTACAGGCATGCACCACCATGCCTGGCGACCTAACAGAATCTCTTTATGGTCTTTGATAATTTTTCAAACCATAAGTCCCAAGGTCACAAAGTTCGAAACCCATTGCTGAAAGAAACCAAGATCTCCCACTGAAGAAGACTATGCCAGGAAAAATCACATCTCCTCCAATCTGAAGCCAAAATGCCAACAACTATGTAACATAAAGCAGATACTTAGGATTCCTTAGATAAATACAAGGAAGACTTAAAAATGAGAACTGAGCTTCACATCTGGAAATCTTAGTCCAGGAAAAATGAGAATGGGCTTGACAATAAAAATGACAAATACAAGGTGCAGTAATGTTTTTATAAATATTCTGATATTCATATAGTCTCAATCCCACTGCATCCTTGAATTTTTCTAAGGCCAAAATTCCATGCCCCATAGGAAAAAAAAAAGAAGCCTATAAAAAACAAACTACATACTGATCATTTTTCTTCTGAAAATAAAACATTATCCTCTATGACTGCAGAATACATGCCAAATACAGAATGATCCCTGGTGAAATATCTTTTAACAACAAGCAAAGCAATTGATTGTAAGTTTACACAGTGTATTAAGTCTCCTAAACAGTACTTTTGAGTTACATAAAAGTAGCTCAAGTTTTTGCTTCCACAAGACAGCCATTTTCTTATCTATTTTTTTCACCACAAACAGGCTAATTAGCCTACTAGTCCATGTTATAAATTGTTTGTAAGAATCTAATAATTTCATCTTTCCTAACCCCAATATATATTGGGGAAAAAGGTATTGAAATTGGATTTCATTCAAGAAAAGCATTGCTTCTTTTACTTTGTAGTTTAGGTGAATCTCAGTATCTAACAGAAAATCAGAGCTGTGCCAACAAATACTTGAATGCAAATAATTACTGAATATACTACACATACGACAGTCAAAATGAGGGGTGAAAATAATTCTTTATCCATGGATAGCTCATGTTGGCAGTTGTAGAATCATTGAAGTGTCAGAAACTTTTGTTAGTGATTTATTTCATGTTAAGACACAAGTCAATCTGAGGTGTCTCAACTTAATTGTAACATGTGATAACCAGGAGTATGAATGAGGGAGAAATTCTTCCAAAAAGCATCAAAGTCAGCAAAAAAAAAAAAAAATCCTTAATTTTCAATAAAGGTAAATTGGCACAGTAATCCCGCCTTATGCCCCATGGGTACATTCCAAGATCACCAATGGATACTCAAAATCACAGTACCAAACCTTATATATATTATGTGTTTCTCTATACATAACAATGGTACTGTTTAATTTACAAATTAAGCATTGTGGGAGATTAACAGCAACAAAATGGAATGATTATAACAACATACTGTAATAAAAGTTATATGAATGTGTACTTGCTTCCTTGTCTCTCTCTCCTCTTTGTTGTATTGTGTTACATTCCCCTTTCTTGTGATGGTGTGATATGATACAATGATGAGATCAAAGGAGATGAATAATATAGGCATTATGATGTAGTGTTAGGCTACTACTGACCTTCTAACCCCATGACAGAAGTAGGATCACCAAGCCATGTTGACCATGGGTGACTGAAATCACAGAAAGTGAAACTATGGATAAAGAAAAGACTACTGTACTCCTTATCAAACTTCTAAAAAGAATGAAATATCAACATTAATGAAAATAACTACATTGTTTACAGCCTTGCTACTCAATATGTGTGCCCAAAGAAGATCCTGGAGACCTTGTTTAAACAAAGATTATGGAATTTCATATCCAGAAAGGGTAGACTTACTTCTACTCTACCATGTGATTCTTCCCACTAAGTACAACCATAAACCCTGAAAAATATGAATACAACCAACTTGAGAGGATGCAAAAGGTGGAGAGAGAACACAGATGGTCGGACACCTCAGAATCCATGGTGAAGTGCTGGGTTTCCTTTTTGCCTCATGTATCTCAGATTTGGAGTGGGCAAAAGCTAGCAAGTAAAAAACATCAACAGGCAGGTAGGAGGAAGAGGGGAACTCCAACAAAAGCATGTTCTCTTTAGTCAAAATACAAGGAGAAGGCCAGCAAAACACAAAACTTTTAGATAATAACGGCTGTACCTCAGCCAAATAACACAGAAGAATCATTGGCCGGGCATGGTGGTGCACACCTGGAATCCCAGCTACTCAGGAGGCTGAGGCAGCAGGATCATGAGTTGAAAGCCAGAGACTGGGCACCTTAGTGTGCTCTTTGAACAGATATTTTAAAAATCTCTGGCAAGACTGACAAAGAAAGGAAAACAATACATAACTTCCCCAAATCAAGAATGAAACAAGATTCATTCAATAATAAGGGAATACAATGAACAACTGCATAATCATAAATGTAGCAATTTATAATAAACTATTTAACAACAAATACAATCAAATATGAAATTAATATTTTGAATAGCCCTATAAATACTAAAGAAATTACATTTATAACTTAAAACTCCCCAAAAAAGGAATCTCCAGGGCCAAATTGGTTTCGGTGATCAATTCCACCAAATAACTAAAGAAAAATTAACACCAACTCCATACAATCTCTTTTAGAAAATATAAGAGGGGGAACATTTACCAATTCATTCTATGAAACTAATATCACCCTGATATCAGAATTAGACAAAGACAAGACAGAAAAGACAGAATTAAAAAGAAAACTGCATATCAATATTCTTCATGAATATTTATGCAAAAATCCTTAGCAAAATATTACAACCAAAATTCAATAATAACAATATAAAAATTATACCAGCTGACCTAATGGGGTTTATTCCAAGGATGTGAGGGTGGTTTTACATTCCAAAATCATCATTATAATAGGATAATAGGATAAAAAAGAAATATCATATGATATCAATGGCTACAAAAAAGTTATGTGACCAAATCCACCACCCATTTATGATTCTTTTAAATGCTCTGATAGGAATAGAGAAGAACTTTTTCAGTTTGATTTTAAAAAAAGAAAAGAAAAGTATCTTCAAAAACACCTGCAGATAATATACTTACTGGTAAAAGACTCAGACTTTCCCCTTGAAGTTGACAACAAAGCAAAGATACCTGTTGTCAATACTCTTACTCAACATAGTTCGAGAAGAGGAAATAAAACCATTTATATTTAGAAAGAAGAAATAAAACCTTCCCTATTTCCAGATAATATGATGGTCTACATAGAAAATTCCAAGGAATCCAAAAAGTTCATAGAATAAATGAGGTCAGCAAAGTAACATGGTGTAAAATACATGTGAAAAAGTTCAACTGTATTTCATCCTAGCAGTAACATCAAAATTTTAAATGGAGTACCATTTACAATCACCAAAATGAAATATATATATATATATATATATATATATATATATATATATACACATATATATATATGTCTAAGAAAACATGTACAGACTTCTATGCTGAAAATTACAAGATACTAGTGAAAATGCCTGGTGTGGTGACACATGCCTGTAATCCCAGCAGCTGGGGAGGTGGAGGAAGGAGGATGGCAAGTTTGAGACCAGAGGTAGTCTGTGTAATTTAGTGAGACCCTGTCTCAAAAAAAGTAAAAACAAAAATGGGCTAGAGGTGCAGCTCAGTGGTCCAGCACTTGCAAAGCATGCAAGTGCGAGGCCCTGGGTTCAACGCCCAGTACCACCAAAAAAAAAAAAAAACAAGATACTAGTGGAAGAAGATAAAGATCTAAATAAACAGAAAGTATCTGCATGGATCATGGATTAGAAACAGTAAAGATGTCAATTCTCCTCAAATTTGCACATAAGTTTAATGCAATTCCTATCAAAATCCAAACAAGATTTATTGTAGCATAGATAGGATTCTGAAATGTTTGCAGGAAGGCAAAGTAATTAGAAAAGCTAAAACACTTTTGAGAAAAAAATAATAAAGCAGAAGTGATCAATACACCTAATTTCAAGACTTACATAGCCATAGACATCCAGATTATGTGGCATACTGTTGGTGGGATAAACACCGACCAATGGAACAGACTAGAGAATCCAGAAACTTACCCACATGCCCAATTAATTTCTGAGAAAGATATAAAAGCAATTCCTCTGAAAGAGTATTTTTCACAAATAGTGCTAGAGCAACAGGACACCCATAGATTTAAAAAAAAAAAAGTGAACTTTGGCCCAAGTATCAAACCTTATACAAAATCAAGTCAAAGTATCAAATCTTATCTTATACATAATCAACTCAAAGTAGACCATAGACTGAAATGTACACTGTAAAACCTTTAGGGAAAAAAGCAACAGGAAAATTTCATTATGTAGAACTATCAAACAATTCCCATGGTATGAACCATAAAAAGAAAAAGTAATTGGATTACATAAAAATTTAAAAATTTTGATATGTGAAAGACTACATTAAAAGGATGGAAAGATAAGTCCAAGAGTGGAAAAAAATGTATTTGCAACCCATATACCTGACAAAGGACCATGGACTAGAATAGATCAACTCAACAAAAAGTTGAAAAAATTCAATGAGTCAGGTGTAATGGCATATGCCTGTAATCCCAGCAGCTCAGGAGGTGGAGATAGGATGATCACAAGTTCAAGGCCAGAAGTAGCCTGCATAAGTTAGCAAGACCCTGACTCAAAATTTTAAAAAAATTAAAAAATAAAATAAAAATGGGCTGGAGGAGTAACCCAGTCAGTGGCAGAGCATTTGCAAAGTATGTGCAAGGCTGTGGGTTCAACCCCTAAGTACCATGAAAAAAAAAAAATTCAATTAGAAAACAGAAAAAATCATGAACTGGCATTGTATATATCTACAGGACATACAAATAGAAAATAGCCACATGAAAGGTCATTTACCATTAAGGAAATCCAAATTAAAAGAACAAATACTCCACCATGGAAATTCAGCCCTAGCCCTCTTTTATTTTTTGAGACAGGCTGCTTCTTGTCTCGAACTCACAATCCTCCTGCCTCACCCTCCCAAGTTATCAGAATTACAAGTGTGTACACTGCAGCACCTGGCAGGAGTTATGTCCCTTAAAAACTAGTACATGAAAGTTTATAGCCACTTTATTCAGAAAGTCAAAAACTGGAAACAATATGATGTCCTTCAACAGGTAAGTGGTTAAACAAAATTTGGTATATCCATTCCATGGAATACTCTTTAGCAATAAAAAGGAGAAAATTATTGATGCACACAGCAACCTAGATGAATCTCCAGAGAATTATGCTGAGTGGGAAAAAAAGCCAATTCTAAAAAGTTATGTACTGTGTGATTTATTTTATATAATATTAAAATGACAAAATGTTAGGAATGGAGAATATGTTAATAGTTCCCGAAGCTTAAGGAAGGAAAAGGGTGGGAAGAGAGTGGGTGTGGCTATAAAGGAGCAATAGGAGAAATCCTCTTGGTAATGAAACTGGTCTGCATTTTAACTGTATAAACTTCAATATCCTGGTACTTTATAAGATGCTACCATTGGGGGGAACTGGGTAAAATCGGGATTCTCTCTGCAATATTATTAACTGCAACAGAATATATAATTACCTCAAAATGAAAGGTTAATTTTTTAATGTAGACTGTGATATAGTAGGCAGGGCCTAAGAATTTTTTGTGTGTGTTTGCAGTACTAGGAATTAAACCCAGGGCCTCACATATGCTAGGCAAGTACCCA
Organism: Pedetes capensis; assembly: GCA_007922755.1. NCBI lineage: Eukaryota > Metazoa > Chordata > Mammalia > Rodentia > Pedetidae > Pedetes > Pedetes capensis. Next base: position 92,999 of record VMDO01001959.1, read on the forward strand.
ACCACCAAGGAGCACCCAAAGTCTCCTTCTTTTTAATCTTTCACTTTTAAGACAGAGCTTCACCAAGTTGCCCAGGCTGCCTCCAGCCTGGAACCTGTGATCCTCTTGCCTCAGCCTCCCAGTAGCTGAGATTACATGCATGCACTATGGCACCCAGTAAGACTTTCTAACAAGTCACCATGTAATGCAGATGTAGTTCCTCTGGTGACTACACTTTGAGTAGGAACACATTGGAAAACCAGACATTATAATTCTTCATATTGACATACTAACAAGCAGAAACTGCAATCTCAATAGATGCCAGCAAATGCATTTAACAAAATTCAACATCCACAAAAGAGAAAAGCTCTCAACAAACTAAAACTAGAACACAACCTCCCCAACCTGTAAGAAGGTACTAATGAAAAATATACAGTGAATGCTACATTGATGATGAAAGACTGAATATTTTTTGTGTGTGTTTGCAGTACTAGGATTATGAACCAAACAGGGATTCTCATTCTCATCTTGCTTTCAAAATTACTAGGGATCCTAACCAGTGTAATGAGGTAAGAAAAAATACAGGCATTCATATTGAAAAGGAAGAAATAAAACTATTCCCAGACAACCTAAGAGTCTAAGGACAGAATGCTAAGAGATCAAAACCACTATGCATAGAAAAAAGCCACAGGATACAGGAAATACATAAACTACACACCTAAAATTGGTGAATTTTATGATGTATAAATTATATGTGAACAAATCTGATATTTATAATTGTATACCTAAACGATATATTTTAGTATTAAGAAGTATCAGTGATTAACTGTACAATAAGTGGTTTAGTTGCACTTCTGTTCATAGTAAGCCCTTCAAGTCCTTTTGTTTCTCTTTGAAAAGAATGACAGCCCTTAAACAATAAATTTCAGGAAGTGCACTCTTCATTTGTCTCAAAAACAGACAGGTAATCTACTTGGTTTGCCCTGGTGTCAGGTAGAGAACAAATCTGTTGCTAATAGTAGTTCTCAGAAAGGTATAGACTGATTTTAGTGCCCACCCTCAAATGCAAGAGAATATAATGGTTTGGATAAAAGAAAAGGGGGAAAAAGTGTGCCCGAACCCTTATTAAGATAGCATTTATTATTTTCTATATTTATTCTAAACTAATCCTGGTTCCTCTCCCCCACCAACCCTCCCTAATCCACCCTAATCCTATCGCATTTTTGTAAACCCATTAGAATTAATGTGTAGAACAGGAAAGCAAAAGAATAACAACAAATGAAAATTCTAATACTAAATTATAGTGCATGTTACGTATTAAGACATTATCTCAGTTCTTCTCATGTGTGAAATTCTTCCAGTGCTCCCCTGAACTCTATTGCTCTCTTTTTTTCATTTTTTGGAGGTATTTAGGGGTTGAATGCAGGGCCTCAAACATACTTTACAAGTGTTCTACCACTGAGGCTGATCCCCTAACCCATTTATTTATTTTTTGAGTTAGGGTCTCGCTGAGTTATAAGCTGCCTCTGGCCTCGAACTCTCAACCCTCTTGCCTGCGCCTCCTGAGTTGCTGTATTACAGGCATGTGCCACCACACCCAAACTATTAAAATATATTTTAATATCATTTTTAAAACAATAATCTTTACTTTTTCAAAACTTGAGAATCTGGTCTTCTATGTCTCACCCCAATATTCCTAGTAAAGCAGGCTTAAAGCAAGAGAACAAAAGACCAAGACAGATAAGTGTGTCTGAATCTCATTAAGGCACAGATGGAGTTACATTTGATTCATCGCATTTGCTCTGCATTCCTACAGCAGACCAGAGATGAAGCCAGGAAAATTCAATTCCCTTGAATTTCTATACTCACCTTAGCAGAAATGGAGTGGATCGCCCCGTCTACTCAGAGCTAATCTGCAGTGTCCACATTTTTCCTATAGGCAGAACTAGGAACTCCCCCCAAATAGACAGGCATCCTGGCAAGAAATGTACACCATGGTGGTGAAGGTCTCTGTTACTCTTAATTATAGCCTGCCTTAAAGGTGAGTACCTACCAGATGTTCCAGTAATGAGGCAAATCTCAAACATGGCTATAGACCACTCTTGGAAATAGATTTCTAAAAGTATAAAGCCCCCCAAATTCTCTTCAGCTTGAAAATGCTGGCTTATATATGCCACTCTCTTTCAGACATTTGTCCTTTCTATATTTTCCTATTTCCCACATTACAAAAATAAAAGCACTAAGTGTCTGCATGGGATTGGTGTACTCAAAACTCCCTGAAAATACTCTATGAACTCTGAGTTAGATGAGATGTATTTTTTAAAAAGAGGAATGTAGCATGTTATAATTCTGATTATTTCTGCAGCCACCAGGTTTTTGTTAAGCTTCAAGCATGTGGGTTTGTGATTATTTTCATGACAACAAACACTGAAACAAGGGAACAGGAGCTGTAGTTTAAAGAAATGTAATATTCCAAAATTCATCCACATATTCCAGTACACTGGTTTTGCATATTTTGTTTTGAACTCAAGAGGTTTCTTGAAAATGTCAATTTTAGTGATTCACTCACAAGGAGCTTATGCTAAAATTTTTATACTGTAGACTAAACTTCAACTGTCAGCTGGTGATTTCAGATCTAATATAAATTTTTAGAGCTTTGAACAGATCATGGAAAAGAGATAATATCAAATCTATGTCTATTCTACCACAATATATTGCTAAGTTCTCCTGTACCATCTTTTAACCTTAATTATTTGTGTTTCTAGTTTAATAGGTTACTAATTTTTAAAAGATCACTGGAAAAAATATGTTCACAATAAATCTTTCAAGGTATATATTTCAGGTTAGGGTGTAGCTCAGTGGTAGGCCACTTGCCCGCCATGCACAAGGCCATGGGTTCAGTCACCCACAGAATCCTCTTCTGCCCCTTCCATTTTTTAAAGTTACCTTAATTTCCTAACATTTCATTTTTTTCTCCTGAGATATATTTGCTGATGATAATCATACTTATACTTTCTAATGTCTTCTAAACTTACAGCACAAATAACAATTGCCATGGTCCACATATTTGTATCCTCCCCAAGTTCATATGTTGAAATTTAATTCCCACGGCATTAAGAGATGGGACCTTGGGAGTAATTAGGTTATGAGGACTCCACCCTCATGAATGTGATTAGTGCCCTAATAAAAGAGGTTAGAGGGAATCTGTTAAGACCTTCTACTATGTGAGAATACAAGAAAGTGTAATCTTTGAAGCTGAGAATGAGCCCTCAGTAGACACAAAATCTCCCTTGGTTTTGTATATACCAGCCTCCAAAATTGGCAGCAATAAATTTCTGTTATTTATAAATTACCTACACTACAGTTTCTTATTACAGCAGCTGGTACAAACTAAGACACCAGCCTACTATGCACCTTCACTGTGTATAATAGATTTAAACATGTTATCTTAGTTAAACCAGATCAAAAAACTTCTCTATCAAGTGTTATTCCTATTCTATGAACATGGAAACTATCATATACAGAAGTTAAAGTTGCCCAGTTTCACAAAGTTTCTACATGGCACAGCCAGACTTTATCCAAGTATAATTCACTTTGAAACCCAAATCTCTTTCCATCATTATGGTAAACACTTAGGAAACTACCACATCTGGATAGTCATACAAATACATCTGTTCACTCAAATACTGAAAAGGCCTGTCTGGCTCCCACTTAAAAATAAAAATCTTTGATTACAGGTTCTATGTCTATTTTACAAGGACTAATGACAATCTCACTCTCCCCTAGGTCTTTGAAGCAAGAGCCATCCAAAGCTAGTAATTCAGGGCATTGGGTACAATGTATTTTTTAGAGCACTTCAAGAAGAGTGAAGGATAGAAGAATCAAAGTTTCCAACAGGAATATGTCTGTTACTAAAAAGTTGAACCAAACATAGGACAAAAAAATGCTTCATCTCCAAGATAGACTGTATTACCAGATGGAGGAAAGAGTCTGAGAACACAAAGTGTCAAGCACTTAGTTCAGGGCAAGAATCCAGGCATCCGAAGCTAATGCACTACTTAGAACCAGCTGATGTGTCTGTCTGCAGGGAATGCTGCACACCCTCCATGATGCTTTCCATTCAGCTCTACCACTTCCTTAATCCCTCTCTAAAGCTATTAGCTTCCAAATGTGGGAGGGCAAAACAGAGCCACGCAAATAGTAAATGCTCAATAAATGGCTGTGTGTTGATGACACTTAATGAAAACTATGCCCATCCTTATCTGAATTGGAGAACTTAGGAAGATCACATCCATACTCACCAATTTTCTGGAAAGCAAGAAGGAAAGACACTGAGACACTGAAATTTTCCCAAAACCACAGGAGAAGCAGAGTGCCTACTACATGCCAGATGCCATTATTAAGGATTTGTGTTCTTCTTAAAAGGCATATTGACTCTTAGATAATTTTCTTTTTCACAGGAAACATGACATTGTGAATATGTCGATTAATAAAATTATATTAGCTTGTTGTTGTTGTTAGGTGCCGTCGAGTCGGTATCTGAATCATAGCGACCCTCATAGGGTTTTCAATGGCTGACTGTTTCAAGATTGCCTTGGGAGTGGATTGCCAGGTCCTTCTCCCATTTTTGCGGTGCTGGGAATTGAACTCAGAACCTCAGATACTGCAGCGCAGTGCTCTACCAACTGAGCTAAATCCCAGCTCCTATATTGGCTTAGTGTTTACAAAATAAACAGATAGAAGACAATAAAGGAAGGAAAAAAGCAACATGGATTTCCTTTACCCTTAGGATGAAAAAAAGGGTGGTTGTGCTAAAATAGGTCTTTCAATTTTTGCAACAAGTAATCCTACCCCAACAAGAAACAATGCCCTTCTTAAGAGGTGGCTTAGAGCCAAGAACAACTCACTAGATGAGAGTAAAAGAGTCATAAGACCAACTAGCAAAGCAAAATTTTCCTGTCTGATGCTGAGACGGATGCTCCTCTCTGCCTCCCCACCCAATACACCCAGGCAATCAGTCACTTCACTCTGTAACCATCTGAAGTCCTACATTTACTGAGTCTACAGTCTTGTTTTGGGTCATGACAAAAATTCTTTATATTCTCTTAACAATACTTTCCCTGCCACCATATATTCAGTTTTGTATTTGTTCTTTCACATGTACATCAAAGCATATGAGGATAAAGTAAGGTTCTATATGCTCATAAGTACAGAATGTAATGACTCTAGCATACATATATATCATTAATTAGTACAGAGATACCAAAAAAAGAGCTATAATATAAACCTGTTTTGTCTGTTCCAGTAAGAGTTCAATAATCCAAATAAACACTATCAATAAGAATTCTGATGAATGTATAAAACTTGACTGGTAAAAAAAAGGGGCGGGGGAGGGAAAGAGGGAGAGAGAGAGAGAGAAAGAGAGAGAGAGAGAGAGAGAGAGACCTTGGCCCTTATCTATTTTCTTGGCTATGTTCAAAATGAAGAATATACATATGTAGTTGCCCAACTCCTATGCATTTTGTGTATGAATTCATAAATTCTTATGCATATTATTAGAGCCAGAGAAGTTACAAAATCATATTTTTAAACTTTTCTCTTGAGTAATAAACCATAGGCCTGTTGAGTTACAAATATGGCAGTACAAAGGCCTTTAGCCACTGTGCTTTGTGGTCTTGATTTAATACCTCCATTCAACGTATTTAATACACAGCAGCAGTCTTTATGGTGGTAATAACTGTCCCTCGGATGAGTGAAATTACTCAGAACAAGGACTCCCCTGTGGAGAGTGGACTTTATTCCAGGCCACATTCCCATTTTATAGGTTCCCAGATTACAACGATTTATTTCTGCATCATACAATCTCACATTGTGTATCAAGGTTAACAGCAATGTAAAATGTCTTTTTGTTTTTTTTTTCAAGACTAGATGCCACCATGCTGCCAAGGCTGGCTTTGAACTCACAATCCTTCTGCATTAGCTTCCCAGAGTAGCTAGGGAGGACAGGCATGTGCCACTGAGTCCAGCTCTAAAATTTACTTTCCTGATGCCAACGCCTATCCCTCTAAAATTTCAGCACTTGCCATAACGTGACAATCCCCTGCCTACCACCTCCATCACTTGCATCCTGGTTTTGCCCTCAGAGGCCCCTCCTCCACAGACCTCTCTCTCAACATCCTCTCCTGCTCTCCAGTAGATTCACATTTTAGCTAATTTTTTCAAGACAATTTTGTTCATATCTCAATTTAAGTTTCACAATTGAATATTGTACATATTTAAGATGAAATATTTAACAATTTGGTAGACATACACATTTTGAAATAATTGCTACAAACTAATCTATCACCTCAGTCATTTTTTTACATTCAGCAAATTTCAAGTATACAATAAAATAATTATACGCACCAGAACTTCAGTCTCCAGAACTTATTCTTGTAACTGAAAAGTTTGTACCCTTTGACCAGTACCTCCCCATTTCTACCACCATCCCCTATTGCACCCCAGTGAACTCCCCTCTGTTCTCTGTTCCTGTAAGTTTGACTTTTTTTTTAGGTTTTACACACAAATGACATTATTTAATTTCCATTTTTCTATGCCTAGCCTATTTTACTTAGCCTAATGTCATCCGGGAATGGGGATAGCTCAGTTAGTAGAGTGCTGTGTTGTGCTCTCTGAGGCCCACTTTTCAATCCTTCACATTACAAAAACAGGAGAAGGACATGGCAATCCACTTCCAAAGCAATTCCAAAACAATCAGCCATAGAAAACCCTGTGAGGGTAACTAAGAGGGGGACACAACTCAAAGGCACCTAACAAGGTCATCCAGGTTCATCCATGTTGTCATAAACAGCAGAATTCCCTTCCTTTTGAAAGCTGAATAAATTCTACTGTATACACACATAAACTCACACACACAATATTTTATCTAGTCATACATTGATAGACCCTTTTGTTGTTTCCACATTTTGTTTGTTAAATGCTGCAGGGAATAGGGGATGCAGGTATCTCTGAGATAATTATTTTACTCCTGTTATATACCAAAAGGTAAGATTGTTCGGTCACATGGTGGTGGCTGTTAGGTGCCATTGAGTCGATTCTGATTCACAGCAACCCTCTGTACAACAGAACAAAATACTCCTTGACCTGGTGCCATTCCTGGCACTATGTCAGTTTTTCTCTGCTATTCACAGGGTTTTCAATGGCTGATTGTTTCCTGGTTGATTCAGGAATGGGCTACCAGGTCCTTCCCCCATTTTTGCAGCACTGGGGTTTGAACACAGGCCCTCAGGGAGCACTGAGCAGCACTCTACTAACTGAGCTAAACCCCAGGTAGTACTATTTTTAATTTTTTGAGAAACCTCAAAACTGTTTTCTACAATGGCTATGTGAATCTACCTTCCCACCAGTAGCATAGGAGGTTCCTTTTTCAAACTAACACTTAACCTTTCATCTTTCTGATAACAGCCATTTCCACAACTGTGAGGTAGTATTTCTCTGTGGTTTTAATTTGCATTTCTATGATGATTAGTGGGACCTTTTCATATGCCATTTGTTGTCTTTTGAGAAATCCATGTTCACATCTTTTGCCCATTTCTAAAACAGGTTGTTTTTCTACTATTAAGTTGTATGAGGTCCTTACATATTTTGGAAATTAACCATTAGATATGTGGTTTGCAAATAGTTTCTCCTATTCTGCAGGTTGCCTAGTCAGTCTGTTGTTTATCTTGCTGTGCAGAAGCTTTCCAGTTAGATCTAATCCGATTTGTCTCCTTTTGCTTTATTGTACCTTCACTCTCATATCCAAAAATGTATTGCCCAGATCAATGTCATGAAGATTTTTCCTTATTTCCTAGTAGTTTGCCACATTCAGGTCATATATAGAAGTCATTAACACAACTGAATTGATTTTTTTTTTTTTTTTTTTTTTACAGTACCGGGAGTTGAACCCAGGGCCTCGCGCTTGCATGCTCTGCAAGTGCTGGACCACTGAGCTGCACCCCCAGCCCTTTTTTTTTTTTTTTTTTTTTTTACTTTTTGAGACAGGGTCTGACTAAGTTCTGCAGACTGCCTCTGGTCTTGAACTTGCGATCCTCCTGTCTCCGCCTCCCAAGCTACTGAGATTACAGGCATGCACCACCGCGCCTGGCTGAACTGATTTTTTATGTGGTGTGAGACAAAAGTCATATTCCATTCTTCTTCTGCATGTGGACATCTGGTTTTCCCAACTTTAGGTATCAGTCAGGCAGGATTGGTGATGAATATGGACCTCCTCAGAGAACAAAACCATGGAGACAAGTTCCAGTAGGCTTATCATGAGCCATGAGGAATGCTTGCAAAAGAATTGGGAAAAAACATCATCACAAGGCTCACTCCCTATCAGTAACCAGCAAAGAAGCCCAAGGAAATGGTTCTATACCAGCCCCACTCTACTGTCATCTAGATTTCCCAAGGAATAAGGATCTATCTATGAAAAGTCCACTTTCAGCTGACTGCCCCTTGAGCAGCCCAGCCCACTCTGTGGTATAAGAATGTAACCTTTCCTGTTTCTCCTAATAAATTCACTGCTCTTTCTACTTTACAAACTGACTCCTGACTTTCACTTCACCACCATTCCTTATTAAACTCTCCTGAACAATTATTCTTAACTGAGGATAACCTCCCCATACCACCAACACCATTTGTTGAAGAGACCATGGTTCTTCAGTTGTGTGTTCTTGGAACCCTGGTCAAAAGACAGTTGACCATAGAAGCATGGGTTTAATCCTGGGCTCATTTTCTTTCCCATTGGTCTGCATGTGGTAGAAATCTCTGGCTTGGGGGTGGGGGGCAGGGCTCAATCAATTCTTTATTACTCTAATGGAAAATCTAGGCTTACATTAGTAATAAGTTTACAATATGGATATTATCTATGGTTTAGAAAGTATATAAATGATATCCACTACCTTTTTTTGCACAAGGAACAAAAAAGAGGGGAAATTATGTCAAACTACTTTAAATCCTAGTGTTGTAGAAATACACAGCCAAGGCTACAAACTGATTCAATCATAACAGTTCCAAAAGAAGTATCCATATAAGCACCAACCACCACTTATTTGTTTCAGTTATCTATTAATTACCAGCAAGAGGGAAAAAAGAAAAACTTAGCCTTGTTCATATTAACCTGTATACATTAAATGACTGCCAATCAGATCTTAACAATAGTACAATTTTGGAAAAGGATTTTTTTTCTTGGAATGTATATATAAGCATGGCTAAAAAAAAGAAAAAAAGCAGAATACAAACCTACTTACAGCAAGGACATTGCATGGAGACAAATGAGCACATTATTCTCTAACTTAATGCAGGACAATTTCTGTTCTTCCTATATAAACAACCTTATTCAAATACAAAAATGCTATGCGCCTACTATGTACAAATCATTACACTAAGGAGTCAGGATCTAGGTAACTATAATGTGAAAAATTTTCATTTCTTCTCACTTCTTTTACAAAGAAAAATTAGATTTTTTCCCTAAAGCTAACTGTATCTCTCACAAGTATAATAAAGGAATGTATTTCACTTGATTTATTATGTTGAACTTCATTTATTACTTTGAGAGCAATAAATAAAGTGTTCCTAGTTCGGGCTTCAGTTGCTGACAGCAGTATTGTTCACTAAAGTGTTCATTTTGGAGATGTTTTATCACTGCAAAATAACTCCATCTTGTGGATTATCATGACCATGGCATTCAGATCTCACCTTTCTTCTTTAATGTCATAAAGTTATTTATATTTTCAGTAATAGCAGAATTCTTGGTCACTTTGGCAGAAGAGTAGTTCTGCAGTAAATTATCTAAAAGTTAAATGTTCCCATACTTCAAATCCAGCCCCTTGTACTAATTTTATATAATTCTTATATATCTGACACTACTCACAAAGTAATATAAAATGAATGTAGACCACACGGTTTTCCAGAGTGTGACCACAAATAAACTGCATCATAACCACCTGGAATATTTGATAAAATTAAGACTCTTGAGTCCCTGTCAGACATACCAAATTCAGATCTCTAGAAGGCAACACAGGCATCTGTATTTTTAGCAAATACTCTATGTGAGATTTAGGATGCTATAGTTTGGATACTGGCTTGCTCACCAAGGAGGTGCTGCTAGGAGGTGCTTTGGACCTTTAGGCGGTGAGAAGTCCTTCCTTCACTGGCTTGATTCTAGAGGAGACTGTGGGACCCCTGCCCATCACCCTTTTTTCTCCCTCTTCCTCATTCCCTTCTTCCTTTCTCTCTGCTTCCTGGCCCATGATATAAATGATTAGCTCATCCATGTATGCCTGTCATGATGTACCACCCTTGCCAAACCCCTTAAGTAATGAGGATACCCAGTCTTGGACTCGAAACTTCAGAACCATAAACTAAATAAAACTTTTTTCTTTATAAGTTAATTGCCTCATGTATTTTATTATAGTAATGTTAAACTGACTAGTACACATACCAAATAAAGGTTGAGACTCAACAATCTAGAACCAGAGGGACTGCAAATCACTTTGGATTATTTTTCCTTTTGTTTCTGTCTATATTCTGTGAACCACAATGAGAAATTTCTTCTATTAAACTATAACATGAATCTCTCTAAAACAGCATATTTACAAATGTAAGTGCAAACCAGATTTTTAGTAACATTGTACATGGTTTTAATTATGCTGTTATTAGGTGCTGTTGGGTTGGGTCCAACTAAATAAAATTCTGGGTCAGAAGCCACAAGGAAAGCTTATTTCTTCTCTTAGAAGTAGATAAGAATATTCATACATGCCAATATAAATTCCACTTAAATAAAATGATAGGATACTTTTTACCAAAAAAAATTAAATAAATAAATAAGTAAACTGCCTTTATGAAAATCCTCAAAACAACTTTCCATGTGATGCTAACCTTAGCATCTGTCATGTATTATACTCTATAATGTATCCTTGGAAACTTTAGCATTTCTTTAAACTTTTTGTTTGAGTGAAGAAAAGTAGCCTATAGCATAACGTTCAATATGTCAACTACAAGAGAGGTAAATTGAAGAAAGAAGTAACAGAGATTATCCAAAAACAGTGTATGATATATATGTATGTATGTATGTATATATGTGTGTGTGTATATATATATATATATATATATATATATATATATGAGTGTGAGTGTATGTATCTGCATATGTAAAACAGATTTTGTTTCAGAGACCACTCAAGCCCATGTTTTTACATTTTACAAAAGAACTACAAAGCACCCTCACCATCTATCACAGACTTCTTGTGTTTATCTGTCTACCATCTCTTGTCCCTTTCTGTGGTAACTAAACCTCATGCCTCCTTCAGAAAGTAATCCCTGTCCAGTCTCTGTGGCTCTGATGGGCTCTTAACAACAGTGCCACCATTCAGTGGTGACTCCATCCAAGAATGATTCAATCCAAATCTCACTCCTGAGGGCCATACATGATGGTTGGAGCCCAGTCCTTCCAATCTCCTAGGAAATAGGTTTTGACTGACAGACCTCTTGCTGTCCTGGATTCCACTCTCTTAAAGCTTGAATGTTTAGCATTTCTTTCCATTTCTGTGAATTACTAATATGCTTCTAGTCTATTCCCTTTTCCCTTATGTTAGTCCAATATGAGTTCTCCTGTCAACAACCAAAAAACCCCTAGTGGTAAGAGTTAGATACATGAAGAACACACCCTATTTTGGTCTGCTCCTTGTAGGGCACTGTTTCTCAATAAGCATTTGGACCAGTATAAAAATACTACCACTTCTCCACTTCTCTTACAGTAACCAATAAGCCTACCATGAAACTCACCACAGGTTTTTTGTCCATTTTCTTTCTAAAGGCCTGACATCTCATTAGTAATGTCCAACACAAAGCTAAATGCTAATGTCTCTTTAACTTATATGTTAAATACATTATTACCCATATGCATACTGCTTTAGTGAATTCATGCTGCCTCATTAAGTCCTATATGTTCCCTGTGAACAACAAATTTGTCAGTCTTAGCTTAGCATATACACAAATAACATGCATAGTAACGGACTGTGTGCAATATCATTCCATGCATTATAACCTTCAGTGTTGCATTCATAATTCAAAAAGCATATCTATGAAGGATAATAAATATATATGCACCTCATAAAATATTCATAAGTCCCCCTACATAGACACAGTTCTACTCACCCTCCAAGCCTCTTCTCCATAAATAACTACTGCTAAGAGTTTGAGGTGTTAAGATTCTATTCTGTACTTCAGCAATGACTCATTCATAGTAATGGTTCTAAAGATGCAGGCTCAATGGGAGGATTAAAATGGATTAGTGGTTAAAATTTCTCACCAGTAACTCTTGGACTGAAAAACTGAGCTATTTCTACTTGACTTTTCTAGGATATTTTTCAAAGCAACTATAGAAAATAGTTGAGTACAGCCACATTTTACACTGAAAAGATGAGTCAAAAGGATTTCAACAAGTTTCTGATATCTGAGAAAAAAGAAGAGGAGAAAATTTTGTACATTTTTCAGAGGGAAACTTTTTGAAATGTCATCCAGCTTATTTAACCATGAACAAGCACAACTTTGTGATATCAATACTTGAGCCACAAAGCTAGTTGTGGTAGCACATGCCTATAATCCCAGTGACTCAGGATGCAGGAGGATCACAAGTTCAAGGCCAGAGGCAGCCTGTACAACTTATCAAGACCCTGTCTCAAAAATGAAAAGTAAAAGATGGGCTATGGGTGTAACTCAGGAATAAAGCACTTGAAGAAAGCTTACATTAAGCCCTGGGTTCAACATCCTAGTATCATAAAAAAAAAATAAAAGGAAATAAAAACTTGAGCTGTATTCACTCATAATTATCCATTAATAAATTCTATAAGATTTTCATATTAGATATGTAATTTTGGCATAATTCAAGTTAAAAAACACTTCAAAGTACTGCATAATTTGTTTGCCAATTTAAACCTGATTGTAAATTCTAAATTATTTGATTTCTATAAACATTTTATTCTTCGAATTCTGTTTCCTTTGCTCTGCCACTTTTTTCAGTTTTTCTTTCGGCTCTGCCTCTTCTTGCTCTCTAAAAATAAGTCTTTTCTGTGTGTATAGGAGAAGAGGTATATGGAAATTTCTATACCTTCTGTTCAAGCTAAAACTGCTCTTTAAAAATATTCTACTCTGAAGAGGGGAAAGAAGAGAGAGATAAGAGAAAGAAGGAGAGGAAATGAAAGGGGGAGGGGAGGGGAGGAAAGAAAAGGAAAGGAAAGGAAAAAGGAAAAGGAAAACAAGATTGAATTCTTCAAGACTCTTAACTTCAGCTCCCTGGACATTCTCAACTCTACCCACTGTCCCAATCTCAAATATCTCCTTTATACACTTGTCTTCCAAATACCTGTCCCTGACCGTGCAATTCTCTCCAGAGTTCCCACAACACTCAACTGCCTGCTAAACATCTCCATCTGCACATCTTACTGGCAGTTCACATGCAGTGTGTCTTAGCATTTGTCAAGTGTTTTTTCTTCTGTTCTTCTGTTTTCCATATTTCCTAGTCATGTTAGCTCAAAAAGTTCAGCTCATCTTTGATCCCCCTACACACACTCACTCCTTTCCTCTCCAAAAACATAAGTTGCCAAATCTTAGGAACTGCACTCAACAATGTTCCATGACCTTTCCCTTTCACTACCTTCACAACCATTGCTCTAGTTATTATACTACCTATTGTCTAGCTATTGCAGTAGCTTTAAAACTATTCCCCACCACTACACTTCTTCTTCACTCCCCACCCTCTTATTAATCTTCTTGAGTAGAATCTGATCAGGACACTCTTGTTTATTTCCACACAAAACTCTTTACATGTTCTATCATAAAGCCAAGTTAAAGTGTTCATTGTTCCTCTTCCTTCCCCGCACTTGCCACATCCATATTTACACCTTTATATTTTACTCCATATGGACTGGCATTCTCTCTTTCCCATCTAGGTGTGCTTAAATATTAAACATCCTTTAAGGCTGTCTCTTTGAGTTCTTCTTTGGCTCCTAGGATTTTGTCCTCAGTGTACCTTTTTCTCTTCTATCTCCTCTCTTCCTGTCTCCCTTCCTTCTCTTTTTCCCTCTCCCCCCCCCCAATATCACCTCCTAAACAGCATCCTCATCAATAACTCCCCTCTCTTTTTCACTGGTACAACAGTTATATACATAATCTCTATGTTGCTAGACCTTACCTGTCTATAGGCACTGATGGGATCCATCAATAGCAATAACCTCAATGTCATCAAGTCTTATACATGACTGTACAAGATTTTATGCCCAAGAAAAGTCACAGGATTTCTAGGAGACTCCAAGACATGTTTTCCATATATTTATGAACAAAGCTTCTCTCACTGCAGTTTTATTTAGACGTCTGCTCCACTCTATTTTCATGGGGCTCAGACGTTAGTCTATTGAGAGATGTAGTAGTAGAAAAACATGAAGAACAAACATCTTCCTATGCTCAGAATTACTCTGTCCCTCAATGTTGAAGACCAAATCAAACTCAAAATAGTTGGTCATCTTCCCTGAAATAACGTCTTTCTCAGGTTGCCCCTCAAATTTTCATCCGGCTGGGCTTTGCTGGGCTCACATAGCTATGTCTCAACACAGGTCTATACTTTCACTTAGACTCAAGGTATAGTCACTGTTTCTTAGTGGACTGTAAGCTATTACAGAGTAGAGTCTATGTTTCAATAAGACAGCCCACAAAATATTTACATAGCTTGTCATATACTGATAGCACTTAATAAAATTTAAAATTGTTCAAATTAAATATTATTTAACATATAATCTAGCTGGGCATGGTGGCACATGCCTGTAATCCCAGCAGCTTGGGAGGGAGAGGCAGGAGGATCACAAGTTCGAGACCAGAGGCAGTCTTCATAACTTAGTGAGATCCTGTCTCAAAAAGCAAAAAAAAATGGACTGGGGGTACAGCTCAGTTGTCCAGCACTTGCAAAGTATGCAAGTACGAGGCCCTAGGTTCAACCCCCAGTACAGCCTATCTATCTATATCTATCTATCTATCTATCTATCTATCTATATATATATATATATATATATTCTGTACATATATATATATTCTGTACATATATATATATATATATTCTGTACATATATATATATATATAATCTGTACATATATATATATATATATATATATATATATATATATATATATATATATAAAATCAGGAAATCCAGGCCCTAAGTATTTAAGACTAGTTCTATACAGTGACCTAACTCTTTTCACTATTTTTCCAATAATCACATTCCCTTACAAAAAGGAACTGATATTTTGAAATCAGTTTCAAAAAATACTAAAACAGGTACACACCTGTAATACCAGCAACTTGGGAGGCTGAAGTGGAAGCAGGAGGAATGCAGGCTCCAGGCCAGAGGTAGCCTACACAACTTGTGAGGCCCCATCTCAAACTAAAAAATAAAAAAGGAGCTAAGGTTGCAGTTTGATGATAGAACACTTACCTAGTATGTGCAACGCCCTGGGTTCAACCTTGCAGTACCAAAAAAAAAAAAGTTTAAAAACAGTGTGAATTTGTTATCTAATGCATAAGGTTGCTTTTAGAATTAAGTGGTATAATATATGTAAAGCACTTAGCAGACTGCCTGAAATGTAATCACTACTCAATAGGTGTTAGCTATTATTTTTATCATGAAAGCTGAACAAATTCTATAAAGAAATACCTTCAGAAGTGACAATTCCTTACATTACACATATAAGTACCCCCAGATACTGTACATTGCCTATGGCTTATGTTACTCTCTGTCTTTGTCAATAATCACTTCTATTTAAATTGAGTCTTCACATTTTATCATCTACTGCTATTACTATAATACAATTATCAGAAAAATTAAACCATAGTACCCACATACAAATAAACACATTCAGTAAGCAAGCAAAATGTTATCAACACATTTCCAACCTATTTAACTGTAGCATTCCTCCACCTAGATCTCTGAAATAAGGTTAAAATATATGGACTTTTGAGATAACCTCCAAACTTCCAAATGAAAACAAAACCATAAATATCCCTTTAACCAAACAGGGAAGGAGAACTCAAGAATTTCAAGTAAAAATGCCAGACTTCTAAAGAAATTAAGTTTAAGTGAGATGGCAGGCTAAACTGCTGGAACTGGCACAATAAAAGACGATGGACCCCAAGAGAGGGACATTTCACAATCAAATAGGAAATGCTACATCCTTTCTCCTACACACAAATCCATAATTAGGAAAAAAGACTGAAAACACTTCCTCCCACCATTTTCCTTCTGAGTAGGTGTAGTGGGACAAATTTCATCCTCAGTATTCACAACAAACCTTAATCTTTTCAACACCTGGTTAAATTTACACAGTCATTAAATAAAGCTTAATCTAATAAATTTCTCCCCAGTCAGCTCACTCTTCAGTCCCATGAAATATGCTCTTTCCCCAGAATAAGTTAGCACTTACTACTCTGTCCTGGTCATATACTAACGAGATGACACAATCCTTCCTTCTTGAGGACACTTCCATAAAACACTTCAGATTAGTTGTGAGTCAGAGGCTAGAAACAGAAAGGAAACTGAGGTCATCGACCAAGTCTATGCTTTATATTAGGTAAGGTGGTGAAAAAAGTGATCCTCTGAAATTAGACCATTTTCATTACTAACTTTAGGCTAAATGCAGGGTGATTATACTTATCAAGTAGAATTTAAGTCTCCCACACACAGTTTCTATTCTATTCAATCACTACACTTTGTGTAACAGCCTCCTTGGAAACTGATATAGAAATGAATCATAACCAACAAAAAAAGAACATTCTTCATTTCTGACAGTATTAAAAATGTTTAAAATATTCAAACACTTTTAAAAGGTTATAACCATTATAAAAGTTAAAATATTAACTTCAAGTAATATCTTTAAAAAGGTGGTGAGGAAGAAATACCTAAAGCTGAGCCAATATCAAAGTGAGCTAGCTCCCTATAATACCAGCAATCATTTAATAAAAAATTTTAAAGTCATGAAAACATAAAACTCCAACCCTAACCCCACTGGATAAAAAAATATATTCATACTTTATTTTCATATAGGTCTTATATATCAAAATGAATGGAAGCGGAAAATGATGCCTGAATTTAATAAACTAATTTTTAACTTCATAACAGATTTTTGGGCATTACCCAATAATCCTTCATATATAAATCAAGAGTTAATTGCTACAGTGGCAGGTAGTATTTTGTTCTGTTATACACAGGGTTGCTATGAGTGGAACCCAACTCAACAGCACCTAACAACAACAAAAAAATAATTTATTATCCCAAAATTTAAATTTAAGAAAAGTAGGCAGAGTGCATATTCAACCTACATTTGATGATACTGTTGTGGTTTGGATATGAAATATCTCCTCAAGGGTCATATGTTGAAGGTTTGGTCCCAGTCAGTGGCAAGATTGAGAGGTGATTAGACCTCAAACATGTTAACAACATCAATGTATTAATCAGTCTATTGAAGAGTTCACAACTGAATGACCTATTAGGTGGGGCCTAGTTGGAGGAAGTAGGTCACTGGGAGTGTGTCTTTGAAGAGTTTGTCTTGTTACCAGCCCCTTGCTCTTACTCTCTCTGCTTCCTGGCTCCCATGAGATGAGCATCTCTCCCTACCCCTGCCTTCCAACATATGTACTCCCTCACCACAGGCCATGAAACATAAAGCCAACTCTGAAACCTCTGAAACAGTGAGCCAAATAAAAATTTCCTTTTTTATGTTGATTGATGTCTATCAGGTATTTTGTCACAACAATAGAAAGTTGACTAACATACAAATTAAAAGCCTCTGTATTTTTAGTGAATCTTAACACAATTTCTTTATATCTTAACAAAAGTATTAGAAGCCCAGAGAAATAACTTTTTTTTTCCTGAGAAATATACCTTCTAGGGTTCTTACCTATTTACATCATTAGTGTTAAAAAGAAAAAAGACTTCAGTTAGAATAAGTTCTGTTGTTCTATTGCACATTATGGTGACTATAGTTAATACTAAGGGTTTGTATGTTTCAAAATAGTTAAAGGAGAGGATTTTAAATGTTATCATCACAAAGAAGTTATAAATATTTGATGTAACAGATATGCTAGATTTGATCTTTCCATAATGCTGAAAAGCACTGGCCCTTCACTTGGGCCCAGAAGATAACTAAATGCAGGATAAAAGCCTGGCATCTCTGCCTTCATTTTCTATCAGCTCCTCTACTTTGGGTCAGAGATATGCTCAACTCTGCACATAGGCATGTTAATCACTGAACAAGTGTCTGCCTAAAAACCAGTGATATCCAACCTACCTCATTCCTTTTCAAGGATGAAGGCAGAAATTTAAGGGAAACGGGTATTTATGTCAGCTTTTACAACATCCTGATCCAGACCCCAAAGAAGCACTTGAAGTCTCCAATCAATGTCCTAAGCCTGCAGCCACCTTGGATTCCAAGAAAAGTGAAGCCTAGCAGACAGATCACCACATGATAAGACCACCCTCCTAGCAGGAATAATCATCTCACAGGAATTAGACAGTCCCCTCAAGTGATAAGGACCTCTCCAGGGTCACCTAGCAAAATCAGACCTAAGGACCAGTTTGACCAAGACTGTTTATCTATACCTCTCACCTGCTGCCCAAATTCTTCCTCCATTTAAACCTAAACCTCATGTTAGTACCCAGAAGATGGACTGAGATACTTGATCTCCATCTTCCTAAGATGGCCAATTTGATCAAAATTCCTTTCTGCCTTTTGACCATTACTTTTGTTTTATTTCTTTGGGTTGAATGGCTGAACCTGGCATTTTACAACCCCCAGAGTCAGGTCTTTGGCCTAAGACTCCAGTTATATATACATGTATCAAAACATCACATTTTATGCTACAAATATATGCAACTATTTGTCAATTAGGAATAAAACAAAAAAAAAAAATCAAAGTCCTGGGGATAATATTATCTTATATATAATTTTTGGTTAGTTAGGTTTTTTGTTTTTCTGCAATACTGGGGATTAAAACTCAGCTATCTTATATGCTTTACAAGAATTTTATTTTCTAGCTGGGCATCGTGACACATACCTGTAATCCCAGTAACTAGGGAGGCTGAGGCAAGAGGATGGCAAGTTTGAAGCCAGAGGAAGCCTGTGCAATTTAGCAAGACCTTGTCTCAAAATAAATTTAAAAGGGGTAGCAGGAATGCAAATCAGTGGTAGAGCACTTGCCTAGTATGCACAAGGCCCTGGGTTCAGCCCCCAGTACTAAAAAAAAAAAAATTATTTTCCAGTATTATGAAAACAAATTAAACCAAACAGTAAAATTATATGCAAATTCCACTGGAATTGAAACAAAATACCTAAGAAAACATTGTCCTATATAACATGTAAAACAATTCTACACATTATATCAAATTTTAACCAAGATTAAACATGAAAATTCTGTATTAAAAACTTTTAAACAATTTTTTAAAACACATGACATCTCTATTGCTTGTCAGTTCAAAAAATTAGTGAGCCTACCAATATGCAACCCACTCAAAAATGACTCATTTTGACATTTAATTATTTCCATGCATAATATGAACAATTGCTTTAACATATGACCTGAATATAATTAGATCACATTAAAGAATGAAAAGAAAATGGAAGTTCAACTTGTAAATGCAAGGTTGAGTTGTCTACTTATCAAATACAGTTTATTTATCAAGATTTGATTCCTATAAGTCAAATTTGCAATAGCTGTAACTTATGCTTGGCCTCATTGGAAAAAATAATAATAACTTGCCTCTGAAGACTTCATGTACCTTGTTTTCTATTGTCAGGAAACTAAAACTATATAACCTAATGTATTTCCCTTTTAAGACTTAACTGCAAAAAACTTCAGAGCAATCTCTTATTCCCGTGCATTTAAATTTTTCAACTCATATACCTGAAAAGATTCCTTTAGCTTCCTTCACATGGTCATTGTTGTGATATTTCCTTAAATGACTTGGCTGGCGTTTTCCTAACATGTGGTGTCCTCAAGTCCTTTCAGAAATGAATAAAAGGGAGAGCTTTCAACACAAGAAGAATGGGAAGAATGATGGGAGAGGAGGAAGGCAGGCAGCAAGAAGTACACACAGATGATCCTCAGAATTGTCACAGCCCCACTGTTCTGTTCTCAAAAACAACTCCACAGTTTTTCTAAATAGGTTCATATTGTCAACATTCTATGATTCTTAAGGTTGAGACAACATCGTATAAGTAACTGAGCACCACTAAAGACAATAGATTAATATTTTTCTATCTCATGCACCACTGTACTACTACTTCATGGATTACTTATTGCTCAGAGTAACTTATGAGATAGGTTTTATTTATTAAACCATATTTATGATCATTATTTTACTAATGAGGAACCTGAGACACAGAATGGTTTTATACCCAGTATGGCAAAGCTGGGATTCAGCTGCTGACTCCTGAGTGTGCCCTTACCCGGCTTGCTCTTTTCATTGTTATTAAATAAAAGATGACTTGTTGGTCTGACTTACATTTTCTGAAGCATATGACTGGCATTATCCTTCATGAGAACAAGGTGTAGGACACCCAGCTCAAAATGCTGAAATGGATAATAATTTGATGTCACCAACCTAAGCATTTGCATTTAGCTAAGGACAGGGAAAAATATAGACCAGTACAAAACAGGAAGCTGCCCTAAGGCCTCTCTGAAGTACTCTGGATTCATAAGTGAGTGCTGGAGAGGAAATGCTGGAAGCAGTGGCTGTGATACCTGGGTTCCAGTTCTTTCTCTGCTGCTAATTAAAATGTGTGACACTGATTCCACCACCCAGTTTCTCTGAGGAACAGTGTCCTCATCTATAAAACAATAAGCATGATTCTGTAATAGCTTACAGCTGAAACTGACTTTCCATTCTCCTGTTAGGTATGCTTTCTGCTCTAGGAGGGTTCTAGAAACACACTGGGAAAAGTGTCCTACGGGAGACACCTGCAGCCGTTGCCCTGTGGCATCTGGTCCCATCAGATCTCAGAAGCTAAGCAGGGTCAGGCCTGGTTAGTACTTGGATGGGAGACCACCTGGGAACACCAGGTGCTGTAGGCTTGGGAGATGGACCCAGTAACCCACTCCCCAAAATCAAACCGCCATTGAAAACCCTATGAACAGCAGAGAAGTACTGACAATAGTGTTTCTCCTGTTGTACATAGGGTCGCTATGAGTCAGATACCTAACAACCACCACCACCACCACCATCTAAGGTTGAAAGCCAAACAGGCTGTTTAGTCAGGACAGACAACTCCTCCTTCTAAGAGATTCTACTTCATTGAGACAAAATACCCACAGCTAAACAGACTCCAGGTAAGCAACATAGGTCAAAGACCCAGAAGTATGCAGTGACTAGAAGTCTCTTGCACAGAGTGCTCCACCAGGACAATAGAACTGAGAAAGAAACCTCATCCTTAAATTTCTCCAGGAAACTTCACAGTTATTAGAGGGGCAGGTGGAGCTGTTGGACCTCAGCTGGACTCCTCAGCCAGGGGGGACGCTTGGAGCTCACAAAGAAACTGAAACATGGTCAAGTAGCCAAAGGCAGGTGCAACATGCTTTATTCCCAGGTGTTCCTCTCCATTCCTTCCCTGGTGCTGCTGCCCATGGTTATGCCCTCCTCATGCCCCGTTGCCTCTCCATGCTTCTCCCTCCATCCTCTCCATGGCCCATCCTTTCCACTTATCCCCTCCTCTCCCGGGTATACCTCTCCTTGCCACCAGGGTTTACGGAGGGGCTTTTAAGGCTTTTACACAATAGTGGCCAATCACCAGTTCATGGTCGAATCACCTCACAGTCATACAGGATATACATCTGGAAGCTTATATGAGATGACAGTATGTGCGCATGCAGGCCATTACCCGACCATGATTCAGCATGATGAATAAGGCGCATGTGTTAGCTGGAGGCACATGTGTGGTCAGTGTCCTGTTATCTCTGCCAGTTTACATTTACACTATCATTTGGGTCAGCATGACCTGTCTCAACAGAAGCTAAAAAATAAAATAAAACTGCCACTAGCCCTATTAGGATAACTCATGAAAGAAGCTGGTTATTGACCATAATTTAAGAGTGCAATAGCTTGACCACCTAGACAGAAGTGACCCCTAAAAGAATTTTTAGGAATATACTTGCTCACCTTCTTTTGGCCTCCCCATCCAAAGAAAGAAAGATGGGAAAAGTCAAGATCAGATCTAAGTAGAAGTGTGAAAAGCAGAAAATGTTTGGTCTTTTTCTTTTGTTCATCTCCTTCCTGATGACCTATTTCCCCAGACATGTCCAATTATTCTTTCCCTTCCTGATCTATGCCTCAAGTTCAGTCTCCTTCACCTCTTCTTTCTCCCAACCCTCCAGTGTCCCTCAAGAACAGGTCTACTCAATTGCTTATGTGCTTTTATCTACGAATTCACAACTAGAAAGTGTGCTATTTGCATTTTCTAATTGTGGAAATTCCAGGCAAAATGACTAAGAACTGGAAGAGGAGCCTGTTGTTGTTGTTAGATGTCATTGAGTCAGGTCCGACTCATAGTGACCCTCACAGGGTTTCCAGTAGTTGATTGTTTCAAGATTGCTTCAGGGGTGGATTGTCACTTCCTTCTCCCTTTTTTGTGGTGCTGGGGATCAACCCTAGATCCTCAGAGAGTGCGCAGCAGCACTCTACCAACCGAGCTAAACCGTGGCCCTGAGGAGCCTCTATGATCCCCTTAAATCATCCCATGTACCTGTGACTAGCACTCATCAAATTCTCCCTTAATAAAAACACGAGGGTGAGGGAGTGGGGCAGTGAGGTATAACAAAAGAATTTAAAAGTCTGAGATTAGCCAGTACTAGCCTTTCTCAGGCTTAACCCAGAGCAGGAAATTGCTGCACTGCTCCATGGCTTCCCTGCACTGGTGCCCAGGCAGCCAGCCAATTCTCTTACCCCTTCCTTGGCCTCACACAGACAGCAGTCAGTGCTACCCTGGCCCCACCGTAGCCCTGGCTGGCTTGAAGGAAGCTGGCAGAGTGAGTTGAGGGTTGTGCTATTTAAAGCCATAAGCAGCTACTGTGGATGGAGATGAGCTGCTTTAGCAGCAGAGGATAAGGCCAGACACAGGAGGTTTTCACTTGCCCTAATGAATTCACTCACCTGCTGAAATCAGGCACCCAAGTTTGATAGACAACAGCTCAATTCCACTGACTAATTACTAGCACTCATCTCTCCCATCTAGCAATTTTTTGCTTGATTGCAAATCCTTCAATTTAAATTTTAGTCTCAAAATACAATAACGAAATTATATGTGATATACAATACCAAAATACCCACATGGCTATTTTATATAACCATACATATATACACTCCCCTTTATACATTATACATATGCATAGGCAGGGAATAATAGAAAGAGATATATATGGATATGTTTAAATTCAAGCTGTCCAAAAGCACAGGTTCAGAATGCAGGTATCTGGGAATTTTCTGACACATTACAAAATACTCACTTCTCTGGATTTCTTATCTATAAATGGGAAATTTTGACAAAACTAAGATGATATCTATAAAGGATATGTGTGTGCCTGGCCCAGTGCTCATAAATCTTAATCTTAATAGCACTAATATTATGATAAAATGTCTATGGTAGCTTAAAAGGATAACCTGTGACACATTAGTTTCTTTCTAAAACTCAAATGTTATCTTACCCAACCCTGCTAATCTGGCCTGACGTTCTCCCTGTTTTCTCCCTTCCTAAAATGTGCTTGATAGGCACCTTATCAAGGAAATTCTGACTAATCCTTAAAATCCCAACTCAACTAGCACTTCTTCAAAGAAACTTTCCCTGATCTGTAGCCTAGATCAGATAACTTTGTCATTTCACAAAGTGTCCCTTTACAGCATTTATGAAACTTTATCATTATGTACTCTGTTGAGTGATGTTTTAAAATGGGATGCCTATCCTTCCCACTCAATCTAAATTCCACAGTGGCAGATACTATGTCTGCTTTTTGCTCTCTGTTGCATATGCAGCATTGAAAGTACCAGACACACAAGTGGGTACTCAATAACTATGGACTGAATGAATGAT
The DNA here is from genome assembly GCA_007922755.1 of Pedetes capensis. NCBI lineage: Eukaryota > Metazoa > Chordata > Mammalia > Rodentia > Pedetidae > Pedetes > Pedetes capensis. The sequence continues at coordinate 117,140 of VMDO01001959.1, forward strand.
TCAGTCAAATTCAATCCAGATGTCAATCAATCTACTTGTATCCTCCCAAGAAGCAAAGAAGGCAAGAATTCAGTCACAAGAACACAAAGAATCATAGGAATTACTAAGGGAGACAAAAGTCAGAGACATCAATATTGAACTAAAAGAAATCACATGATCCAAGAAACTGAAGAGGCATGGCCCTCCATACTTGCTTGAGACTCTTTTAATATTCCATTAAGGAGAAACCATAAAACAAAGGAAGGATTACAAAGGCAGAACTCTGGGAGCCAACAGGGAAGGAAGGAGGGAGAGGGATTCTACATGAAGAAATCCTTTATTCAACTAAGGCTCCTGAAACCTGGGAGATGGCAGGGATCAGTTTTATGTTCTGTGTCTTCATTCAATAACTCTTCAGATATTCATTGTGCACCAACTCCATATGAGACAGGGTGCCTGGCTTTGAGGATACAGAAGCAACCATTATAGACACAGCCCTCACTCTCATTTCCCAGCTTCAAACAAGTAAGCACATGTGATCAGCACTCAGAAAAGAGAATGACAGGTTCCCAGCCTTACCTGGGAAGTCAGTATTTAAGCAAACTTTATTTTATTCAAAAAGTTAGTCCAGAGTGTAATATTTTTAAGAGATCTTTTTAAAAATTCTACCTTTTAAAAAGGACAACAGCAGATTGCTAAGCTGATTGGTATCTGTTTCTGTTGCTTAACAGGGATAAATTAACATTCTGCCTTTACTATAATGTTGAAATCAAGTATGGATTTGGATCAAGATGATGTTGCTGATATCCTCATACTTCACATCTTCATATGTAAAAAAAGATGTGAAAAATGAGAAGGAAAGAAGAACTTAAAAGAAAACCAAGGCATTGGTTATTAATGAAGATGGAACAGACTTCTATAAACTCTTACAGAACCGTAATTCTTAAATATTTCAATTCACAACACTGTCTTCATGTTATGAATGTTATATTGTTGTTTTTAGGTGCCATTGAGTCAGGTCCAACTCATAGCTACCCTAAGTACAACAGAACAAAACACACTCAACACTGTGCCACGCACACAATGTTTTTATTTTTGAGCCTATTGTTGCAGCCACTATATTCTCCTCCTTTTGAGTCATGCCACATCAGCAAATGAAGGTCCCAGGGGCTTGACTTCATTCCCATCAATAAGGTCAACTCTACTTTGAGGGGGCAACTTTTCCCCAGCCATCTATTGAATGTCTTCCAACCTGGAGGCTCGTTTCCTGGCACTATATTTGACAGTGCTTCTCTGCTATTCATAGGATTTTAATTGGTTGCTGGGTCCTTCTCCCTACTCTTAGTCTGAAAGCTCAGTTGAAACCTGTCCACCGTGGGTGACCCTGCTGGTATCTGAAATACTGGTGGTATAGCTTTCAGCATCGCAGCAACACGCAAGTCCACACAATACAAGCTGACAAACAGTTGAGTATTATATACAGGTAAAACTAAAAACAACAAAGAAAGGTTTATATTTCACCTCTCAAAAGTAGTAATCACTTCCCCATTTCAGCACTCACAGTAACCAGTCTGTCAATATTAATTTGTTGAGCACACATAGTGTTGCCAAGCATTGTTAGAGACCCATGAGGAAGAGTTTTGTGTGCACTAGAGCCAAATGCCTCTCCTAACAAAATTCACAATAAACTTGGAATGCCAGTTATGGCTACAAAGAACTTTAAAAGGACTAACATACAGCACAGTGGCTAGGGTTTCTGTTTTAGCTAGACTGGCCAGAAAATTTTTGAGAAATGATGATGGGATCCTCCATTTGAAAATATACAAAAAATATTCTGAGGAGAAAAAAATAGCAGCTCCAAATGGCCAGAAATAGAAAAACATTTGATTTTTTGAAAAACAAAAAGAAGACTATAGTGGCTAAATAAAATAGACAAAGCAAAGAGTAGAGAGGAAAAACATCAGAGAAGTATTCTGAGACCAGATCTTATAGTGTCTCCTGGGAATATGTTCATATCTCAAACTCCTAGGCCCCTCTGCGGACCTTTGGGGTTAGAGACTCCAAGGTAGTGCCCAGAAGTCTGTTTTAACAGGTGCTCCAGGGGACTCTGGTGCCCAAAAAGACTCAAGCCCTCTTGAGGAGAGCAGGGATTCTCAGTCCTTGCTGCAGATTAGAATCATCTGGAGGAATTCTTAATCTACTTATGCTAAGCCTTACCCAGGCCAAGTCAATATGTATCTCTGGGGTAGGAGTTGAGGTATGTATATATTTTTAACAGCTCATTAGATGATTATGATGCACAAGGGTTATTGGAACCATTGACTTAGAGTCTCAAAATCAGGGAAATAAATTTGGATTTTAATGGGAAGCCACTAAAGGCTTAAAACAGAGAAAAGTTCTTCAAATTTAGAAATGCCATTTCAGGTCCTGAGTGACACATGAAGAGGGGCAAGAATGGGTCAAAAAGACTAGGTATGAAGTCACTATAATATCCAGGACAGAGATGATAGTGCCATTAAAGATATAATAGGTAAATTCCAAACATAATTTATTTTAAACCTTCCATATGTATTATGGATTTAATAGGAGAAATAAGCAACAAAATAATCTAGGATAAGCCTTGACAATTGGCCAGAAAAACAGTGCCCAAACTTCTTTTTGGAGGGAGGCATACGGGGTGGTCATAAAGCATTGGTCTTTGACCTTATGAAATTTGTGGTTTGGCCATGCTTGATTTAGATACCCAAGTAGAGATGCTTCAGAGGCAGCTTCATGTGCACACAAGTCTGGAGCTCAAAGGAGAGGTCAGGGCCTGACAAGTCCAAGAGTCATTACTACATAGATAGTATTTGAGGTTACAAGATCAGATGAGATTGTCCAGGTTGAGAGTACAGATACAGAAGAGGGTTGGGGGAAGCACAGAGTGGGTGTGTGGGCAGAGTTCATGGTGGATGGGTAGAAGCCCAAGAAGAACAATGGTCCCCAGACTGCTAAAGCACAGGACAACTGAAGAGCTCTGGATGCCTGTGTTGTCCATGCATAGCCCCACTCCTAGTTATTAGAAACAAAATAGCTTTGGGGACTCACAAACATATCTTAGTAATAGCCACTAATCTGGGGTTTAGCTCAGTTGGTAGAGTGCTTTCTCCATGTGCTAAGAAGCCCTGGGTCCTATACCCAGCACCTCAAAAAAGGGAGGAGGACCTGGCAGCCCACTCCTGAAAAACAAACCTGAAACAATCAGCCATTGAAAACTCTATGAACAGCAGAGAAGCTGCCAGGCATGGCACAGTGTCCGGAAGTGTTTCGTTCTGCTGTGCACAGGATTGCTATGAGTTGGACTGACTTGAAGGCACCTGACAACAATAGCTACTAACACTTAATATGAATAGCCACTTCAAAGCTCTACCAGGAAACCTTTTCCTGAGTCAAATGAGGAAACCAAGGATCAGACATGTTAAGAGGCCTGCTCAGGTTCACCAAGTTTCTGTAGTCTGCTAGAACATGGTCATGGCCTGGGGAAATGGCACTCGAGTGCTTCCAAAGAACATGTAGCTTCCAGGCCAGGGGCCTGAGTAAGGAAGATGTATTTATACACAGTTAATCCAGTTTCAGACTGGCAGGTGCTGAGTCAAACTGGCTGGGCTTATGACAGAGCAATGGGCAAGAGCCAAGATAGTATTACAGACAAAAAAAAAAAGTGAAATTCTTTACCAGAGAAATCAAGAGAAAACCCATATCCAGTATCTTCACACACAAACAAGCAATTGTTGAGTTATGGGGTCTGGCACCAACTGAGAAAGTGGTAAAATGCAAAATTTCAGGCCCTCTGAAGACTTACCAAATCAGATATCCTGCGGTGGTACCTAGAAACTTATGTATTAATAAGCTCCCCAAGAGATCCTTGTCTCAACAAAGGTTAGAGGACTCCTCAGGTCCCCTAACAATAAGTGTTAGCCCTGGCTGCATATTCCTTAAATAGAACATATAAGATATTCTCCCAAGGAAAAGGCTGCATCAAAACAGCTGTCCATCCATTCCTATCCCAAGGTGACCAGCACTTCCCTAACAACCTATCCAAGGGACAATTCCTTCTGCTGTTAATATTTTATAAATAATATCTCCCCCCTCTCTCAAATGGTTATTTCCATATCTCATTATGAGTCAAGCTGAAACATCTCCCAAAACTTCAGTAGCAGTTAGGTTCATCAGAGCCTTCAAGAACACATGGGACTTTTTCATATTTGTTGGTGGATCAAAACCAAACTTTTAAAAAACTAAATAAAGTGTTATTAGAAAGTAACCATATGGGAGAAGGACGTCAACCCACTCCCAAGGCAATCCTGAAACAATCTGCCATTGAAAACCCTATGAGGGTCACTATGAGTTGGTCACGACTTGATGACACCTAATAACAACAACAACAGAAAGTAACCATATCTTAGCATTTAGAGATGCAAATGCTCAAACAATTTCTATTCCCCACCATAATTAATGAATGAATACAGCCCCAATTTTAAAGCATTCTTGTAGATGAACATTTGCGTATTTTTTTTCTAAGTACAGCATATAAAAAGTGATTCCTCCCTGAAAACCTTACATCAATGGCTAAAGTCTAGGACCAATGTAGCTCAAAGTGTTTCCTCATCTTTACATGCTAAGTCTAGCTGAAGCCAAAGGTAGCAATGAGGTGCAGCTGACCAAATACAGACAGAGAGCTCATGGTGACTTAATTTTATCTGGACCCACATCACTTTGTTTGGACTGCTCTCTTGTCCTGGCAGTCAGTTAATCCTCAGAGCCAGTTATGCAAAATGAAGAACTACATGAAGCCAGGCAAGAAAGCATGAAATGCTGGCATACTCTAAGCAAGATGAAATATCCTGCATATCCAAAGGAGGTATTACCCTAAGATTCCAATCACTATGTTGAAAGCATTGTGTTTCACAGATAGTGCTAAATAAAATGTTTCCCATTGTGTTCAGGTTGCTAACATTTGCAAATTCTCTAAGTGCTGCTCTTCAGGCTTCACATACTCAGGAATCTACCTTAAGATGGGGTCCCACTATGTTCTGATGACCTCAACATCTGACAGCACAGTCCTCTTAACCTATAAATATTCTCTACTTTTAATGACATTACCAGACAGAAGGAAGCTTTCCAGAAATCTCTTACATTTTTAAATTGGGGTTAGGGGGTCCTATCAACTAATCAAAAACACCCTAAGGTTCTAAAAGTCAACTTTGATAATGTCATTCAAGTTTGGAAATGCATTTCACAGTAATTGGAGCTAGGCATCCCATGCTCTCTATCTCCATATCCTTAAACTGCCTCTGTAGAAGTGTCAAGAATGCACACTGCTTGCTAGTTTTTATCATGCAAGACTCAGGACAAGGTAAAAATAGAAATAAAGTAGAATATTAACCACCATCACCTAAGAGGTATGAAATCAACAAGGTTGGGAAGACTCTCAATAGTATATAACATCCAATGCCATAGAACTCTTTCTACCCCCAAAATGTCTCATTCGAAGACTCATAATTCAAAGTAAAAACCCTAAGAGAAACAATACAATTGCAACTTGTACTTGGTTAATTTCACTGTAGCCAGGGTAGGGTGCTCCATCACACCACTAAAGGGAAATGTTTCCTACATCAGAGGTTGTTTGCTACATAATGCACTGAATGATGCAATGGTCAACTGCATAAAACCTAAAATATTGTAATAACAACAATAAAAAGCTAATCATGGTTGTTGTGTCTTTGTTAACATTGAAGAATACAGTAACTGGAACAAAATATTTTTACTTCACATTTCCAAGTAGAACCTAAGGAAGAACTTTCTATGTAGCAGAAAGACATATAAATGAGGTGGAAAGTGAGTTTCCCAACCTTGAAAGTTTTCAGGATTACAGAGATTAGAGTGCCTTTCAGAAAAAAATGATGTTAACATAGCCCTGCATCAAGTGGATAAAGGTGACCTTAAAGTTACACAGATTTTTCCTAAGGTCTTCACTTCATGATAGACTGTATTTTTAAAAAATTAGTTCAGAGAGTGAGTTGGGTAATTGAAGTATATTTTATTTTATAACCTTAATCATTAATGTCATTAATCACAAACAAATAATTATGAATGGGAAAAAAAGGGACTTCAGTAACAATAACAATTACTGATTTCCTAAACAACAACAACACATTGTGTGAAAGATGAATTATTGTTCTTGGTAAGGCCGTCATCTGACAAATATTACTTTCCTCATTTCACTGAGGGAAAGAGACTCCATGGAAAGTATCAAAGCTTAGAATAATTTGGCCACTTTTCCTCTGCATTGCAATTTATTAGTCATTCTTACTATAAATCCCCACATTTAATATATTCTAAGTTTAGTAATCCTGAAACAATCAGCCATTGAAAACCCTATGAGGGTTGCTATGAGTCAGACCCAATTTGACAGCACCTAACAACAACAAAGGCTGGGATTTAGCTCAGTTGATAAGCGCTGCTCTGCAGTCTCTGAGGTCCAGAGTTCAATTCCCAGCACTGCAAAAATGGGAGAAGGATGTGGCAATCCACTCCCAAGGCAATCCCGAAACAATCAGCCACTGAAAACCCTAAAAGGGTCGCTATGAGTTGGACACAACTCAAGAGCACCTAACAACAACAACAACAACAACAATAACAAGTTTATTTAAAAACTAGGATGTAACATGTGGGTAGGAAGCACTCTTTCCCCACCTAGACAATAAATACACCAGCGAAATCTGTATGATGACAGGATTTTAGAACTCAGGAGTCTATAGAAGGCTTGCAACTTCTGGGGAAGAGCCTGCAGAAAAATTGTGGTTAATTTTAGCCAATTTCAGCTCTTAGCACAGTAGCAGTTACCAGTACTCTACCTCTCAGCCCTGAGACAGGCATCTGTGCATATGTTCTTAAGGCAAATTGCACACAACTTGTGAGAACCATGGTGAGCAGAAAGGACTCCGTAATCTGCCTTCCAAATATTGGGGATTGGAGATCTGACCACAGATGGCTGCTTATGATCACAGTGGTGCAGACAGAGTGGCAGCCACTGTTGTTGTTGAATCTCTTCTAATTGTTCCGATATCCCTTTTCACCTGGCTAAAATGATGTGCAGGAGATTTAAAAAACAAGAACACTTTTTTTCCACTTCATGATTATCTTTTGCCTTTTTAGTGAGCCACATATTTAACACTAGGACATTCAAAAGCACCTGTATAAGTAGAGCAAACTAGAAAGTCATCATGCATGCCCAGGGGAAGGTGGAGTTCAGAAAAGACCTGAGAAAAACTTACATTTACAAGTCAGGATAACCCTTAAGACAGAAACAGTCTACAATACTACAATACTGAAAAAACAAGCAAAACCATGGAGAAGGGGAAGAATCTGATTTCTACATTAGATTGAAGTGTCTAGTTTCAGAAAAATAAACAAATCAAATCACAAAGCATACAAAGGAACACAAACTATGGATCATTCAAAGAAAATAAAGTAATAACAGACACTGTGCTTAGAAAAACACTACGAGAAATGTACTAGAAACAGCCTTTAAAACAACTGTCTTAAAGATATTCAGAGAACTAAAGGGAGATGAAAGTCCAGAAAATTATGTATAAACTAAATGTAAGTATCAGGGGAGAGACAAACTCTAAAAAGGAAACCCAAACGAATTCTGGAGCTGAAAAAAACAATAACAGAGTTGAAAACTCACTACCAAGATTCAAAAGCTGACAGGAACACACAGAAAAATCAGTGAATTTGAAGACAAGACCATGGAAGTAATACTGAGTCTAAAGAATAGAAAAAAAAATGAAAAATGAATAATGCCTAAGAAATCTGTAGAATGCCATCAAATGGACCAACATACTCATTGTGGGAATTCCAAAAGGAAAAAAGGGAAAGCAGGGTAAAGAGAATATGTGAAAAAAATCCTCTCAAGTTTGATGAAAAAGACATGAATATACATATCCAAGAAGGATGAGTTCAAAGAGATTTAGACCAAGACACATTAAAATGAAATTGTCAAAAGACAAAAGGAGAATTTTGGAAGCAGCTAGAGAAAAGTGACTGTTCACATAGAAAGGATCCCCAATAAGATTATCCATGGATTCTCATAAGAAATATTGGAGGTCAGAAGTTAGTACACAGATATATTCAAAATATTTTTTAAAAATCTGTCAATCAAGAATACTATATCCCACAAAATTGCCCTTTGAAACTGAGGGAGAAATCAAGATATTTTCAGAAACAAAAGCCAAGGGAATTTGTTACCACTAGATCATCCCTGTAAGAAACACTAAACAGAATTCTATAGGTAGAAATTAAAGGATATTAAAAAGTAACTTGAAACCATATGAAAAAATAAACATCTCAGTAAAAGTAAATATATGAGCAATTAATATTGAGCAATTAATATTGTAATATTGAGACTAAGGAATTTGAAAATTATAATAATAATTTAAAAATTATTAGTTTAAGACTCTAGACATATAACGTATAAAGATGGAATTTTGTTGATAACCTCAACTAAAAAGAGAGGGGATATGACTTTTAAAAGAGCAGAGTTTTATGTTATTGAAATTAAGATAGTATAAACTCAAATTATAGTGCTATGCCTTCAGAATTTGAACATAATTTCTATGATAACCATAAAGAATGCAACTGACGAATATACACCAATCAGAAAATATAGTATTTGCATGCCTGCTAAGTGCCAAACTCTCTAGGTATTTGACATACATAAAAGAACAAAACAGCCAAACAAAATCCCCATCCTCATGAAGCCTAAGTTCTGAGAGTTTACATTGTGGGTCAGGTTCCTGTCCCCACAGCCCATAGTAAGGAGTGAAAGTGGAAAAATCCATAGGAAAATTTCAAATGCTATATTAAATATTCATCCACTATTTCTGCTTGTTTCTCTCTTTTCATCACTTCAAACATGTTCCTTCTGTGGACTAATAATGTTGACTTTAACTGAATTAAACTGATTTATTTCCATGTACACAAAAAAGAATATACAGAAAATGAAACAAAAAAGAATTTAAGCATTTCACTACCAAAAATGAAAAAAGAAGGAAAGAAAGAAAGATCAGCTGACCACAAAGGAAGATAGTAATGTAGAAATAAGAGACAAAAAGTCTAAGAAGCATATCAAGATAAATAGTAAAATGACAAAAATTAGACTCTTCTTTATCTGTAGTTACTTTAAATGTAGATGGATTAAACTTGGAGTAAAAATGAAAAAAACAACATGATGCAACCACAAAGTGCTTATAAAAGACTCATGAGACTCATTTTAAATCTAAAGACTCAAGAAGGTTAAAAATAAAAATAAGGAAAAGGATATCACATATATTAATATCAGACAAAAAGGACTTCAAATCAAAACAGGTTATAAGAGACAAAGGACATTATATATTAATAAAACACATACATAACGCTTGTAAATATTTACGCATCTAATAACAGATCATCACAATAAATGAAGCAAAACTGGTAGAAGTGAAGGGAAGAAAAGATACTTCTACAACCATAATTGGAGATGTCAATATCTCACACTCAATAATGGATAGAATAACCAGATAGGCAGTGAGGAAATTGGCTTGAATAACACACACACACACACACACACACACACACACACACACACACACACACACAAATAAATAAATAAATAAAACACCTACAGTTGACCCTTAAACAGCATACAGGTTAGGGGTGCTGACTCCTATACAGTTGAAAAATCTTGCAGACCTCACTAGGGATATTACTGAGTGGTAGAGCACCTGCTTAGAAGGCTTCAGGCCCTGGGTTCAATCCCCAGCACCACCAAAAAAATTTTTAAAGAGAAAGGAAAAGAAAAATTCTCATATAACATTTGATTCCCCAAAACCTTAACTGCTAATAGCCTGCTATTGACTGGAAACTTACCAATAACATAAACAGTCAATTAACACATTTTATATGTCACATGTATTACATATGATGAAAAATACATGCTGTTGTTAGGTGCCATCAAGTTGAGTCCAACTCATAGTGATCCTTATAGGGTTTTCAATGGCTTATTATTTGGGGGATTTTTTTCAGAAGGAACCTTGAAAGATCATTTTTTACTATGATTTGCAATTTAGTAGAGAGCTGAACTACTCATGGGGAAATGATTAGCATCCTAGAGTTTTATGCAGATATTTGTAACATTTGAGCTCACTGAAATAGCAAACTGGAAGTTGCTAAAAATTACTCTAATAATATGTTCTACAGTTAATTTTATGCAGTTGTGACTTAATAGTGAATCTTACATTTGTCTACATTTCTATTGACTACAAATTATGTCACACGTCTTTTCCATTGTGTTATATGCATGTGTAGAGACACATGCATATAAGCACATGTGAATGCATACATATTTCCATATATACACATATACATATATAACTATATAGGCTAGATACTATAAGTGACAAAAATGTGATTTAATACCTATCAAATCAACTCTTTTATTAGTAGAGCTATTTTGTTTGTTTTGACCTTGAGAGTTAAGTAACATTGATCAAATTACATCATCTTTCATGCTATAATTCTTTTGCTTCCTATGTAAAAGTGCACTGTAAACAAAAATCACTAAAATGTTCTGGGATACTGGAAAGAAGAAATATGATCTTACAGTAAATACAATGAAAATGGAAAACATGCCAGATGGAAGAAATTATAGTCATAGAAGGGGTTTTCCTAAATAGAGGCACTTAACTCATCAAACTTGAAGGTTGAGAAACCTAGATGAGGGAAAACAAATTCAGATTTACCAAAACCAAATTTCATAACTCTCTCAGATAAAATTTTAGGAACACACTCTAGAAAAAAAAAGATGTTACTTATAAATATTCCCTACACTCTGGAGAAAAAGGCCTCCAGACTTCAGAGAAAATTTTCTATGAAGAAAAGCAAGAAAATGAAGGAACATCAATCCTTGCCCTGTTCTCAAGCTGAATATTCATGAAACCCTGATGTCAACTTCATGGTCATCAAATTCCACTTGAAAAACACTTCTAATATACCCTCCTTTTACATTGTCTTTCTTCCTTTCATATCATGTCTTCCTTGGTCATATGTTCAGGTAAATATAGACAAAGACTACTTTGGCTCTTCCGTATATATTTATTTGTTATATATGTTACACAGTTCATGAAATCAACTTTCCCCATGTTCTCCCCAATCTTATGGCCACACGATTTCCCTACCTTCCTCTGAGGTCTGTAGCCCTCCTACCTATCCCTTCCCTGACACCATCCTTGATTACTTTAACATACATGTTTATCTTCTCAAGTCTCTGGTATCACAAATATTGCTTCTCCCATCAAGATTTCTACCATCTTCCCAAGCAGAAAAAAAACTTTGAAATATATAAGCTTTCAGATTTTACCTATTCCAGTCATACAGCATTTAAAACATTTGGTCTTATATGTAGGTTACGCTTTTGCAGGTATTATTTCCAGTACTCTCTGAAGATAAAGTTTATACCTGGTCTTTCTCCATATTCACCACCTCAATTATATTTGCCACCTTAATCAGTACAGTGCCTTACATATACTTGTGCTCAAAGTGTTTTATTGAGATGGATCAATATTCTTAGAATCAATGGCTATTAAGAAAAATAAATGACACCAAACTTGCAGTTTGGAGTGTTGAGGTTTAGAAACTGTGACATCAAAGCATGATTATGCATAAGGGAATATCAATGCTGCAATGTGCTTAATTTTTATTTTAATTACAATTTACCCAAAAGACATTTGAGATGTATTCTTCACCATCTCCACATTTCTTAAAGCATTTCTTAAGTATTTTCAAAAAGCTTTCAATGATGTCATAGCTTTTATGCCATTGAGGAAAATAGGAAACATTACTTCCCAGGCCCCTTTTATTTTGTTTTCCCAAGTCTGTCCAAAAGAAATTTACAATAGCATATTCATTTCTTTCTCAATCTTTAACCATCACTAAATATAATTTTAAAGATGCACTGTGCCAAAGTTTAAAGAAGATCATAGGAAACAGATCACAATCAAACTTCTGCAAATGAAATAATGAATGTGAAAATTTATGGTATGCAAATTAACATGAATAAATTAGATTAACTACAAAATAACTGCCATAAAAATAAACAAAAAAGAAAATGCTTTTATCATTTCTTCATTGCTTATTTTTTTCCTACTTTTTCTTGGATAATCTTTGCATAAGATAAGTCATACATAGGAATACAGACAAAATAAGTGGCAAAGGTTTGACATTCAAAGTAATACAAGACATGAAAATGAGCATGGACTTGGCCAACCTACCACTCCTCATTCTGAATAAACATAAACTGGCTGCCTATCTGTATGCAAAGGGAGGCAAGAGGGATGATGGCTATAATAGTTCAGGCCTGTCACAGGCAGGCACACCAAACTAGGCAAATACCGTCAGCTCCTATAAGGCATCTGCTTGACCAAACCTTGGGTAAGGGGGTCCCAATATTGGTTCTCCCAGACTAATTCAACTGGAAGATGCTCATCATTCTTCACTTTGTAAGGGGTCAATGCCTTCTGCTTTTTGCCTTCTACCTCTAGAAATTAAAGAGTTTAGAGGCTTTGAGCTTCTTCTAACCCTACATTACTAAAATAGCTTCATGTAGGTACTGGTAGGGGAAAGTTTCAGTCCTATGTTCCTCCAACTTTCTAAGGTCTCTAAACATCATGTAAAGGCACAGAAGGCACAGATCTCCACTCTGTTCCATCACTAAGTACACAACCCCTCCCATGGACATCTTCCACCAAAGGAAAAGGTGGGAGGCCACAGCTCTATAGAGACCAGGTTCTTATAACAGTAGATGTTCAAATGTTAATGTCCTAAAGATGGCCCTCGAAAAATCTCTTTTCTAAATACACTATATAAGTGGCTACAAACTTTTACCTGTTTTTAGTACCAAACCTTTTATTTACCAGACTGAGCTGAATTTACAATCACTGGTCAAATGTTTTCAATCACATGCACACCATCTAATGATGCTTTTCAAAATAGAGCTTTTTAAAAAGTGTTTCTGCCAATAGACTTACTGAAATAGGCATTGTAAGAACGTGCTTTTGAAGAGACCAAATCCCCAATCAAAAGTCTTGGGGCAGGGAACTAGGGCTATTTTAGTTAGAAGTTGGCAATTGCCCTCAGAGACTTCATTTGGTCCTGCCCAAAATCTAGTAAGGATAATGCCTCTGATATTAACCAGATGGGCTATCAGATACTTTAGAAAAGAGATTCATTTTTAGATCCTAAATGGTTAACCTTAACGTCCAAGAACCCCTGTCCTATAGTAAAGAGCCTTCCTGCTAGAAACCACAGGCACTCAAACAGTGGTCAGAGTGAGGAAGAGAGAGGAGGAAGGGAGGTTAGGAAGAAGAGCATCTCTCACCTGTCTTAACCAGACATTCTCTGAGTGTATCCATTCTGCACATTACTTTTATTAGATAATCCCTAGTAATTACATTTGAAGGAAGAACTACAGATGTTAAATTTTTTTTTAAATGTTGAAAACTCAGTCCCAGATAAACTCCCTTGATCTTAAAATCAGCCCACAAGGAAATCACTGACGTTAGGTAACCCAGGAGAAGAGTTAAGTGTTGGGTTCTACTACTCCCAACCAGTTCCTTCTGATAACAATCCAGGGGAATTAACAAGGCAATAGTGTTTTAGTGAGTCTAGAAAAATTCAATTTCTTTATGTTATGAAACTTACAGCACAAAGCATATAAACCAAATAACCATTTATTTTGGCAAATTTATAGACCACAAAATAGTGTTGTGAGCTGTCACTACTTACAGAGGGGATTTGATGGTGTTACACAGAAAATGACAGGACTCTGCAGAAGAAATAATTTTCATCTAGAGCATTCAGCCAACAGTGTCTTTCCACCCAGAAGTGTATGAAATGCCTACCACTACTGGACTTTCACTTCAGAGATAACTTCAGAGAGGTAAAGTAGACCAATGTCTTCTAGCCTCAGGCTACCAGGAACACACCCATAGTTGATGAAGTGGGTTTATTACATGTACAGCAGAGGGAACCATGAGCATCTTAGCAAATATTGTTAGAGAGAACCTTATTAACAGGATTGGGGCTTTGGTTGGTTGGATAATTGGGGGAGAGGAGTGGTCTAGAAAAGCAGGGCTGTGTTCTGATTGGAATCTGTCAGCATTCTATGACTGAATGGCTCAGTAATTCCTACGTATAAATTGTGTAATCTATAGCAAGAATAACACAGGAATTTTTCAAGAATTATCAATCACTCATAAGAAGGGCTTCAAATGCATGAAAATTGGGTTCGGGTTTGGGCATATGTTTAATATGTTAAAAATTTGTCATTATTGTTAGGTGCCATTGAATCAGGTCCAACTCATAGAGACCCTCATGGAGTTTTCAATGGTTGATTGCTTTGAGAGTGGATTGTCACATTCTTCTCCCAGTTTTGCAGTGCTGGGGATCAAATCCAGGTCCTCAGAAAATGTGGAGCAGTACTCTACCAACTGAGCTAAACCCTAGGCCATTAAAAATTTAGAAGGCTCAAATTCAGTTTAGGTTTGGGCTTAAAATATTTTTAGACCAGATGTGGTGGCTCACACCTATAATTCCAGCAACTTGGGAGACAGAAGCAGGAGGATTGCAGGTTCAAGGCCAGAAGCAGCCTGCATAACTTAGTGAGACCCTGCCTCAAGATAAAAAAAAAAAAAAATGGCTGGGAATGCAGCCTAGAGGTAGGACACTTGCAAAGCAGGTCTGAGGCCGTGGATTCAACCCCCAAGAACTGAAAAAAAAAATTAATCCTATGTGTTGTTGTTGTTAGGTGCCGTCGAGTCGGTATCTGACTCATAGCGGCCCTCATAGGGTTTTCAATGGCTGACTGTTTCAGGATTGCCTTGGGAGTGGGTTACCAGGCCCTTCTCCCATTTTTGTGGTGCTGGGAATTGAACTCAGGACCTCAGAGACTGCAGCGCAGTGCTCTACCAACTGAGCTAAATCCCAGCCCAATCCTATGTGTAGATAAACAAAATGTTTTTTATTTTAAAACAGCTAATCATAAAAAGTGCCGGCAGCCATACCACTGTGGCATCCAAAGCAGGGACGGGCCGGGTTAGTACTTGGATGGGAGACCACCTGGGAACACCAGGTGCTATAGGCTTGGAAGAAGGACCCAGCAACTCACTCCCAAAAGACAATCAGCCACTGAAAACCCTATGAATAGCAGAGATGCACTAACAATAGTGTTTCACCTGTTTTACCCAGGGTTGCTATAAATCCGACACCAACTCAACAGCACCTAACAATAATGATACAAAAATAAAAAATTACACACATATTAAAAGCTGAATCCAAACCCAAATTTTCCAATAGGTTCAGGTTTAGAAATATTTTTTAAATGCTTAAACCAAAATAGGTTCAGAGTACAAGTTCAGGTTCAGTTTGAAGCCCTGCCACCCACACATAGGATTTAAACTCAAACCTGAATCAAATATAAACCCTCTAATTTTTAACATATTGAACCTGCACCCAAACCTGAACCCAATTTTTTGCAAGTTTGAAACCCTACTCCTACATGATAGTCTTGGCAAAGAACAGAAAAAATCAATGCTAGGCAGGAACAGACATTGCTCTTGGTCACTGGGAAAGGATCTCTGTCAATTCATACATGCATAAGACCTGTTGATTCCAGAAACCACTGAGTAATAATTCAATTACCTTGGATATCTGTGTCTACATCATATTCCAGACCTTGGATCTGCATATGTCCCTCAAGGCACTTTCCTGTCCTCTTCATCAAAGCCTGTGTAAAGTGCTTCTCTCTTGTGATCATTTCATATAGTCATCTGGAATAATATACTGCACCTAACTATTGCAACCACATTTCTGATGTAGAAGGGGTGAAATCAACTAAGTAACATCACTTGCTTCTCAAACTACCTATGGGGAAGAAATTTCTTTTCTCCCCAGTTTCAGATGAATATTTTTATAAAACACAATAAAATGCATTGCTAGAAAGAGAAAATACAAGACACCAGCCTCATTTTTAATTATTATTAGACCCAAAACACATATGTTGTTGTTGTTGTTGTTGTTGTTGTTAGGTGCCATTTAGTCGGCATCCAACCCATAGCGACCCTATATACAACACGGGAAACACTATCATCAGTGCTTCTCTGCTATTCATAGGGTTTTCAATGGTGGGTTGATTTTGGGGAGTGGGTTGCTGGGTCCGTCTCCCAAGCCTACAGCACCTAGTGTTCCCAGGTGGTCTCCCATCCAAGTACTAACCAGGCCCGACCCTGCTTAGCTTCCAAAATCTGACAGGATAGGATGCCACAAGGCTACAGCTGAAGGCCAAAACACATATAATAACTGTCAAATTGCTACTTAGTTTCATTGTCCATAATTATACTTAGTTTCATTAGTTTCATTAGTTTCATTAGTATACTTAGTTTCAAAAATTATACTTAGTTTCATTGTCCATAGTTATCTGGTCACAAATCTGAGGAGGCCCATTTTGAGTAGCACTAGGTTTTTTAGCAACACCAACCAGGTTTTTTTAAATTTTAATTTTTATTTTAATTTTAAACATTTTGTTTAATACAAATTAACTCTCCCATATGCTCCCCATTTGAAATTCACATAGCACCTGATAAGGCAGCATAAGAGAAAAAGATGTGAGGAATTTCACTGTGGAGAGGGCCTCGTTATGAACACTCCAATTCCCCCAAAGACTGAACACCTGTTTGTGCAGCAGCTTCAAGGGATATGTGTAGAAAATTACATGAAAATCAGATCACCAAAGTCTTTGCTGTACAATTCCAGAATCAACCTAATCAGAAGGATTAAGTCTCCCGATTAGGATAGGGCTTCAATAGTATTCTCCTCATAGCAGGAGACTTAACTATATGTTTGTTGGACAGAGATTTCCCCACTATAGGATGCCTGAAGCTATACCACTGTGGCATCTGATCCTGTCAGATCTCAGAAGCTGAACAGGGACAGGCCTGGTTAGTACTTGAATGGGAGACCACCTGGGAACACCAGGTGCTGTAGGCTTGGGAGATGGACCCGGCAACCCACTCCCAAAAATCAATCCACCACTGAAAATCCTATAAACAGCAGAGAAGCACTGACGATAGTGTTTCCCCTGTTGTATGTAGGGTCACTATGGGTTGGATACCGATTCCAGGGCACCTAACAACAATTTTAGGCCAGAAGTGGCCATATGAGAGGTAACCCAAAAAACTCTGGAATTTATTTAAAAATCATGTATTTATTCTTATATGTTCAAGCTTCAGTCACCATCAAAGTACTGTCAGTTTGATGCAATACACCTATCGAGATGTTTATCCACTGCTCAAAACATTTTGAACTTGTCAATATTTTGATGTTTTTCAGTGCTTCTGCCATTTTGTTGTTTCACCTCCTCATCAGCAAAATGTTTCCATTTAAGAACTCTTTTCACTGAGGGAACTGGAAAAAAGTCCCAAGGGATGAGATCCGGTGAATAGGGAGGATGGGGCACAAGGGTCATGCTGTTTTCAGTCAAAAACTGCTGAACACTCAGCACAGTATGGGCAGGTGCACATCATGGTAGAAAAACCAGTCATCTGCTTGCCACAACTAGGGATATTTCTTCCACAAATTGTGAGGCAACCTTCTCAAAACTTCCAGATAGCAAAAATTTTGGCTGACTGTTCGACCAGGAGGAACAAATTCTGAGTGCACAATCCCTCTCACATCAAAGAAACAGGTGATCACTGTTTTCACATTTATTTCTAGGGGGTTTGGAGGGGCAGGTTCCCCCTCATACTTTCTACTAGGACAACTCAGATTTGATTATAATCCCAGAGCCTCTTGGGGCAGAGGCTCTATGTCCCATCAGGTTCAACCTCCAGCACCTCTGTCATCTCAGCGCCCCTGCTTCTGTCTCTGAGGTCAAGAAGCTCAAGCTTAAATCCATATGCAGCAAGTCAAAGTAATAAAAAGATCTTAAGCATCTGCCGATCAGCCAAATTTATTCACCTTCTCATTAATTACATTCTGCTAACGGCTTATCTTGAACCAATGCAACTGTACAATGTGTGTTGGGGGGAGGCGGTTGGAGGGTGAACCCAGGACCTCACACATTCTTTGTAAGTGCTCTACCACTGGGCTGCACTCTCAGCCCTTTTTTTCAGGGGTGGGAGAAGTGGGGGGAAAGGGTCTCACTGGGTTATGCAGGTTGCCTCTGATGTGGAACTCATGATCCTCCTGCTTCAGCCTCTTGAGTTGTAGGGATGACAGGTGGGCACCACAACACCTGGCATAATTGTACAATTATAAGAATTCATCCGCAGCTCAATAAAAGAGCCACTAGTATTATTCCTCCAGCCTGTTCTCTGCTCTCTATAACATTGCTCAGTTTCTGCCACCGTCTGCTTTCTTCCTCCTGGCACTTACCTGCTATGCTAGAAATTCTAGAAAAGGCTTCCATCTGAGCATGTCCACATAATTATCACTGCCTGATGAGGCCAGAACTCTCTCTTCTCCCCAGTTTTCCGGATGAAACTCATGGTCTGGGCCTCTTCTCTTTGTTTAACTCTGTCTCACTCATAAAATCTCTCCAGAAGTTACTTCACTTAACCATGATTTAAGGTAAATATGTGATACTTCTTATATGTATATGAATCATGTTTACCTTAAATTACCACATATTTAGATACATAAATATTTTCATATATATATATATATATATATATATATATATATATATATATAGTACTTTTGCCAGATATTTTGGACACAAATTCTATGGCAAACTTACCACCTTTGACCTTCATAAGAATGTCACCATGATTATTTCTTTCACCATTGCACAGTGTCTGGAATACTGCTAGGCCTGTCACCAGTTTCCTACAAGGAAGGCCAGTTAATATGACTATTATTCAAATTTATGCACCCACCACTAAGGCCACAGATAAAGAAAGGGAAGATTTCTACCAGCTTCTGCAATCTGAAATAGATCAAACATGCAATCAGGACATACTAATAATCACTGCTAACTGGAATGCAAAGGTTGGAAACAAAGAAGGCTCAGTAGTTGGAAAATATGGTCTTGGTGACAGAAATGAAGCTGGAGATCGCATGATAGAATTTTGTCAGACCAATGACCTTTTCATTGCAAATACATTTTTTCACAACATAAACGGAGACTATACACATGGACTTCACCAGATGGAACATACAGGAATCAAATTGACTATATATGTGGAAAGAGACGATGGAAAAGCTCTATCTCAAATGTCAAAACAAGACCAGGTGCTGACTGTGGATCAGACCATCAACTTCTCATATGCAAGTTCAAACTGAAGCTGAAAAAAACTAGAACAAGTATATGAGAGCCAAGGTATGACCTTGAATATATTCCACCTGAATTCAGAGACCACCTCAAAAATAGGTTTAATGCATTAAACACAAATGATAAGAGACCAGAAGAGTTGTGGCATGACATAAAAGATGTCGTTCAAGAAGGAAGCAAAAAGTTATAAAAAAGACAAGAAAAAAGAAAAGACCAAACTTACATGTCAAAAGAGACGCTGGAACTTGCCCTTGAATGTTGAGCAGCTAAAGTAAAAGGAAGACATGATGAAGTTAAGGATCTAAACAAAAGATTTCAAAAGGCAGCTTGAGGAGACAAAAACAATTATTATAATGACATGTGCAAAGAGCTGGAGGCAGAAAACCAAAAGGGAAGAGCACACTCTGTGTTTCTCAAGCTTAAGGAAGTGAAGAAAAAATTCAAGCCTCGAGTGGCAGTAGTAAAATATTTTACACAGAAAATGTTAAACGATACAGGAAACATCAAAAGAAGATGGAAGGAATGCATAGAGTCATTATACAAAAGAGAATTGGTAGATGACCAACCATTCCAAGAGGTTGAACATGAAGAGGAACCAATGGTATTGAAGGACGAAGTGGAAGCTGCCTTGAAAGAACTGGCGAAACACAAGGCTCTTGGTATTGATGGGATACCAATAGAGATGTTTCAACAAACAGATGCAGACTGGGAGGTGTTAACATGTTTATGCCAACAGATTTGGAAAACCTTTACTTGGCCAACTGACTGGAAGATATCCATATTTGTGCCTATTCCCAAAAAAAGGGATCCAACTGAATGTGGAAACTATTGTACAATATCATTAATATCACATGCAAGCAAAATTTTACTAAAGATCATTGAAATGTGACTGCAGCAGTATATAGACAGGGAATTACCAGAAAATCAAGTGGGATTCAGGAGAGGGCAGGGAACTGGGGACATCATTGCTGAAGTCAGGTGGATATTAGCCAAAAGCAGAGAATATCAGAAAGATATCTGTCTGTGTTTTATTGACCATGCAAATGCATTTGACTGTGTGGATCATAACAAATTATGGATAAAACTTTGGAAAATGGGAATACCAGAACACCTAATTGTACTCATGAGGAATCTGTACATGAACCAGGAGGTAGTTGTTTGACTAGAACAAGGAAACACTGCGTGGTTTAAAGTTGAGAAAGGTATGTGTCAGGGCTGTATACTTTCACCGTATCTCTTCAGTTTATATGTTGAGCAAATAATCCAAATTTATGAGAAAGAACGCAGCATCAGGATTGGAGGAAGACTCATTAACAACCCGCATTATGCAGATGACACAACTCTACTTGCTGAAAGTGAGAAGGATTTGAAACATTTGCTGATGAAGATCAAAGATCACAGCCTTCAATATGGGTTGTGACTAAACATAAACAAAACAAAAATCCTTATGACTGGGCCAATATGCAACTTCACAATAAATGGAGAAAAGATTGAGGTTGTTTAAGACTTTGCTTTGCTTGGCTCTATAATCAATACCCGTGGAATCAGCAGTCAAGAAATCAAAAGACGCATTGCTCTAGGAAAAGCTGTGGCAAAATATCTCTTTAGAGTATTGAAAAGTAAAGATGTCACATTGAAGATGAATATGTGTCTGACTCATGCCATGGTATTTTCAGTGGCAGAATATGGTTGTGAAAGCTGAACATTGAACAAGGGAGACAGGAGAAGAATTGATGCTTTTGAATTGTGGTGCTGGAGACATCTATTGAACATACCATTGACTGCCAAAAGAACCAATAGATCTGTCCTAGAAGAAGTGCAACCAGAGTGCTCCTTGGAAGCAAGAATGACCAGACTGCATCTTACATATTTTGGACATGTAGTCAGGGGAGATCAGTGTCTGTAGAAAGACATCATGTTTGGGAGAGTGGCAGGTCAACAAAAAAAAAGGAAAACTCTCCACCAGATGGAGTCACACAGTGTCTGCAACAATGGGCTTAAATAGAAATAAGATTCTGTGCCTGGCACAGAATCGAGAAGTGTTTCGGTCTGGTGTACATAGGTTCGCTATGAGTTAAACTCAACTCAACCACACCTAACAATAACAATGGACAGAGGCAGGAGGACCAAAAGTTCAAGGCCTGCACAATTATGAGGCAGCCTGCACAATTTAGCAAGGTCTGTCTCAAAATAAAAAATAAAAAATGGGCTGGTGGTGCAGCTCAGTGGTGGAGCACTTGCATAGCATACCTTAGGCCCTGGATTCAACCCCCCAGTACTGAAAAAACTTAATGGAGCAATGAATACTTTCAGTATGTAAATTGTATATATACATACTTACATTATGCTGACATACATATATCAGTAGTTAACATTTAAAAATGAAAAATTAAACAATCCTAATAATTAATGTTCATTCACACTTTACATCTATTTTCCCTTTCCTTATAACAACTTATTACCCTAAATTCCTATATCTAAGATTAGATAGTTTGATAAGTGAAGTAAGAGAAACACTGATTACTAAATTACACTTAAAAATCACTGTGGTCATCCATTCAAATTTCTTTACCTTTTTCCTTCCTGAAACTGATTTTCAAGCCAATATCTCAAGTTTCAAGTTTTAACTGAGATGTTGTTGTTGTTAGGTACTGTGGAGTCGGGTGCAACTCATAGCAACCCTCCTAGGGTTTTCAGTGGCTGATTGTTTCAGGATTGCTTTGGGAGTGAATTGCCATATCCTTCTTCCATTTCACAGTGCTGGGGATCGAACCAAGGGCCTCAGAGAGTGCAGCACAGCACTCTACCAACTGGGCTAAACCCCAGCCCCCATTAACTGAGATAGATAGTATATAATTTTGATATATAAAATTAAAAAGTAATACTGAGTTAAGATTGATACTCAAGATATTTTACTCAGAAGTATTATAAAACATTGTCATTTTCATAACATTTCCTTCTATATCTTGGTATTGAATCAATGTTTTCTCCATCAATACACGAAACTAAATTTTTTCATTCTTCTAGATAGTGCTTTCTTTTTTTGAATTCAATGACTTTTAACTTACATCTATTCAACCTTTTTTATAGAATGAGAAGAATCTGAGAGATCTTTTATGTATTCAAACCCCAAATCATGGTCTACCATCAAGTGTAAATACATGTATCCTAAACTAATGGAGTTTGAGTTGAAGATCTGGGACACATATGCTGTACTATTTCCTGCACCGATTTTATGAAACCCTACAGAACATCAACAGTCACTAGAAGACTGCAAAACCAAAGTTTAAAAGATAATGAACTCACCAGGATTTGATAAAACATATGGTATTGTAACTCATCGGGGTGGGCAAACATTTCTACATGTATGTCTAGAGGACAAAAGCAGAATATTCAAGGTATCATCAAAGAGCCAGCCAAAGTAGAATAGTCACAATAATGAATATAAATGATACTTTGATAGCTCCAAGAAGCAGTGATAAAACAAAAGTAATAGCTCTGAACTCCCAAAAAACAGCAACCTGACAATCAAAGGAAGGAAGATGGTTATTTATTTTTTTTAACAGACTTGAAGTTACCTGGGAATGTTAAGGGAATAAACACTGACACAATTTTTAAGTAACATCCAGAGACACAAAACAGATAAAAAATACTTCACATCTGCAGAGTCTGTAAAGAAGAGTTGGCTACTATTGGCCTCAATCACAAAACTGAAAAGCAACTTATGGGTATTTTACTTGGAAAAAAAAATCATTGCCACCACAGAGAGAGAAGTTTCATGTTATAAAGTAATACAAGGTGGACAAATTCTGACAAAAGATCTGCTCATTTCCCACTTCAGCATTTTGTGAGGAAGCTAAAGAATGCTTTCAAAATACTTTAAGAAAGTATCCAAAGTTTCCATGTAAGAAGTGAAATACAGTCCTTTTGGAGTATCTGGACTATCTATGTTTTTTAAGAAAGTTTTCAGAAAGCTTTTAAGGAAATAAGGAAATCAAATCCCCCAATATAACACAAGGGAAAACATAAAAATGCTAAAATAATTGTCTTTTGTCTCTTAAAATAATGTTGTTTTCATGTCTCAAATTAAGCCAAAACACATCTTTGACAGCATAATGCTTTCTAATGCTTTTTCCTGAACTTAAAACATAACAATGAGGCTTCCTTTCCACCCCTACCTTCCAAACCATGCTGAAGACACACTGTACTCCAGCACCTGCAAACACACACACACACACACACACACACACACACACACACACACACACACGGAAATGAGTCTTACCAGACCATCACAGTTGCTAATGGCAACAGAAGTTCCTGGAATGTCCATGATGTCACCAACATAAGCACAGTTAGTCTGCAAAGGCTCTGTTCTCCAGATTCTTTCTGAAGCACTTCCAGGTTGATGGTCATTTATGGGGTTGCTTATATTCCCAGGCACTGGAGATGTCTCATGCCATTCTACAACAGCTCCAGGAGCTACTAGTTGAGTGTTGGGCTTTAGTCGCAAATGAAAATCTCTTCCAAATGCAGTGATGTTAAAGAACAATTGCTCAGGGTTGGAAGACACGTCCCTTGTTGACCTCTTTTTGTGATTTGCAGAAAGAATATGGGAGAGATAATGTCCTTCTAGATTTGTGCTGATTGGAGTCACCAGCTCATACTCTCCCTGTCTCTTTACTGGTAAATCTGTGGGGGAAAAAATATAATTGTAGAACCCTGTGCAATGAGAGAGCATGGGGCATAACAAGCATAAAGTACCCACCTTCCAAGATTGAACCTCAATTTGCATAGTAAATATATTCCTGAACCATCTCAGAAATATTAAATTTTGAGAACTTAAATCATTTCTCAAATTCACTTGGGTAATTCAACAAATCATTATTCTTTTAAAAAATGTATTGCACTGTGTATTGTGCACTGTGTATTGCACTATTTATATATTTGAGAACATGAATGTTTCTATAAACTATACTCAGTTTACTTAAAATCAAGACATATCCCCAAATAACTTATTATTGGCATAAGTGACATCTGCAACAAACTTAACAAATTTGCTACTATCAAAATATTTTTGTTTTTGCTTTTCCCCTGTAAAAATCCTAGAATTTATACCAATTACAATGTTGTTTCTACCATAAGCCTGTAGTTTACACACTATAGTTTTCAGTGCTATAGTTTTTTTTTTCTACATCATAACAACCCTAACAATCATATACCACAGGTGATAAAACTGAGATTCAGGGAAGGTCTGTGTCCAAGAGCAAACAACTATGAAGTTCAGATAGAAATCCAAATTATATTCCAAAGCCCACACACTGATTCTGGGATACTATGCCATACTCTATTAATCTTCCTTTTCAAAAAGTTAGAGGAATGGGCAAAAAAGATAACAATCCATAAATTGAACATGGAGATACTAGTAGTCACAAGGGAATGGTATTCTCATTTTGCACTGTATTCCTTACATGGGATGGATACCCATTTGAATGTGAATGCGTATTTGTAACCCACCTTACAATATGGGTGGTCACTTGCATGTTAAACTGAATCTCACAGTTAGGACAGAATCCCTCTAGCTTAGCCAAATGTGGGTACTGTGTCTACTGAAATGCAAGTACTGTTGGGAAAGATTAGAAGAATATGGATGCTAAAGAAGGAAATGAGGAAGGAGGGCAACAAGGAAGACAAAAGTAAGCATGGAAAGCAAAACCTGAGCTCACGAGTTTAAAAGTCCTTCAACTTCAAAATTCTAGCCCTAAACTAGTCCTGTAGTGTGTTAAGTCACCCTGAAAAAAATGATATAATTCAAAAATACTATTCCTCTACAGAATTTGCACATTTTGTTGTCCAATAAAGTATTTAGAGCATAAGATCCACAAGAGAATCTGTGATCTGTGCTCTTGAAGTGTCTTTATGGAATTATTGTGTTTTCAAGCAATATGTAAAGTGTCACAAGCCAAACGGAGGCATCTTGTACCTTGAAATTTCTTGGTGGGCATGTTTGTTAGTTTTATGCTACTTTTCCCCCCTCAATACAGAGGCTGAATCCAGGGCCTCCAACCCACGAGGGAAGTACTCCACCCCTGTGCTGCAGCCTCAGCCCATTTTTATTTTATTTTGAGACAGGGTCTTGCTGAGTTGTTCAGGCTGCCTCTGGCCTCGAACCTCCAGTCCTTCTGCCTCAGCCTTCTGAGTAGCTAGGATTACAGGTTTACGTCCTGCTATAGTATGCCACTTATACTGACCAATGCATTTAAGCAAAATGTTTCTCCTATTAAATGCACAGAACAAGCAGTACTCTTGTGAATACTCATTGGGCAGAGAAAGAGTAAACACTGTTTCAAAGCAGAGCAAGTGAAACCTGGTCTGAAGCTGGGAGTGGCTGACGTACAATCACTGTGGCTCCCAAATCAGCCCTAGGATGGGCAAAGGCACAATGGTTTGGTTTCCCTTACAACCAAACCCATGGTGAATATTTCTGTAATTTCTGGTTCAGAGAAAGAACTGGCAATTTAGGGACTGAACCCAAGAGTCACAGGAGCACAGAGATGGGGAGGAAGGGTTCCCCAGTTAGGGATGAATCAGACCTTGGATGTGGACTGATAAAACCTACCCCAACTTAACTAAGGATTCCTTGAGGCTGAAGAACTCCTCACTCGGTACTCCAAATATCATGGAGTACCAGATTTTGTACATGTCACACTCTCTTTCCAAGTGAATCTGTTTAATGTATATTAAGTTACTCTGCAAGTAACCAGAGAACCTTTGCTTTTTCTATGTTGTTACCCACACTGACCTTCAGGATACACTACCCAAGGCCTGTGAGCATCTGACTGTACCAATAATCTTAACTATAACTCTTTCTCCAACCATTAGTTTACTGTTTCAAAAGAAAGAGGAAGCAATCCTTAATATTAATGTGTGGATTTCCCATCCCCTCTGAAGGAGAAAGTCTAGACAATATACCGATGCCTGGATTAAGAGACTAAAGAACAAGAACAATTAGGAAGAAGTCAGGGAGCTTCCTCCACACCCAAGAGAATACCCACAGCCTCATGCTTACTGCAAGCCATACATCCTAGATGCTCTGGGACAGCTCCATTTTCCCACTGTCAGCCAAAAGATTCTGAAGTTTTATTCAAACCAAACATGATGTATAAAGCTTTGTCATACATTGTGTTAAATAATAAACCATTCCTAAAATATACATCTAAGAAACATTTCTGAAATTAAACCCTGAATCAGTCATTTTCCAGTCAGGAATTAAGGTAATCAAGGAAAAGATGCATTCATCAACTCCTTAGACCCAGGAATTAACAAAGAAACAACCCAGCCACCTGCCATTTATTGGCTGAATTAATATTTGACTCTGTGATTTTTGCTTGTAATACACTATCTTTAGTACTCACAATAATCACAGTAGGTCGATCTTACAGCCATATTTTACAAATGAGGAAGCAGATCTAGAAGGCATGACACATAGTAAGTGAAGAAACTAAAGAAAATTATAGTTCTGATCATTTTGACTCTGAAGACATGCTCCTGGGTTGTCATCTACTTCAGAATAAATGGAACAGCCTGCTGACAGTTTCTAATTTCACATCTGACCTATGAAAGAAAACTATCACAAGAATGATGACATGCCACCCACCCGCAGCCAATCAACCATTTTTTCCTTTAGTGTAGCTTCAATAACTTCTATAAAAGGTTCTTAAATTCAGGGCTTTAGGGGTAAAAAATGTGACTGGTAGGTAGAAGCTCAATGCTACCAAAAGCATTTTAATCTCAGATGAAAATCACATAAGAAAACTAAATGAATATCAAGTGCTAATTTAGCACGTTAAAAAATTACCTATTTTGCAGACACAACTTCCATAAAGAGGGATAGGATTTAGTTCAGTTGGTAGAGCACCACTCTGCAGTCTCTGAGGTCCCGAGTTTGGTTCCCAGCACTGCAAAAATGGGAGAAGGACATAGCAATCCACTCCTGAGGCAATCCCAAAACAATCAGCCATTGAAAACCCTATGAGGGTTGCTATGAGTCGGATACCACTCGATGGCACCTAACAACAACAACAGCTTCCACAAAGTAGTACAGCATATGGCTAAGGAGTGATCTTCAGTGTGCACAAAGCCACAAGCTGAATCAACTTATCACCTTGATCAAGTTATTTTCTCTGAGGCTCAGTTTCCTCAATTGTTAACTGGAGGGCTGTAGTAGTTCTAACCTCATACTTTGCTAAGATGTTTAAATAAGACTATACAGTTTGTGTTATTGTTAGGTGCCATGGATTCGGGTCCAACACACAGCAATCCTCATAGGGTTTTCAATGGCTGATTGTTTGGGATTGCTTCAGCAGTGGATTGCCACGTACTTCTCCTATTTTTGTGGTACTGGTGATTGAGCCTGGGTCTTCAGAGAGTGCAGAGCAGCACTCTAGCAGCTGAGCTAAACCTCAGCCCCTAGATTATACAGAGGATTCAATAAATATTAGTTACTGCCATTAAATGTGAGACACTCATTAAAATAATGCCAATTTTAAAGCTAGAAACTATATAATTGTCAGCTGTGATGGTTAAGGTACCAAAGTAATACGTATGAAAGGTTTTTGTTTGCCCTAAGTGCCACAAAGGGCTGGAGCCACTATAAAACCCTATTGTTGGTCACTCATTAAGCAAGCATCATCTAGATGCAGTGCTTTATCCACAACCCATGGGGATGTATAGTCCATCTCCCTCCTGGTACTATGGATTAGCTGTTGTCCTTCCACTTGTGTATGACAGCCTAGCTCCTTCCTTTTCAAGAACAGTTTCAACAAAAGTCCCCTCTACCCACTCCTCAAGTTCCCACATAGGACCAGATTATTCCCATGAATAAGCTTCCCTCATATTTCCTGACTTCAACAAAACAGCATCTGGATGCCAA
This sequence comes from Pedetes capensis, assembly GCA_007922755.1. Classification (NCBI taxonomy): domain Eukaryota; kingdom Metazoa; phylum Chordata; class Mammalia; order Rodentia; family Pedetidae; genus Pedetes; species Pedetes capensis. The sequence continues at coordinate 145,456 of VMDO01001959.1, forward strand.
AGTTCATGTGTTGGAAGTTTAATCCCTAACTCAACAGTGCTAAGAGGTGGAACTTTTAGAAGTTGTTTAGGTTGTGCTAGATTTGCCCTCATGCATGGATTAATACTGTTATCACAGAAGTGGGCTAGTTATCATCGTGGTGGTTTCCTGATAAAATGATAAGTTCAGTCCACTTCCCTTCACTCTTTCTCATGTGCCCTCTTGCCCTTCCATCCTCTGCCATGGGATGATACATCAAGAAGGCCCTCACCAGATGTGGGCCTCTCAGCCATGGACTTTCCAGCCTCTAGAATTGTAAGAAAAAGATCTATTCTTTCTACATCACCCAGTCCCAAGTATCCTGTTATAGCAACACAAAATGGACTAAGATATCCGTGTGGATTAAACTCCATGCCTTCACTTCTCTCAAGAGAAAAACACATCAGGAGGTTGACTCTATCAGAAGACTCCATTTCCTCTCTTTCCATTTTTAACCCATTCCAATCAGGCTTTTGTAAGGTCCACACGTTGTCTAAGCCAATGGTCATGATTCTATTTACTTGACCTATCAGCAGCTTCTGACCCATTTTATTTCTCCTTCTTTCTTGAAATACTTCATTTAACTTTTAGGACCCTATTCTCTTGTGGTTCTCCCCTTACCTGGCTGGTCTCCCCTCTTTCATTCTCCCCTCTTTGTGTCCTTTTTTACTTCCATAACCAGTAAACACTAAGAGGCAGCAGAAGTTGATCCATGGACCCTTTCCCATCTAGCCTGGCAAGCTCTCCCTGCCTGGTGATTTTGAATACCTGCATGATCGAATACCTCCAGCACAGACTTCATCTGTCAGCACTTCTCTTGTAAATCTAATTGCCTACTGTGATAGTTAACCTTGATTGTCAACTTGACTAGATTGAGAGGTGCCCTAGGCCTGCTAAAGCATAGCCCTGAGCGTCTATATAGGATTTTTCAGACACGATTGAAATGTGGGACAGTAACTGAGGGGGAATGACCCATCCTGATGGTGAGCAGCACCATCCAATAGGCTGAGGCCAGGCAGAAATAAAAGTGAAAGAAGAGAAAGTCAGCCAGTGAGCAAGCTCCATTCTTCCTGAGCAAGTGCATCAGTTGCTGCTGCCATCACCTGTGGACATCGGACTCCAGCTTCTCCAGCCTTTCAACACACAATAGACACACACCAGTGACTCTCCAGGGAGCTTCCAGGCCCTCAGCCTCAGACTGGGGCTGCCTCATTGGTCTTCCTGGTTCTGTGGCAGCCAGCTTCTTGGACTGAACTGCTGCCAAGTTTTCCACTTCTCCAGCATGCAGTCATTGTTGGATTATTCAGTCTCTTATCATGTAAGCCAATCTAATAAATCCCCTTTTTAAATTATGTATATCTCTTTGTCCTGTTCCTCTAGAGAACATTAACTAATATTCCTAAAGACTGTCTGGGTGTTCAATAGACATCTCAATGTCCTCAAAAGTAGCCTCCCAATCCCCCTGCTCCCAAATCTGCTCCTTCCCCATGTCAGCAAGTGGCAACTCTATCCTTCCAGTTACTCAAGCCCAAACCTTGAGCAAAACATCCTTAACTCTTCACACACCACAAACCTGGTATTTAAACAGATTCTCACACTGATTCACCTTCCAAATATACCCAGATGCTGTATGTCTCACCACCTCACTTGCTACTAACCCAGTCCAAACAAGCATCACCTCAGTTTTGAATGTGTGTCATGATTATTCTTCTTGTTTCTGCTCTGCCTCTTTGTGGGTTTTCCTCAAAACAGAGATAGAGTTGAGGACGTGGGTAAAAGTCCCACTGCTGGTGGGACTGTAAATCAGTACAGCCATTATGGAAATCAATATAGAGATTCCTCAGAAAACTAAAAATAGATTTGCCACATGATCCAGCCATTGGTATAGCTAGGCATAAACTCAAAGGAAGACAAGTCATCATGCCACAGGGACACCTGCACTTCCACGTTTATTGCAGCTCTCTTCACAATTGCAAAGATAGGGAATAAGCCCAGATGCCCATCAATAGATGACCGGATTTTTTTTAAAAATGTGGTATATATACACAATGAAATATTATTCAGCAGAAAAGAATGAAATTATGTCATTTTCAACAAAATGGATGGAACTGGAGATCATCATTTTAAGTGAAATAATATAGACTCAAAAAGAGAAATACTGCATGTTGTATGTTCTCATACATGCAAGCTAGATCTACCTTAAAGGGAGAGAGAGAGAGAGAGAGAGAGAGAGAGAGAGAGAGAGACAGAGAGAGAGAGAGAGGAGTGTGGGGAAGGAGGGAGGAGGAAGGAAGAAAGAAAGGAAAGAAGAAGGAAGGAAGGAAGAGAGGAAGGAAAGAAGGAAGAAAACAGAGCCAGAGTAATTAGTGTCAGATCACATCACCCTTTTCCTCCAACCCATACCACTAGAAGAAAATAGCTCACAAGATCCTACTACCTGAAATTGGGGATTCTCACATCTCAAAGTTTCTGCACTTACTGTTTCCCCTGCCTATGTGTCCACCCTCAAACCCCAGAGAGCAACATGACTCACTCCCTCAACTCTTTTAGGTCAGTTTATATGTGAATGTGACCCCCTCACTGAGGTCTTTCCTGGCCACCAGTAACCATCTCACCACTATTTATTCCCTTTCCATATTTTTCCTTCCTCCACAAATCTTGTCCCCATCTGACATCTTAGATGTCACAGAATCTTTATTTGTGTATTATTTCTTTATATCTACTAGCTCATAAGCTTCATGAGGGCAGGAAAATTATCTGTTCTCTTCACTATAGTCCCTCACTGCCTAAGACAGAATTTGACATCATTCAGTAACTACTTGTGAATGAATGAATGAAAGAATAAATGAAACTGAGCAGTTTGAGCCAAAGGAGTATCTAAAATTGCCAAGCATCCTTTCTTCCCTAAATAGCAATCTTACTAGCAAGCCATTGACAACAGCAAATGGCACAAGTTGTCACCTATCTACAACCAGAATTCTGCTTGCAAAACTTGTGTATATTTCTCACTGTTCCTGTTGTTGTCATCATTGTTGTTGTTGCTGTTGTTGTTGTTGTTGTTGTTGTTAGTTGCTGACAAGTTGAGTCCAACTCATAGTGACCTATGAACAACAGAAAAAAGCCCTCCCCAACACTGTGCCGTACACAGTACTATTTTAGTGCTTGTCTACTAGTCACAGGGTTTTCAATGTCTGATTGTTTGAGGATTGCTTCGAGAGTGGATTGCCAGGTCCTTCTCCCATTTTTGGGGTGCTAGAGATTAAACCCAGGGCCTCAGAGAGTGCAGACAGAGCAGCACTCTACCAGCTGAGCTAAACTCCAGCCCTATACAGTTCCTACTGACCTACAAATCAAACATTTCATAGTATTTAGCTCTTACAACCTAAACTACCAAGAACAAGAAATGGAAGTAATCATTAAAACAGACCTCCTGGAAGGCAGACACAAAGCCCCTCATTCTTAGCAGCAGGCAGCAGGAAATTAGTCCCCACTCTACAATCTCTTTGGGTATTCATAAAATCAGAACCACGCCAGTCAAAAATTAAAAATACCTTGAAAAATCATCTAACTCTTGCTTCTTTCTACTATTCAGGCCCCTCAAATAGATGCAATTTTTTTCTTCTTAAGGTAGAGGTGGAGTGCCATTTGCCTGCTCCTGCTCCCCTTGAGGAGATTTTCTCCAGGCCTCTCTCTACCCCTTACCCCATCACTCACTGGTGAAGAATGGTGCATATGGCTGCAAAGTCTAGAAAGCTGAGAAGTCTAGAAAGCACGAGAAGTTTGCAAAGCAAACTCCCTCCTCAACTTTCTTTCTGGGGGCAAGCCTAACAGAGTATATGACATCTCCTCTTCCACTTTGCCAGGTACAGTACTGGATCAGTAGGACCTAATACACACCCAGCAATGTGGGGGTCCAAGGTGTCACTCACCTGTCAAAGTGAGAGCCTTGACCTTCACCCCAGACTCTTTGGTATGATATTCTATTTTTACCTATGTCTTTAGTTTTTCTGTTTCTCTGCATGTCCAGAACCTAGGCAGGCAAGAGAGGATCTTCTCAGAACTTGAACTACCACTAAGAAAGTATCACCATGCCTCTGCTGGAAGTACAACAATAAGAAAAGAAAATGTTGGGAAATTTTCTTACATCTAAATTTCTCATTCTTTTTTACATAATGCTTATATATTAGCACATATTAATTTTATAAAATAATGTATTTCGTTATGACATTTTCATAACATATATAGTGTATTTTGATCATAGTCTCCCCTCTTACCCTCTCTTGTCCTCTTTCCTCTGGTCTCCTTCCCCTTCCCAAACAGTTATCCTCTTTCATGTTAAATTCCTCCTTCTTGAGTTTATCATAATGCCTTCTTTCTCCTTCTACTGTGTTAAAATAACCACATTCTTGTGTGTATGGGCAGGTATTTATCTGTCATAGATATGTAAATCTATATACACACTTGCAATTATCTCATACAAACTACATCAAAGGATTGGAAGAGGTAATGTTCTCTGTTTCCACAAACAGTTTGAATACCCCTAACCATAAAAACCAAAATGCTCCAAAATCCAAAATGTTTTGAGCACTGGTAAGATGCCACATGTAGCAAGTTCTGCACCTGACCTCATGTGAGGTGTTGCAGTCAAAATGCAGGTGGACTAAAAGTATTGTATTAAAATTGTGTTTAGCCTACGTGTATGAGGTGTATATGAAATATAAATAGATTTTATGTTTAGTCTTGGTTCTTATCCCCAAGGTATCTCATTATACTTATGCAATATTCCCAAATCCCAAAAAACCAAAAGCCTGAAATAAAAAACATTTTTGGTTCCAAGCATTTCAGATAAGGGATTCTCAACATGTATTTAAAGAGCTTTGTCTTTCTGTCTTCATGTCAACCATAGCAGACTTTCCTGTTAGTTTCTGAACCTCAATCATTCCTGAGGCTTTGGACCTCTTTTCACATGTCTGTGTTTTAGCTTGACACTCTACATATAATAAGCTCTCAGTAAAAATAGCTTACAAGAGAATATTTGTTGTTAGGTGCCATAGAGTTAGTTCTGACTCATAGCAACCCCCATAGGATTTTCCATGACTCACAATTTCAGGATTGTGTTTGGGAGTGGACTGCCACATCCTTCTCCCATTTTTGCAATGTTGGGGATCGAACCTGGGTCCTCAGAGAGTACAGAGCAGCACCCTATCCAAAAGCCACTGTACTCGTAAATAGATAGGGAACTGCCAGAAAATCCAGCTGGATTCAGAAGAGGGCGGGGAACCAGGGACATCATTGCTGATGTCAGGTGGATATTAGCCAAAAGCAGAGAATATCAGAAAGATGTCTGTCTATGTTTTATTGACTATACAAATGCATTTGACTGTGTGGATCATAACAAATTATGAATGAAACTTTGGAAAATAGGAATACCAAAGCACCTAATTGTACTCATGAGGAATCTGTACATGAACCAGGCGGTAGTTGTTTGAATAGAACAAGGAAACACTGCGTGGTTTAAAGTTGAGAAAGGTATGTGTCAGGGCTGTATTCTTTCACCATATCTCTTCAATTTATATGCTGAGCAAATAATCTGAGAAGCCAGACTTTATGAGGTAGAACGCAGCAACAGGATTGGTTGTTGTTGTTGTTGTTAGGTGCCGTCGAGTCGGTATCCAACTCATAGCGACCCTCATAGGGTTTTCAATGGCTGAGTGCTTCGGGATTGCCTTGGGAGTGGATTGCCAGGCCCGTCTCCCATTTTTGCGGTGCTGGGAATTGAACTCGGGGCCTCAGAGACTGCAGCGCAGCGCTCTACCCACTGAGCTAAATCCCAGCCCCAACAGGATTGGAGGAAGACTCATTAACAACCTGTGTTATGCAGATGACACAACTCTGCTTGCTGAAAGTGAGAAGGATTTGAAACATTTGCTGATGAAGATCAAAGATCACAGCCTTCAATAGGGGTTGTGACTAAACATCAACAAAGCAAAAATCCTTATGACTGGGCCAGTATGCAACTTCACAATAAATGGAGAAAAGATTGAGGTTGTCTAAGACTTTGCTTTGCTTGGCTCTATAATCAACACCTGTGGAAGCAGCAGTCAAGAAATCAAAAGACGCATTGCTCTAGGAGAAGCTGTGGCAAAAGATCTTTTTAGAGTATTGAAAAGTAAAGATGTCACATTGAAGACAAATGTACACCTGATTCATGTCATGGCATTTTCAGTTGCATCATATGGTTGTGGAAGCTGGACAATGAACAAAGGAGACAGGAGAAGAGTTGGTGCTTTTAGATTATGGTGCTGGAAATGATTATTGAATATACCATGGATTGCCAAAAGAACCAACAGATCTGTCCTAGAAGAAGTGCAACTAGTGTGCTCCTTGGAAGCAATGATGGCTAGACTGCGTCTTAGGTATTTTGGACATGTAGTAAGGAGAGACCAATCCCTGGAGAATATCATGTTTGGGAGAGTAGCAGGTCAATGAAAATAAGGAAAACCCTCCACTAGATGGATTGACGCAGTGTCTATAACAATGGGCTGAGATCATGTGTCTGGCACAGAATAGGGAGTGTTTTGTTCCACTGTACATAGGATGTCTATGAGTCAGACTCAACTCAATGGCACCTAACAACAACAAGAGAAAAAGGCATTCCCTCTAACTACACCCTAAACAGGTCAGTTCTCTCTTGAGAATAACGTTTTCTAGTCTTTCTTTATCCTTAACATATCTTAACATATTTCACCCAAATACTCAGCTTGTCCTCTTGATTTCACTTTCTATTCCTCATTTGCTGATGTTCCCAAATCAAGCTAGAAAATTACAGCATTCCAACTTTCCCCCCATTTTATCATTCAACTCCTACTGATTTTTCCTGAGGACTTATTGTCTTTTTTCTTCCAATCATTTTTAAGTCCCCATCTTTTCACACAGAATAGCTGCAAACTTCCCCTATAGTATCCAAACTGCCCATACAGAATTTCTCATTACTAAATAGTGCATAAGTTATACCAAAATGTTATGTAAATTACTGCCAGGAAAAATAATTTAAACTCCCTTATTTAAAATGCTTAATATTTCAGTGATTTTTTTTTTTGTTCCTTAAGACTTTCTACGTTAGTTCTTACCTATAAAAATGGAGGTAATAGTATTTATTTCAGTTATTATAAAAATTAAATAACCTAATTAAGGTGCTTAAAAATAGTGTCATCAGGGGTTGAGGGTGTAGCTCACTGGTAGCATGCTTACCTATCACGGCAGGGTTCTGGGTTCAATCCCTAGCAACACAGACAAAAAGGTTAACAATTAACATTACTATGTTATTCTTCCTGAATAACTTGCTATTATTTCAGGATAAAAGATAACTGGTAAAATCAGATAGACCTGAAAATTGCTGAAAAGACCATCTACTAATTAAATCCCCTCACTTCATAAACAAGAAACAGAAACTCAGAGATAAAGTAACTTAACCTGAATCAAAACTTAAGTTGGGCATTGAAGGTCTTCCACACTCTTCTTTTCACCATCATGCCCACACAAGCATACTGAAATATTGTCTACTGTGCTCACAACACCTGGCTGAGTTACACCTGCCTGTACAGCTCTACTCTGCTATGTCATCAGGGTAAAGGACCAACTAGGCAAATCCAGCAGGGCCCCCAAGGCTGATCTCAAGCCCCATCCTTTCCTAGAAACCTTCCTGGAAACTTGTGCACCAAGTGCAGACCTCCTGGTCTGAGATTCTATAGCTCTCACTGTGGAGTCATTTGACATAAATCACACACTGTCAGTGTAAAAGTTTTAAAAATCTCAATGGGAAGAAAGTTACATGCTTGTGCCTTGTGTTTTCAGAGATTTTGAGGTCTTCAAAACAGAAATGTAGAATATTAACTGTGTTTAACTCTCCCCAGTGTCCATTTCTCAGGGAGGGAGGGAGATTGGGAAGAAAAAAGGGAGAAGCAAAGAAAGAAGGGAAGAAGGGAGGAAGGGAGAACAGAAAGGATGGAGGGAAGGGGGAGGGAGAGAGAAAGGAAAGACAGGAAGAAGAAAGAGAGAGAGGGAGAAGGGAAGGCAGGGAAGGAGGGAGCCAAGGAAAAGCTTTTGCTGGATGTGGGACTTCTTGGTAGGAAATACTCAGTGTGAGACCTGGTCAAAGTACACACTATGACACAGTGACCCATGCAGAATGGGATCACCTGACTCCTTCACACATTCATCCACAGAAGCTGCAACTAAGGACAGGTCATCTTGTCTCCCTCAAAGTACATTTAAGAATGATACACAAATGTCTCCTAAAGGATACCAGACTCCCCTGACATATTATCAAGGTCACACCATAGAACTGTAAGAGAACAAAAGTCACCAGCAGTACCCTCAACATTACAAAGATCTCAGTGACACGATATAAATGCCTCATGACACAGCAACTTTCAGGTGAACTAATTAATGCCAAAGTTACCCCAGGCACAAGGAATATGGGGGCACTTGCAACTGCTGCAGTTGGCTTTCAGTTCCCAGGCAAGAAAGACGTGTGGATGTTGTTGTTGACTACTAAAGGTCTAGAGTTAGAAAGCACTGAATTTGGATTCTGGTTCCAACTGAGGAGTTCTTTGGCATCTCAGAAGCAAATGATGAAAATTTAGCTCACAGAAGTTATCTATAAAATGGAGATAATAACGGGGATCAAATTAAGTGAGAATGTGAAGAAACTGTTCCACTTAATAATATTTCAATATATCAAAAATGAGTTGGTATTATCCTCTCCAAGTAGAGCTGTACAAGAATGAAGTCCGTTTCAGATTCTGCCCATCCACCAACACCTCCGAGGTATCTCTTCCGTGTCTGCCCACCCAGTCTGATGTTTCTGATGTGGTGAAGGACCTTAGATCTCATGTCAATAGTAGACATAAAATCCAGGCTGGCTGTGGCAATCCTTTCCTCATTCCCCCATTTACAGGACTGAGATTTTCTCCCCAAAACTGCCGACTATTCTACTAGAGAGAACCACTTCACACAGACAATTTCCTTTATCAAGTATAAATTCTCAATATGCAATAATCTGGCCTCAAGAATGAAATCAAATCAGCCTTTTCAAGATCAGCTAAAGCAGCAGCTCCAACAACAACATTTCCAAATCCTGAGCCCAGAGTAAGGGAATGACTTTCATCAGAAATGACAGGAGCCAGCTGCTCCAAGAAAATGCAAGCAGGGTGAAGAGTGGACTTTAAAGAGGACACCAAATGCCGAAGGGCTTAGCAAGTCTGTAAACACTTAAGGGGAAGGGAACACATCTTCTCTCAAAAGCAATTAAAAATTAATTGTGGCACATGCGGAAATTCTGAACACAGCCAAATCCTTTTTTTCTCACTTCATCCCCGCTAGGCTCTTATCACCACAAGGCAGAGATATTCTTGGTGTGTCAGTTCTTGCAGTTGCAAATCCATTTTCATAATCCAGGATTTTTCATAAAGCTTTTTATAAAAAGAAAAGGCAGTGTGTGGGGGGTGTTATTCATTATTAAGAAAGAACAAATAGTTGTGAACTTAGAAATTCTTCTCATTTTTAAAAATCTTTTTAATAAATATTTGTTGCAATTGCACAATATTTATGTTCAAGAAAGTCATTTAGGAAAGAACAGCACGTTCTTTAGTTTTTCACAATATGAAATCAGGTAAGAGAAGCTCTTTCAAGAAAAGAAAATGAGTGCTTGGAGGAAAAATATCTAAGTATTTTGTTTGCTATATCTTCAAATGACCGAATAACAGGATAAGTAGAAGAGACTTATTTTTTTAAATGATGCCAAAATGTTAAAATTTTAACATTCCTTGGTTTTTGAAGAAGTATTTCTACTAGTTATAACCATCATCATTAAAAATTTTACAGACAGCTGGGTGCCATGGAGTACACATATAATCCCAGTGAGTTGGGAGGCAGAGGCAGGAGGATCGCAAGTTCAAGAGCAGAGGCAGTCTGAGTAATTTAGCGGAACCCTGTCTCAAAAAGTAAAAAATTGGGCTAGGGGTGCAGCTCAGTGGTACAGCACTTGCAAAGCATGCAAACACGAGGCCCTGATTTCAACCCCCAGTACTGTAAAAAAAAAGAAAGAAAGAAAGAAAGAGAAAGAAAAAAAAAGAAAGAAAAATTTTACAGACCTGAGAGCTAGATTAGATATTCTACAAATCAATATTTCTCATACTTCTTACAATTTTTGAGGGATGGTACTTTTAAAGATTAATATTGAGTCTAGAATTAAAGCTATGAAAATTAGTTTTAAATTACATTTGTCCCTAGGGGCAAAGTCTGAGGAAAATAAGACAGAAAAGAACTGTGGAGAACATTCTTAAAGATTTTCATTGAAACTTTACTTACGGTAACTATATTTTCCAAATCTAAAATAGTCTGGTTCATGATTTGACAAAAGCGTAAGAAACTGGGACAGTCCACTAAGCCACTGTATTAGTTTCCCATGCTACTGTAACAAATCACCACAAATTTAGCAACTTAAAATAACACTGGAGGTCAAAAGTCTGAAATAGGTCACCCTGGGCTAAAATCAAGGTGTCAGCAGGGCTGTAATCCATCTGGAAGCTATAGGAGAGAATCTGTTTCTTCGTCCTCCTCAGTTTAGAGAGGCCACCTGGCTTACGATCCCCTTTCTCCATCTTCAAAGTCAGCAACATCAGATCAAGTCCTTCTTGTGCTGCCATCTTCCTGTTCTCTCTTCTACTTCTTTCTTCCACTTATAAAGACTGCCACCCAGGTAATCCAGGATCATCTCTCTATTTTAAGGTCACTTAATTAACAACTGTAATCTCCCTTTACCATGTAACAACATATGCACTGGTTCCCAGGATTTAGACATAGGCATCTTTGGGGGAACATCATTCCATCTCCCATAGCTACCATTTGCCAACAAGTGTGCTGGAAAGCACTAGGCTGCAACATTATCATGCATGTGTGACTCCCCAGCACCCACCCATCCCTTTTCTTCAACTGCACCCCTGTTTTCCTCCAGGTTAATTATCCCACACTCCAAACTTGGTCCCGTAAGTCTGGGGTAAAAAGTCTCAATCCAGGCTAATCAGAGCACTGTACCCTCTGACCATGGTGAGTGAATGGTTCAAAGACAAGCTTATGACTCAAGTCACCACATAGCCAATAAAACCCTACCAGGAAGTTTCATGGAGCTGTCCAAAAAAAAGGTGTCTAGTGAAGTGAAAGGTAGAATGATAACCTGAAGATGCTGATGACAGTCTCAGCCATGACTTGGAGGAATATCAGCTGAATCCTGATAGAAAAAGAAATATAGAGGAAATATAGAGGAAAACTGAGAAAGACACAGGGATGGGGGGAGGAGAGAGAAGGAACGACAGGGGTAAGGAAGGAGTGGGGAAAGAGATTCCTGACAACACTATCTGAACACTAGGTACAGCTATACTTGACTTCAATTATCTTATAAATTTTCATTTATTTAACCTGTGTTAACTGAGTTCCTGTCACTTGTTTCCCAAAAGGCTGTAACTAATGCAGAAACTTGCAGTGAAATAGAAGAAAATGTATTATAATAAATAAGATGAAAAGAAGCAAAAGAATTGTGCCAGGTACAGAATTAGCATCCCTAATAAAAAATTCACAGTTTGATATGCTTTGAAACTCAAAACTTTTTGAGCAGTGACACGACACGCAAAGTGTCTCAGATTTTACAGCCTTTCAGATTTTTGATTTTTGGATTAGGGATAATCAACCAGTTAAGTCTATGCAAATAGTCCAAAATCTAAACAAACTCAAATCTGAAATACTTCTGGTCCCAAGCATTTCAGATAAAAAATATTCAACCTATATTCCTGTATTAGCCACAGCTTTTTTTGATTCAAGTGACAGGAACTCAGCACAGATTAAAAAAAAACAAAAAATTTATAAGACAAATGAAGTCAGGTATAGTTATATCTTTGGGAGTAGGACCTGGCAACCCACTCCCAAAAAACAATCTGCCGTTGAAAACTATATGAATAGCAGAGAAGCAGCAACAATACTGTTTCACCTGTTGTACATAGGGTCGCTATGAGTCGAATACTGACTCAACACCACCTAACAATAACAACAATATCGTGTTTTCAGGAATCTCCTTCCCCTCTATCTACTCAGATAAAAAATATTCAACAGTCGATGTGTAATCCAGATTAAATAACTATTTTTGTATCTCCCTCAACTCTGTCCTTCTACTGTTACAGTCCAGTGGATTAAGATACACTACATGCAGATAGCCTGCAGCCATGCCACTGTGGCATCAAATCCTGTCAGATCTCAGAAGCTAAGAAGCATTGGGCCTGGTTAGTACTTGAATAGGAGACCACCTGGGAACACCAGGTGCTACACACTTGGGAGAAGGACTCCGCAGCCCACTCCCAAAAAACAATCAGCCATTGAAAACCCTATGAATAGCAGAGAAGAACATCTGTTGTACAGAGGGTCACTATGAGTCAGACACTGACTGGATGGCACCTAACAACAACAACAATATGGAGATATCTGCATGAAGATAACAAGTGAAAATAGAACTCTCAAAAACCTGTTACAGCAAGCTAAGTGATTGGTTAGTTTAAAGTCCATGGCACAGTAAGTTAAGACTCCTGGAAATTCGTGATGGCAAGCAGACCTATCTAAAATGTCAGAAACAAAATGAAATACTTCTCTTTAAGTAAAATTGTGAGGGTTTTTTTTAAGCACAAATCTAAGACATACTAACAATAACATCTAGTATTCTAGCTTGCTTATCATGAGCCAGCAATTTATGAATTCTGTATAAGTATCACAACTCTTTGAAGTGAGGAGTAGTAGTATGGCTACGCTGTTGTTGTTGTTAGGTGCTGTCAAGTTGGTGTCTGACTCATAGTGACCCTACATAAAACAGGCAAAACACTATTGTCAGTGCTTCTCTGCTATTCACAGGGTTTTCAACGGCGGATCGGTTTTTGGGAGCCAGTTGCCAGGCCCTTCTCCCACGCCTACGGTATCTGGTGTTCCCAGGTCGTCTCCCATCCAAGTACTAGCCAGGCTTGACCCTGCTTAGCTTCTGAGATCTGACGGGATCAGATGCCACAGGGCTATGACTGCAGGCCTCCATGCCTATGCTAGATCTAAGAAAGTGATGCTTTGGGAGTTTTATGGTATCCAGCTAGAAAGTGGTAGAGTCAGGATTCTAAACTACACAGTTAATAGAGTTTCTGCTCTGACCACTTGATAATGTAAACATGCAGAATACTAGTAAGTCCTCCATTGGATATGCAGGTTATATTTTTAGATCAATGAATGGACTTTACATATAAAAGAGGAGTTTTTACACATAAAGGAAAAAGATGTCTAATTCATATCACTAATCATTTAATCATTGTTTTTTTATTTGTGTGTATATATAATTAAAAAATATTAGCTCAATATGAAGAATTATAAGAAATGCAATTTAAGATCACAGTGTTTGAGGATTCATACATTTAATCCTATTTTATCTTCCACAAGTTTCCTAAAAGCTACTTTTGTTTTATCTGTCACTTTGAGAACAACATATACTGTTTTATGCTGCTCACAATTTTTCCTAAAATTCATAAAGATACGTTATGCTGACTTTGTGGTATTTTTATAAACAAGAAACTAACATATTACCACAAAATCTCTCCTAAGGTTTACAGTTAGTCAGCAAAGTCATGTACACTTACTTGAAAAATTAAGATAGATCAATTACAGAAATTCCTTATGCTGGGAAACATCCCACACTTCACTATCCATTTTAAAGAATACATAACTCTCAAATCCTATTCTACGAAGTAGATGAATCTTCCCATAGTACTAACAAAATTACAAAAACACTTATATAATTGTTCACATTTGTTAAGTATTTGAGAAAAAGAAAAATGATAACCTTGCTAAATTTTTCAGAGACTGTAAAAGTAAGTATTAAAAAACTATATTCAAAGGATGAGAATGTAGCTCAGTGATAACAGTACTTGCCTCCCATGTGCAAGGCCCTGGCTTCCATCCCCAGCACAGGAAAAATAAACAAATTATATATATATATATATACATACACATATATATTTTTTACATACATACATATATACACACATACATATATATACATATATGTACACACACATCTATGTACACACAAATATCAAGAAAAAGAAAAATTAATTTTAAATTCAATTTTAAGGAAGGGGTTTACCAAATTTTTCCAAAAGCCATTTGCCAAAATGTATCATTGTTGGTTTTGCTCAATCACCAACTTCTAGGGCTCCCTCCTTAAAAAGTCCTTTGAAATGCAGGTACTGACCTATACCCAACACCATGCAGCAACATTCTGTATCATGGGAAAATGGAAATCATCAGAAAAACAATCACATAAATTATGGGTCACTACATGATTGGATTAAGGGATGTTCACAAGGAGTTTGTGATGATATGGAAAAATTATACTAAAATAGCATACAACAAAACAGGAATACAAAAGAACACCCAGTTTGTCTTTATATGAAAATGTTGTTGTTGTTGTTGTTGTTGTTAGGTGCCGTCGAGTCGGTATCCGACTCATAGCGACCCTCATAGGGTTTTCAATGGCTGAGTGCTTCGGGATTGCCTTGGGAGTGGATTGCCAGGCCCTTCTCCCATTTTTGCGGTGCTGGGAATTGAACTCGGGGCCTCAGAGACTGCAGCGCAGTGCTCTACCCACTGAGCTAAATCCCAGCCCTTATATGAAAATAGGTATGTTTTTAAAAAGTGATTCTATTTCGGTTCCACACTAACTATATTTTGTATATACAAATTGAGTACTCCTTATCTTACATGCTTGGTACCACAAGTGTTTCAGATTTCAGAGTTTTCCTGATTTGGGAATATCTGCATAGATTTTACCAAATGAGCATTTCTAATCTGAAAATACAAAGTCTGAAAGAAACAATATTGAATAACAATATGTTAAATCTATAATAGCAGTTTGAGATTTACAGTGATTGTCAAAAACCTGAGCGTGTAGAAATATTAAAAAATACAATCACACTGGGCACATGTAAGACACCCATAATCAGAAAATAATGGATTACTTGAAAGGAATAATTCAACAATGTATAGTAATAGAAGTGACACAGGTTAGGAATTAAAACTGATCTCTATTACAGAAACACTAAAGAGAAGCTTCCCACAATTCTGGCAATAGTAATTCTTTCTGAGGAAGAATTACAGGCCCAAGTGTCAATATATCCAGTCCAAGTCAAATAACCAAACACTTCATATCAAAACCACTCAAGAAGCTAGACACAGTGGCACACACCTATAATCCCAGCAACTCAGGAGGCTAAGGCAGGAGGATTGCAGTTTCTAGGCCACATGCAGCCTGTGTGACTTAGCAAGACTCTGACTCAAAATTTTAAAAAATGAACAACGGGCTGGGGGTGCAGCCCAGTGGCAGAGCACTTGCAAAGTATTTGCAGGGCCCTGGGTACAATCCCCAAGTACCGCCAAGAAAAAACATTTTTTAAATAAATAAAATTTTAAAACTTACTCAAGATATTAGCAGGCACTTTGGAATTGTCCCTAAGAGATTTCCAAGGTAGTGTGAGCTGGCTTCTCACAAGCAAAGAATGCTTAGAGATCATCGTCCTGGAAGTAGAGGTGACCTTGAGGACTTCTTAACAATTCTGAGCAATACTATGATTATTTGAGACAATGCAAGAGGAAGCAATGAAAGTATGGGTAAGAAAAATTTCAGCTAAATAGCATCAATTAGTTCCTAGTGATAGAGAACATCCTGCATTTAGGAATACCTTCATCTACAAAGCTCAAAACATTCAACATTCATGATTACCATGCTCAATGGAAGGTTGGAAACTAAATCAGTAAAGCCAACTCCATGATCTTTAGTCACAAGAAAAAATAATGGCTTCCGTAGCTAAAATTCTGCACTTTACAAAGGATTCCTTTAAAAACCTCCTTCTCTGCCACACGTTTTAGTATTTCTGCTGGCAAACTGGATTGATAGATTTTAATCTTAGTCTATTTTATATCCTCTGAGGCCAGCAAGCAGGCAAATGATTCCAAGTAGACCACAGGAAAAACAGACTGGCATTCCAAAACTGCATATAGAAATCAATTCAATTTGTCAAATATTTATTAAGCACAAGCAGAAAAGCATACAAAAATGGATAGGCCAAGGTCTCTGTCCCTTGTGGGATGAAAAACGAAGCCATAAGAGGCTTTGATAACTCCGAATAACTTATTGTATAATCATTGTCATCTTCTTCATTGTCTTGGCGACTAAAACTGGAAAGGCTGGGGGTGTAGCTCAGTGGTAGAACACTGGCTTAGCAGGCAAGAGACCCTGGGTTCAATCCCCAGCACATCAGAACAAAAATAGCATTACTGGTTAACAAAAAGCAAACAACAACAACCCAAAAAACCCACAACTTGGTGGCACTTATTATGGTGGTTTTCTGGAAATCTTCAAAGAAAGATGCATTCAATCTTTGTTCACACTGAAAGTGTGAAAGTAAAATGACTTACAATTGATGTTTGTTTGTAGTTATACCACTGTGGTGTCTGATCTCGGCAGATCTCTGAAGCTAAGCAGGGTCGGGCCTGGTTAGTACTTGGATGGGAGACCACCTGGGAACATCAGGTGCTGTAGGCTTGGGAGAAGGACCCGGCAACCCACTCCCAAAAAATAATCAGCCCATTGCAAACTCTATGAACATCAGAAAAGCACAAACCATAGTGTTTCACCTGTTGTACGTAGGATCACTAAGAGTCGGACTGACTCGATGACACCTAACAACAACAAATCTGAAAAGAGGCACAGAACAAGAGCATTTAAGGAAATTCAGAAGATGGGTAAATCCCAATATGATAAGACCTTGCTTGCTGGATTTAGCCACTGAATGTTAAATGTTTGAAGACCCAAGCACTATTTTACATTCTGTTGGCCCAGCAGTCATCCAGCCAGAGTGACAAGATCTACCTACTAACAGTTAAAACTACTCCGTGCCAATGACCAGGTAAGTGACTCACAATAAACCTTGAAAACAAAACAGCTGAAAATGGTGAAAAATTATGTCTCTGCAAACTAATATCTGAGAAGACAAAGATAAGCAATTTTATCTTTTTTAAGAATGAAAGGGAATGGAATTTGCCACTGGAGAAGAAAAATAAAGCAGAGAAAGACAAATGTGCCCCAGTTCCCAGAGGGATTGGGCAGGGAGGACAGCTTAACACTATAGACTTACCATGATTTTTCCTCAAATGATACTCAGGAAATCTCAAAGTGATGCTTCATGAAATAAAAGGACTCAAGGAACTCTTTTTCAGATTTTCCAGTTTCTACAGAACTATGGTGGTTTCCTAAGCCACATATGTCACAGAACAAGGCTCCTAACCTAATTAGGCCAGCCAGCCAGTTGCCCACAATTACCCTCAGCATCCTACCAAGGCCATATGCTGAGTCAGACAAGAGCTCCCTGACATGTCCCAGCAATATGCTAATGATCTCATGAAAGATACTCACCTATACATACACAAATACATTCAAACACACACAGATATGTGTGTGTGTGTGTGTGTGTGTGTGTGTGTGTGTGTGTGTGTGTGTGTGTGTGTGTAGGGTGGAGGTACAGGTAGGTAGGTAAAGAGGGCCTCTCTGGTTGAACTAGGTCAGGGTTCAAAACCTAGTTACTCATTTTGTCTAGAATGAGTCATACTTCCCCACATACCAAGAATGCATTTCTTCACTGGCTAAGAGAGAAGGAAGGAAGGAACATCCCCTATGTGACACTACATAGGTGATATACCCACACAGATTCCAACGTGCCCCTGCCCCTTCCCCACTACAAACTGCCTTCTCCCTACCTGAATAAAAGGCTTCCGAGTCTAGCCAGACCTGGTGGTGACTTCAGAGGCAGAGGGAGGAGAAGCACAAGTCCAAGGCCAGAGGCAGTCAGCAGCCTGCCTAACTTAGCAAGACCCTGACTCAAAAAATAAAAAATAAAAAATGTAAAAAATGGGCTGGAGGTACAGCGTAGAAGTAGAGCATTTATAAAGCATGTGCAAGGCCCTGGGTTCACTCCTCAAGTGCCGTAGGGGGGGAAAAAAAAAACCTTCCTTGCCTAGAGGGCTAAGGCATACCCGTGTGTGTGTGTGTGTGTGTGTGTGTGTGTGTGTGTGCACGTGCGCGCCTGCACACATGCACATAATAGTGATTCTGGGGGGTTGAATCCAGAACCTCACTCATACTTTGCAAGCACTCTACTACTTAGCTGCACTGCCAGCCCTTTTTCTAATTTTCTATCTTGAGATAAGGTCTCACTAAGTTACACAGGCTGCCTCTGGCCTCAAACTCAGTGATCCTCTTGTCTCAGCCTCCTAAATCGCTACAATTACAGGTATATGTATATATATGTATATATATGTATATATATGTATATGTATATATATATGTATATATATATTTAAAATTAGCCACCTAAGCTAGATGCTACAGAGTACCTATTGTGTGATTCTATTTATGAAAATCCTCCAAAACTGGCCAAATTAATCTATCCTGTTACCTTTCATGTAGGAATAGTGTCAGGAAGACAGCAAAAGAGGGGTACAAGGTTGCTAGTAATGTTCTGCTTATTGATCTAGGTGCTGACTACATTATTCGTTGTGAAGAATCAGCAAGCTGTACACTTATATGTATTATCATTTATATATATTAAACTTTAATTTTTTAAAATGTGGTTTCTTAATTTTTGGTTTATTATTAAATTATGCTTCTCTCTGTCTAAAACACTAAATTATTCAGAAACTACTCAGAGCTATGGAATTTCTTTAGTCAATCTGTAGTGCTAACTAACTAAATAAATAAGTAAATATCTATTTACTCTTTCCCAATGCATCATTGATCAAATAGCACCTCTGGATAGTTATATAAAGTCACTTTTAAATCAGCTATTGGAAAAAATAATTATATGTACAGAACTGCACTTTAGCAAACGTCAGGACAGTAGTACCTTTATAAATGGGAACAAGGGAAGAGAACTCATTACTGTGCATAAAGTTTTTTTTTTTTAATATAACATTTTTTAAACCCTCTGCAGAGTTAAGCAACTGACTGTAACCCAAAGCAAAGTGATGGCTACCTTTTTGCTGTCACAAGCCTCTGGGGTCAAAACCTAAATCTGTATTTATATACCTATATATCTATATCCACACACACATACATACATAGATATATGTGTGTGTGCTTGTGCGTGTGTGTGTGTGTGTGTGTGTGTGTGTGTGTAGATATAGATATAGATACAGATATAGATTTGGGCCCCAGTCTTGCGATAGCAGAAGTGTGTGTATATTCTTCTCATCATTAAACTTGATCATGGTAAACAAAAATGAAAATCATGAAAGAGAAATCTCATCAAACAGAGATGGGGTAAGTAAATCTCCAGCAATATAACCTTAGAGTATTATCCAGCCCTCCTCTTCCAGATTATTGACTTGTCACCCTCCTACCAAAATTAAGTGCACCTATACTATTTTTTTTTTTACCTGCCAAAAAGGCCACTGAAGTAATTTATATTAGCAAAAGGACTGGACCAAAGTCCAGTCTAGGGTGACTTACACATGAAAGCATCCTGATTCTATCTGAAAATGTAACCAAAGCAAAATATTTACTTTGTGAATATTCCTTTGGAGAAATAGGTACTTAAAACATATTTTTAATTTATCCATTGAAAAGCTGAGATACTTAATCAAATATTTAATTAACTAAAAATAAGAGCTTTATTTCTCCTATTTGTTTGCAGACTGATTTTTAAACAAATCCTTCTTTAAAAAGACACAAGTTGACTGCTGAATGCTATAAATCACAAGCAACAAATGTCTCTTCATAGACACTACATTTTGAGTGCACTCTCAGTCACTCTTCTCCCCTCTGTTCTGCTCTTGCCATTGAAGTCTAAGCTTGGGGAAATGATCCAACAATAATAAACACTGAGTAGGAAGAAGCGTTTTGACACATGCTCATTTACACATGCTACTTATATAGAAGATTTTCAACTCTACAATGGTACAAAAGTGATATGCATACAGAAGAAATTCTGCTTCAGTTCTGAATTTTGATCTTTTCCCAGGCTAGTGATTAATGATATGATCTATACTTGCACAATACTGGCCAGGGACAGTGAGCCACAGCTCTTACTTATCCACACAATCACCAGTTAAATGACCAGTATTCAACAGTGCGCTGTGTTGCTCAGCTATTATGTTTGGTAGGTTATGTGTATTAAATGCATTTTCAGTTTACAATTTTTCCAACTTATAATGGGTTTATGGGATGTAACCCCATTGTAAGTCAAGGAGCACCTATACACCCCTCTGGGCCTGGATCTTGTGTTTGCCCTGTTAGTGAACAGCATGAACCTCCACAGGTAGCTGTGCAACCTTCCAAGCTTCATTTTCCTCAACTATAAAACAGGCATCTCAGTATCCCTACCCCATCATGTCATTGTGGGAATCAGGTGACATAATACACATAAAAAGCAATTAACACTGCCTAGTGTGCCTGGGGTTTAGCTCAGTTGGTAAAGTGCAGCTCTGCAGCTTTTGAGGTGCTGGATTCAATCCTCAGCACTGCAAAAATGGGAGAAGGACATGGTAGCCCACTCCTGGAACAAACCCAAAACAATCAGCCATTGAAAACCCTATAAGGATTGCTATGAGTTGGAGGCGACTCAAAGACACCTAACAACAACAAACATTTACTAAATGGCCAATGACTTGTAACTATGTTTGCAGCAGCAGCAGTAATGAAAGTTTTTCTCCTAAATGATGACTTTACAATATCACTTTTAAAACACAGAACTTACAGAAACTAATGCTCTGCCAAAAAGAAAAATTATATTTTTAAGTAATTCAAATAACCTGGCTTCTTGCCAGATGACTTTCAGTCTGTACATTCAGAACAAATACATTATTATAAACAGCTTCAAAAAAGACCATGGACTTTGGAATGACCTGTTACAAATCATTTAAACTCTTTGAACCTTAGTCTCCTCACCCCAAAAAATGGGAATAATAATCCTCATAGCATCAGGTATTACTGAGGTTTTAAATGTTATTTGCAAAAGGCTTAGCAGTATGATGGAAGACAATTATTTTCAAACAGATAGAATAAGTCATCAAAGGGTTTATCCAAAGCAGGAAAAACTGTACAAGAAAATCTTCCACCTTCTGTACTTCATTTTTCCTTTCTCTGTGGCATTCACAACTTGCTTTCTGTTCTAATCAGATGTGCCCCTCCTAATGCTAGAGAAGTTAATGATTTGATTTCATGCACCTCCATCTCCACTTCCAGCCTCCAAGTACATACCAGTGGTTTGTACCAAGACAGTCATAAATTGATGCTGGAGAAGTCCAGCTGCCAGGAGAATTTTGACATCACTGTAATTTAGCCTAAGGGAAGGGGGACCCTCCTCCAGAAAGAGGAAGAGAAGAATAGAAATGTTTCTGAACTACAAATTATTTTAACCACCTATTGGAAGAATCTCAGAAACAATATTTTGCTTAGCGTACTTCATTCTCTACTTTCAACTAAGATTAAGAGTGATATCTGAGAACAGGGCTTACCTATTTGCACCATTTCTTCATTACCAACCTGGAAAGGAGGGGGAAGTAAGAAAAAGAAACAGTTACTGGGTTTCATCTTATCACCTCGTGCATTTTATTTCTACCATTAGTGCTTTTCAGGAGCTGGCTAATCAGGATACCTGGAGACTGGGATTGCTGCCTAAAGGCTGCACCTTGGTTGTGACAGGAGCACGCGCCAATTCAGTAACGATTTGGGGAAGGGAGACGCTGGCCAGCCATAACTTTAATATTTATGAAGCCAGCAAAAAATAGTGACACTCAATTGTCTCGTCTGAAAACTCTGGTCCTGGGTTAGGACTGGAAAAGAAAGTCTGAATTTAATCAGGCGTAAAAGAAGCCTTAAAGGGGGCCTGATTCATTACAATCAGCGAACAGTGAATCCCCTCCTCTTACCCTGCAGTCAGACTGGGAAGACCAGAGAAGCTACAAAAACTCTCAGAGAAATTCTGTACTGAAAAGTCCCACCGGCCCTGTGTTGATATGATTTACTACAAAGGCTCGCCCGGCTGAGCCTCCTCAAGGGCTCTTCTGAGATCATCGGGCTTCACCTTGAGTCTCCAAAGGGTGGGGGCAGGGCCGAAAAGAAAGAGAGCTGCACTCAATTTAGCTTTAAAAAGAGGAGGAGTTGTGCGGAGGGGGAGGGGAGAAGGCGGCGGACGCCTCCAGCCTCTGCCCAGGAAAACGCAGGGCAGGAAACGTCCTCAGCCCCCCGCCCCAACTGTCAAACTCCAGCCCGGCCGCGGTCCTCCCAGGACACGTGTCTACTGGATCGCTCCCGGTCCTGCCGAGGACTTCCTGAAACCCCCGCCTCCGGCTGCCCGAAAGAAGCCGTGAGTCAGAAGACGAGAAAGCCCCGCGAGCCCGGCTCTGGCTGCAGCGGCCAGGGCACTGGGATCCCGGACCCAGAGTCCAGAACTTCATTCAAGCGCCCAGACCGCCCTCCGGCAACGGAAAACCCAGATGGCCCGGCGAGGATGCGACCTGGCTGCAGTTTGTCACTAGGAACTGTTGCGAATGCCGCAGTGTTGAAGCCCTAGGTGTGACAAGCCCGGGCTCCCAGAGAGGGAGTCATAACCTCCCGTGCAATTCATCCCCCCACCCCAAAGCCCCGCACGCAGCGCCCAGCCCTCCAAACACCGTCCCTGAATGCAAAAGATAACAGGGGAGGGTGGGAGGAGGAAGAGGGAAGAGAGGAGGGGAGCGAGGGGAGGAACTTTTTCGGGAAAAGGTTGGGTTTGAATTTTTTATTGTTATTATTTTCCACTTACTTGTCCATCAGCTGAAGTCCTAACCTCTACCAGAGCGGCTGCTATCAACCAAAGTGACAGGAGAACCATCACGAGTCGAGTTCACTTTTCAACTACTGGGCAAAGCAAATGCCCAGAGCAAACCCCTCCCCAAAATAAGTTGCTTTAAAAAAAATAGAAAGAAAGAAGGAAAAAGAAAGAAAAAGCAGAAGGAAAGAAAAAGATAGAAAAGGGAAAATGCAGAATAATAATAAAAAAATCTTCTGTGCTTTGCTTCAATGAAAATGAAATTTGAGCTCTGAGCCTGGCCCCCTCCGCTCTGCAGTTCTTTCCACTTCACCTTCTCACCCCGTCCTCCCAAACCGAGTGTGCAGGAGCGAGAAGGTGCTGGGAGCCGGGCACGGCTGCCCGGGAGAGGGGGAAGGGACGAGGGGCTTCCAACTATCTCTGCCCGAAGCGGCTTTTTCGAGGCTTTGTGAGCACCATTGGTCCCTAAGGTTAGCGTGGAGAATGCTTGGGTCCCCTGGAGCACGGCGGCAGGGGGAAGTGTTAGCGAGAGAGACGAGCGAGCGGGAGAAAGAGGCAGGGAGAGGGCGACTCCGCCGCACACGCAGAGTGGGGGCGGGAGGAGCGAGGGGAGGAGGCGGCCGGCGGAGGAGGAGGGAGGAGTGGGCCGCTCGCGGCTCCTGTTGCGCGCGCGGTGCCCGTCTGCGCGCTGCCGGCGACCCGCGAGGCGCAAATAAGGCGGCCCGAGCCCCCCGGGCGGCCCCTCCCGCCGCGGCCACCACGTCACGCGGGGCCGGCGCCCGGGCGCAGGGTCTGGGCTCGGAAACCGCCCGGGGCTTCTGCAGCCCGGGTTTGACCCTGCGTCCCGGGGGTTCTCTCCGTCCCCGAGGTGGGCGAGGGGAGGGGAGGGTCCAGGGGCGCCACGGGTCCCGACCAGAGGGACGCCCGCGTTAATTATAGCGAGGGGGAGGGTCCTAGGGCCTGTCCCAGGCTGGAGGAAAGTCACCTCCCAGCCAGGGGAGAGTCTCCAGAGAGAAGCCCTGGAATCTCAAGGTTTTAGAGACGCGATGGTGTTCCCACCAGACACTTTTTATTTGCTGGTGCCCTCCTCTCCAAACTCTTGTTTATGCTTTATTCGTTTATATGAGTTTTCAAAGATACCGTGTCCCTTTCTTGCCTCAACCGGATGCTTCCGTTTATCATTAGAGTACACAGGCCGCAGGGTCTCTTGCTCACACCAAGATTAACTTGTCAGATGACTTATCCTCAAGGTGGCCTGGAGGTTGCTGGAAAGAAATGACACCAAGCAAAGAGTTTGCTGGAACCCCAGCAGAGGCCCCCCCTCCCAGTGGTAGATTCCCGTGGGCGCTTTCCAGTCTGCAGGGGAAGGGTCAGCTTCCACTGACCAGCCCGGCACCACACTTCCTGGAACGACCAGGAGAGAGAAGTGATTAGGCACAAATTTAGGTGTAATCTTCACCTGGTAAAAGCCTTCAGAGGGTCTGCCTAAAATCAAACTTGCGGAATCCAAAGCTAATGTTTGTTTTGCTATGAGATGTCATAATTCCTATTTGTTTTTAAAAAATAGTTTGAGTTTTGAGGCGTTCCTACAACTTTGATTCATTGCTTATTCCTAGAGAGCTAAAGTAAAGCTTATACCTTTAACTGACATGTCACAAGATTTGGTGTTCACTGGCATGTTAGCTAAGACTTTTCAAATTGATATACTAGGATATTAACATGTACAAAGGAGAAACCAGGTAACTGAATGGTCCCACCTAATAACAGCATATTAGGTTAGTTGTTGTTGTTTGGTGCCCATGAGTTGGGTCCCACACATAGCAATCCTAGGTAAAACAGAACAAAACACTACCAGACACTGTGCCATGCCTGGTGATATTGTCAGTGCTTCTCTGCCATTCATAGGGTTTTCAATGGTGGATTGTTTTGGGAGTGGGCTGCCAGGTCCTTCTCCCATTTTTGCAGTGCTGGGGATCAACCCTAGGGCCTCAGAGAGTGCAGAGCAGCACTCAACCAACTGAGCTAACCCCTAGCCCTCATTAAGTTAATTAGTTAATTATTAGTTGGAATTAAGACTAGACCACAGTACTGAAATATCTCTAGGTGTAGTTTTTTCTTAAATTTATGCCAGCAGAATTTTTGTAAACTGTCATTGACTTACTGACCAGGAATGATTTGCTGGTTTGCCTAGTCATTAAAAGCAAATAACCCTAAATATTGTATAAATAAAAATTTGTCAATGTACATTGACAACTAAAAGAATACTAGAGTACAAATTAGGAGACCTGGGTCCTAGGCCTCCCTGACATTTGTCTGACACTAGAATTCTATTTTGGTTTCTCCCTTATGAGGTATTTCTAAAATTCCCTTATCTTAAGTAATAACAGAAAGTATATTTAGCCATGGTGTTACTGTTGTCCTTTTTGGGTTAGTCTTACAACATTCAGACATTTGTTATCACCTAACCCCTGGCACAGGGCACTCTCTGAGGACACAGGTTCTACCCCCAGCACTGCAAAAATGGCAGAAGGACGTGGCAATCCATTCCTGAAGCTATCCTGAAACAATCAGTCATTGAAAACACTACGCAGGTCGCTATGAGTCACACCTAACTCCACCACACCTAACAACAACAACCACTCCTGGCACACAAGCAATTCATATGACTTCCAGGAAAGCAATGGATTCAGAAAGTTTGACCATGATCACATAGTGGAACGCATCTTACATCCCTGATTCGGTAAAATCTTCATGATCTAGTACTTAACCTGTACTGCCTGTGACAATCCTCATATTTTCTTCCTGTACATTTTCTTTTTTCCAAATATGGGTCAGGGCCCACCTATTCCATTTCACAACCCAATGAATCATGGCCTTCACTCTGAAAAACACTGATTTAAGAACATACAGTAAGGCTTATATTTCTTTGATTCTAAGTAAATTGAATTCTGATTAATAAGGCTCTACTGGTCAGCACCCCCCCACCCCCGCCACATCTGTCCGTTTGTCGCACTCCACCAGGTAGATTCACACAGTGTCTGCAACAATGGGCTTAAATATAAATAAGATCATGTGCCTGGCACAGAATCCAGAAGTGTTTTGATCTGTTGTACATAGGGTTGCTATGAATCGGACTCCACTCGATGGTACCTAACAACTGGCCAGCTGCCTGTAATCCCATTGACTCAGGAGGCAGAGGCAGGAAGATCACAATTACTCCCTGTTTTGCTAAATGTTTTACTGAAAAAAAAAATTCTCCGCAGTCAACCAATGTATGTGAAATACTCATTTAAAGAAAGTGAAATGGATATCTTTATTTCAGATTTCACAGGGACTCCAATATCCCAAGTGCATTGTGCATCTTCAAGGGGAGATATGTGGTGCAGTTTGAGTACGTATTTATGTGACCATAGAATGTTTTTTTCTCATACTTTATCTGTAGATCCCACATGGGGAAATATCATTACAAACCCAATTATTACAATAACTTTGAGGTTAGAGTCATATGCAGATTCAGCCTGGGTACTCAACTGTGTTGTTGGCATTAGGTTCCATCGACTCAGAGCGACCCTATGTACATCAACAGAATAAAACACCCTCTAACACTGTGCCATGCCCAGCACTATTGTCAGTGCTTCTCTGCTAGTCATAGGGTTTTCAATGGCGGGTTGTTTCTAGAGTACATTGCCAGGTCCTTCTCCCTAGCCTCCAGCACCTGATATTCGCAGGCGGTCTCCCATCCAAAGACTAACCAGGCCAACTCTGCTTAGCTTCTGAGATCAGGTGGCATAAGATGCTAGGGTGCTATGACTGCATACCAATTCTCTACTCTAAAATTGTTTTAATATTGCTTTTGCAAAACTCATGAAAATAACATGATCTTACATGTAAACAATTTCGCACATTGTCTAGAACACAGTAAGGGATTCCATGTAAAATTTTTAGATGGAACTGATGGCACCAGTACAGATGGCTCAGTGGAGTTCCTAGTTCCTAAATTTGTTTCACAAACTGCCCCCTACCAGCCTGCTATCATTACCTCCCTCCTCTGCCCTGTGTTTCCTGGGCTCTAGCTACAGTGTTATTTCCCATATGCCCTGCTGTCCCCATAGCCAAGAAAATTATATGACAGGAGAGGGTAATAGTAGCTAATGTTGTGTTATGTTTCCTTTCAAAATGGGTTTCAAGTTTTAATCTCGAAAGTAATCACATGTACCATCAACCAACATCTAGCACAATTTCTATCATGTAGAGATTAGCAGAGTATTTTTGGTATACCTTTAGCATATCTAGGCAAAACTATGCCATTTTACCCCCTGCTTGGTGATAACCTTTATTTCAGGTCTTTGGATTGTTGGCACCTAGTCCTAATTATCAATCATCCCCTTTCAGATTTAAGTTCATGAAATCAATACAGTAGTCTCCCTTATTTGAGGTTTTGCTTTCGGAGGTTTTAGTTACCCATGGTCAACCTCAGACTAAAAATATTAAATGGAAAATTCTAGAAATAATTTATGTTTTAAATTATTTTTAAAATAGTATATTGCTGTAATTGTTCTAGTTTATTATAAGTCTCTTACTTGTCTAATTTATATTCCTCACAGCAAAGAATTATTTATAAATTTCTTTTTAGGCATTTTGGTGCTTTTTACTTTGGGCTATTTATTTTCCCCACACTCTTAATACACCTAAAAACCAATTGATATTCACTAGATATATTATATTTTAAAATTTGAAAAATTCTCTACTCATCTTTATTCAAAGTATGAATACAGGAACTTTCTGTATCATGAGTGGATTGAATTATATCCATCTTGTCCTCTAAATTGCAAGTTCTGTGAGGGAATTTACCTCTGCCTTATTCACTTTCCATCACCAACATCTAGCGATTTCCATCACACAAATGTTGCAGAGTACTTTACTATACTCTGAACACATCCAAGTAAACCTGTCCTTTGTTGCCTACTGGTGAGCTTTGTTTCAGATCCTAGGACTCTTGACAGCTAGAACTAGAAGAATATTAGAGTAGGTACATGGAACCTGCCACTCACTATAGGACAGTGAAAACTGGGTCTACCTGCCCCCTTCCTGTATATTCTTGCAAATGAAAATATGGAGCTGCTTATATAGAATGGTTCTTTTGCTCACCAAGGTCAAGCGTCATCCTCAATCTCATTTTTCCTCTTATGCCATGCTGATTTGCTCACTCATGGATCCAAAAACCAAGCATACTATGTGTGTATACTTCTAATTTTAAAAAAAATTAACCAAGGCATTAGGTTAATTAGGAGTTGGCTGCTGAACTTTCATATTGAAATAGAAAAGGCACATAGTATGCACTGAAAGAATATTTGTTGAATAATGGAGTGAATATTTATTGTCTCTACTTAATAATGTGTGAAATGTGTTGTATTCTTTTTCCCTACTATCAGTGATGAAGCTATTTCCAATTTAAGTCTTTTCACAGAACTTTTCAGAAATTTCATCGAAAGATAAAAAAATTAAATGCCAGGAAAATTTATAAACACAACAATCAAGAAATTTTTAAGATGGAAAAGCCCGATTAGGTCATCTAGTTCATGCTCTGGCCAGTGTTTGAGGCAGTGTTGCCATAGTCTTTTCCTCAGAGGAAAACCAGTATCTTACAAGGATAGATTTGGACGTCCAGGATTTTTTATTTAATCATTTAGTGTTAATAATTCCACAAAGGAACAAGTCTTGAGGGAAAATTTTTCCTCATGTTCCTTGATCTTCATCCTTTTTCTTGATTTGAGATTATTCATTGCACCATAAACAGCTTTTCTTTCTTTGATAAAGTTTGGTATAGCAATTAATATTTTAGCTATTCATACTCAATTTATGGAAATGAATATTACTGTCTACCTTCCTTTGTTTTTATAGTCTTTCTCTGTTTTGTTAAGCCTTCAAAAGATTTTTTGCTTGGAAACTCAATGGTAATGGAAGATCAGAGTCTTCCTGGGGCCTGAGTTTAAACAGAAACAAGAGAGCAATTAAAATTTAATATTCTTTCAAATGTTCCTTCTAATGGCTTAACCTGATCATTATAACTACTTTAATAGCAAGGAATTTAGAATTATTGTCAGTTTACTTTGCATTTATGTCATGATTTTCTTTTTGATAGTTAAGGTAACTCAAACAAAATAGCTGCATATTTAGAACTATTAAATTAACAGTCATGTTCTCCTGGAGAGCTAGGGTTTAGCTTAGTTAATAGAGTGCTGCTCTGCACTCTCTGAGGCCTTGGGTTCATACAATCCCCAACACCACAAAAATGGGAGAAGGACCTGGCAGTCCACTCCCTAAACAATCCAGAAACAATCCGCCATTAAAATCCCTACAAGGGTGGCCATGAGTCAGACACAACTTGACAGCACCTGGTAACAATAACAACAATGCTCCTGGAGAGGAAGAGGTTCAAAATCAGAGATGTGGCATAGTACTTCCCACATGGTAAACCATTCCATAAATATATGATAAATTTAATTATGTAGCTAACCAGTTCCCACTAATTATACCAATACTTGCATTTTAAAGTACCACCACATTGTTAACTAAAAAGTTATAAGTTGTTTTCTATAACTTTCTACTCAATGCTGCAAAACATTTAGGAGTATGTCACAGTACCAAAGACTTTGAATCAATTCCCGTTTTTAAAAAAAATTACAGTAAGATTCATAATTTTCAGTTGGACTCAATAGCCTTGAGAAGGAGGGAAATGTAGCAAATCAGAGGTTATACAGCTCATTAACAGTATTCCCAAGTAGGTGATTGTCGGAACATGCAGGTGACAAACTTAAGTGTTCTACTTGTACACTAGAGTAAAAATGAAATGAAATAGATTTGTGGAGGAGTTGTTGTTGTTAGGCACCATGGAGTCAACTCAAACTAATAGCAACCTTATGTACAACAAACGAAATACTTATTACCTCACACTGTACCATGCCCGGCACTATGTCAGTACTTCTCTACTATTCGTAGGGTTTTCAATGGCTGATCATTTTTGGGGAGTGGGTTGCTGGCTCCTTCTCCCAAGCCTACAGCACCTAGTGTTCCCAGGTGGTCTCCCATCCAAGTACTAACTAGGCCAGACCCTGCTTATCTTCTGAGATCTGATGAGATTAGATGCCACACTGGTATGGCTGCAGGCTTATTAAAAAGGAGAAATATATCAAAATTTGAGAAAATCTCTCCATTTAAGGGCTGTTACTATTAACAAAACATGTTCTGTAATAAAATTTCCTATAGATTTTTGGAGCCAACTCCATGGCACCTAACAACAAAAACAATAGATTTTTGAGATTAAGCTAAAGGCTCAAGTCTTTTCATGCTGTTTAGATGAACAGAAAGAGTCAGATGTCTTCTGGTTTGTCAATCCAATAACTATGCAGTAAACCATAGTTCTGCATGTAGTTGTCCCATTGAAAACCCAATATGGTACATGGTGGGCATCATTATGGTACAACCAAATAATAGAGTGTATGTTTTACTATTCATTTCCTGAGACCTCATATTATTTATTCAATGTCTGGCCAAGTTTTCCTAAAATGCTTATAAAGGTTTTTTGTTTGTTTGTTAAGGGAAAAATAAATCTTTGTATCCCGTTGAGTTACTGAAAGTCAACCCCAATTCTATGTCATAAAAACAACTTTCAAATAAGATCACTTCCTTAGTTCTCAGGGTATTATGAGCACTCATTAACATAGTAATTAACTTTTTCCAAACTACAACTAGGAATAATTAGCTGAGCAAATAGGCAGAACAAAACAATCCACCAAAGAAATGAAAAATTAGCTTTGAAATCATCAGTCCTAGATTGTCTCTTCTTAAGAAAACATGACTCACAATCTTATAATCTAGCATTTTAGGAAAAAACAAAAGCAAAACAAAACAAAAACTGCACTGTGACTGGGAATGTTTGCATTTTTATATGAATAGATTCTTAACCCAATAATAATAGCTGTAATCAAGCTAGATTTATTGCTGCTCTTATTTCCTATTATTACAAAAAGTCACAAGCTGAGGGAATAAAAACTGCCTAAGATTTATGTTTGTTGTTGTTATTGTTAGGTGCCGTCAAGTCTGGTCGGACTCAGCAACCCTATGTACAACAGATGAAGTACTACCTAACACTGTGCCATGCCCAGCCTATTGTCTGTGCTTCTGTGCTATTCCCAGGGTTTTCAATGGCTAATTGTTCGAGGAGTGGGCTGCTGGTCCTTCTCCCAAGCCTGTAGCACCTGGTGTTCCCAGATGGTCTCCCATCCAAGTACTAAGCAGGCCCAACCCTGCTTAGCTTCTGAGATCTGATGGGATAGGATGCCACAGTGGTATGGCTGGAGGCAAGATTTATGTTTAGGGTCTTTATTCTGTTATTGTCACACTAAATATACAACACAACAGCTACCACTATTCTGCAGATTAAATGATAAGTATTTGTCACAGTTAGTTCAAATGTGAAATCATGGAGCCATTTTAGTTGTCATATGCCATATTGAAGGCCTACAGCCATACCACCCTGACATCCAATCCCCTGTGATCTCAGAAGCTAAGCAGGGTCTGGCCTTTTACTAGTTGGATGGGAGACCACCTGGGAATTCCAACTGTTGTAGACTTAGGAGAAGGACCTGGCCATGTCCAAAACAATCAGCCATGGAAAACTCTATGAATAGCAGAGAAGCACTGACAGTGCTGGGCATGGCACACTGTTGGGGAGTGTTTCTTTCTGTTGTAGGTAGAGTTGCTAAGAGTTGGACCCAACTCTATGGCACCCAACAACAATCACAAATGCTATGTAAAAGAAAATCAGACATTTCAGAATTTTTCTTGTCAGTGTACTTAATACAGAATGAAATGCTCTAATGACATTTTAATAATTTTTACGCACTTGGAAATTTTTATCATAAGTACTTATTCTCTAGTTTGTCATTTTTATCAATTACCCCAGTTATTAGCAGCATAAGGCAGTCACACAAGCCTATAAACTTCAATGATTCCTCAAATTAGTTGCCTCGGTCACCCAAAAAGAGTCCCAACAACTAAATACTTATTTGTGACAATTCATCCTAAAAACCTCTGTTACCACTTACTGTGTAGTTTTTTTCCCACTACTAGAAGAAAGGTTAGAAATACATAACAGTTGATCTGTGGAAGGTTTTGTTTTGTTATTGTTTGTTTGTTTGATGCACTTGTATGCAGCTCCCAGTTATTCTAATCAAGTGGATCTACTGTAGAAGTTTGGCATCTCTTACTTGCTAAAGCTTCACAGATAAATCAGTAAAGACTGTGACCCTAAAAGCATTGCTGGTCAACCTTTTGTTATCCTAGTAAAAACAGATTTTGATTCAGGAAGCCTAGATGGAGCAGTTCTAACAAGTTCATGAGTGATACTGATGCTACTGTTCTTTAGAAAACATTTTGAATTGCAGGATAATTGGACGTAGTATTTACAGGTGATTAAAAAAAAAGAACCATCTGACATTAAATCCAAGCATGAGCTATTTGGAATAAAAGCTAGTTTTGCCCCCTATTCTTTACTAGACACTCATTATACACAATTAACATAAAATTCAGAACTGGAAAAAAATCACTTAAGAGAAGTATCCCTGTGACATTGATTAGGAATTAAATGTATCTTACTAAAAAGTCACTGAGCCATGTGCTTTCTTACATAGTTGATAGGTCGAGTCAAGTTTAAATTCATAGTGACCTTCACAGGGTTTTCAATGGCTGATGGTTTCAGGATTGTTTTAGGAGTGGGCTGCTATGTCCTTCTCCCATTTTTGCAGTGCTGAGGATCAAACCCAAGGCCCCAGAGAGTGCAGAGCAGTGCTCTACCCACTGAGCTACACCACAGCCCACTTTCTTACATGTTGTTGTTGTTAGATGCCATCAAGTCGAGTCCAACTCATAGCCACCTTATGTACAGCAAAACTAAACACTCCCCAATTCTGTGCCAGGCACAAGATCTTATTTATGTTGAAGCCCATTGTTGCACACACTATGTCATCCATTGGAGGGGTTTCCTCTTTTTCGTTGACTTGCCACTCTCCCAAACATGATGCCTTTCTCCAGGGATTGGTCCCTCCTGACAACATGTCCAAAATACCTAAGACACAGTCTAGCCATCCTTGCTTCCAAAGAGCACTCTGTTTACACTTCTCATAAGACAGATCTTTTGGTTCTTTTGGCAGTCCGTGGTATATTCAATATTCATCTCAATAAATAAAATCAATTTAAGAAAGGTTAATTACTACTGTTTAAAAATAAATCACTGTCTGCAATCTGCCATCCCTGCAAAAGTGCCTGGTATCCACAAGAATGTGTGGCAGGTGTTTTGAGATGCTGCACTTCCAAACCACTCATGGAATAAGCTGCACTGAAGATAGAGTCACCCTACAATTTGCTGTCTTCTAGCAGTTTACCCAAAGTAGTAGTAAGATTCAAGGAACTGACTGGCAGTATTTAGCAAAGAAAATGAGAGTGAAAGAACTATTTGGTTGGTGTTTTTATTGAAGGAATAACCATAAGACACTCTCCGGGGACTCTGGCGTAAGGGACTTAGATTAATTATAAAAGTATTTGGTTGCTACAAATCAAGAGTAAGTTTTAGGAATTCTAATATTCTAGCCTATATTCCTGGGCCACATAGAATGTTTCTTGGATTTGTAATGGCTGTTGTTGTCCTACATTCATATAATTGGGCCTCTTTAAATCTTGTTTGAGGGCATATCAATGTCCCGCTAATCCCTTTGATCACTCCAGAAAATGCAGTTCTTTCATCCTCTTTGACAATAGATGAAGTGCTAGCATTAATATGCAGATACAGATAAGCCTTATTAAGAGAGCACTCTATACATGTTGACTACTATGAAACAGCAAATAAATATTTTGTGTCTTGCTCTCTATCTTTTTTTAATTATCCCTCCTATCCTACACCCACACCAAGTTTTATGTCCTCTTGCTTCAAGAAAAGGCCAAAAGAAAAAGAAATGCCCCACTTACAGCTTGGCCTTCTTGCTTTTGTTTCCCAGAAGCTTAAGTGTAGAGAAGTGAGTAATTTTGGTAGATAAAGAGACAGAGATGCTGAGATCTGGTTCTCTTAAGGCTTGGGAAGCAAGATCCAGGGAGACAGCGAGATGTTGGAAGGAAAGGCTGCTGCTGTACCTGGGTCAGCCAAAGCCCAGTTATTTCTACACCCCAGC
The DNA here is from genome assembly GCA_007922755.1 of Pedetes capensis. Taxonomy (NCBI): domain Eukaryota; kingdom Metazoa; phylum Chordata; class Mammalia; order Rodentia; family Pedetidae; genus Pedetes; species Pedetes capensis. The sequence goes on from VMDO01001959.1 coordinate 179,636, forward strand.
AAGCCATGATGGCTTAGACATAGGGCACCTCAGTGGTAACCTGTGCTACCCAAGCCTAAAGAGGTTATCCTTAGTATTTTAATAACTGCAAGATTTCAGGAAGTGAGAAAAAGTGACTGAAATGAATTTCCTGGCAGCCCACAGATCTGGGTATTAAAGATGGTTTAATTACATTTAAATAAAAAAAAAGAAAAGTAACACTGCTTGAGCACACCAATTGTGTTTGCAAAATCATACATGCAAAACTCAAATATGCCTCACTGTACCAGGAAGTAGGGTCCATCTCTGTTTGTAACCATATCTAGGAACACTTAAATTGAAACTTTACAAAAAAAAATTTTTTGTTGAAAAAAATCAAACTCTTATCATGTATGGGAGATCCCAAGTTATTTTACCAGATGGTAAGTGTGAGCACAAACAAATATAAATTATATAGCGAAACTCTAGTAATAAGTGCCACTTGTGTTGCACTAAGGGATTGGTAAGAATCTTTGTCCTGGCTGAGAAAATGTTGCTTTACTTCTGATTGGGTCCAGATTTACTTCCCTGCAACTCCCTAGTACAACAAAAAGAAAGAAGAAAGGAAGAAAGGAAGTAAGGAGTAAGGAAGGAAGAAAGGGAGGGAGGGAGGGAGGGAAAAGAAAAGAAAAGAAAAAAAGAAGAAAAACGAACTGAAATTTAAAAAAATGAAATCTTACTTTAACCAATCAAAGAAAACTTTTGCCATAACACCCATATGTATGTGAATGATGAGCCATCTTAGGAAGCTTTCTGAAACAATTCATGTAAGTAAAACACTGTTGTTGTTTTTATTAGGTGCCCTAGCATTAGTATCCGACTCATAGCGACTCTCATAGGGTTTTCAATGGCTGACTGTTTCGGGATTGCCTTGGGAGTGGATTGCCAGGCCCTTCTCCCATTTTTGTGGTGCTGGGAATTGAACTCTGGACCTCAGAGACTGCAGTGCAGCCCTCTACCAACTGAGCTAAATCCCAGCCAAAATACTCTGTAGTGGTATCCTAATACTCTGAGAATACAGCTCCTTTATACTCAGCAAGCCTAGTGAAAGAAAACAAAATAAAACGATATTTTTATATAACATGCAAAGTACAGGCTGCCCAACTTACTAAGTGACAAAAATATCTGGTATGCAACATCTATTTTTCTCAATGAACAGAGCTTTCAGAAAAATCATGAAAACTGTAAGGCTAGTATGTCAACTTACTTTCTCCAAGTCTTTTTTGGATAGGATAGTAACTCTTCCCACTCACTACATGTCAGACATGTATTTATTTCCTAGTCCTATGGGCTACCTTCAGAAAAGAAAAGTCCCAATATTGAGTCTATCATTGTTAGCTAACTCTACTTAGTAATTTGTCATTTTACTATGTGATATGTGTGTCATGTTGTTGTTAGGTGCTATCAAGTTGAATCTGACTCATAGTGACCCTATATATAGCTGAACAAAACACTCCCCACTTCTATGCCAGGCACACGATCTTATTTATGTTGAAACCCATTGTTGCACTCACTGTGTCAACCCATCTAGTGAAGGGTTTTTCTTTTTTCATTGACCTGCTACTCTCCCAAACATGATGTCCTTCTCTTGGGATTGGTCCCTCTTGACTACATGTACAAAATATGTAAGATGTAGTCTAGCCATCCTTGCTTCCAAGGAGCACTCTGGTTGCACTTCTTCCAGGACAGATCTTTTGGTTCTTTTGGCGGTCTATGGTATATTCAATATTCGTCTTCAGCACCATAATACAAAAGCATCAATTCTTCTCCTGTCTCCCTGTTCGATGTCTGGCTTTCACAACCATGTGATGTGACTGAAAGTACTGTTGCATGAGTCAGGCGCATCTTCATCTTCAAGGGCTGAGGGTTAGCTCAGTTGGTAGAGTGCTGCTCTGTGCTTCCTGAGGACCCAGGTTCAATCCCTAGCAAAGAAAAAATTGGAGAAGGACATGTCAGTCCACTCCTAAGGCAATCCCAAAATAGTCAGCCATTAAAAACCCCCTGAGGGTCACTATGAGTCAGACCTGACTGGACAGCACCTAACAACAACAACAATGATATGTATCATACTGTCAATTTTGCATTTATGTATGTAATATTGTATACGTACACACATCTATGCAATAACAGTATCATATTAAGATATTTACATATATATATCCTGCAATATTATAATGCTACTATAATTAAAGTAAAATAGCCAGTTATTTCTATTTATATATCATAGTCATACAGTATAATATATATATAATATATATAACACAGTAACATATGTACATTACATATCTACATATATAAAACATATATATATAGAGAGAGAGAGAGAATCTGGCAATTTCATTTTAATTACTGTAGTACTAAAAAAAATCTTAGGATAACTTTCAGGTTGCTTTTTTTCTTTTTTTCTTTTTTTTCTTTCTTTTTTTGCCTCAAAGTAACTTTCTTAACTATACATACTTCAAAACAGGAAACAAACAAAAAGAATAGGAATGGAAAGGAGGACAGCAAAGAAAACAAAAGGAGAAGAATAGAAAGAGAGAAGAGCAAAATCACCATGACATTGTATGTTGGCACTGGAAATATAATTACTCATAGAGAACTGTATCTTTATAAAAAATGAAATGCTCCCTTCTCTGCTTATGACATACCTTTCCATTTAAGTTTTTAGGACCCTTAGTAGATTTTATCAATGTTTGGATTATCACCACTGCCTATTACTTCTTTGGGCTTATCCATAGCTAGTTTATAATTTTGTTGTTATTGTGATTTACATCTTTTATTTTCATTTTACTTTTGAAAGAATTACAACTTGAGAAGTTGTTTAGCTACATTTGAATTTCCACTTGCTTAGGTCCTTCATCTATATCTCTACTAGTTCAGAACTCCAAGAGGCATAGCAAGTAGGACAATGGCTGTCATTTATCACAACCAACCTGTTCCCAAAGACAAATAAATGTTTATATCAGTTATCTCCCTTAGTCTGTGGTTGGATGTGCTACTTCATAAATTTCCTAACCCTAGTCATTCCTATTTCCTTGTATAATTTCTTTTCAATCATAGTATGTTATTATATTAGAAGTATGATGTTTTAAATTTGCTAACATCTTATCTGTTGTTGTTGTTAGGTGCCTTAAAATTGGGTGCAACTCATAGTGACCGTCATAGGGTTTTCTTTCTTTCTTCTTTCCCTTCACTGGTAAATGTTGGTGGGGTACAGAGTAATACAGCAATTGCTTTTTTCATTATGGAATTATTATATCACTTTTGGTTACACTATCAACTGATGAGGTTTATGGAAAATTTTGACTAATATGTAGTAAAATTCATATGCATATTTGGGTTATATTGTTGTTGTTAGGTGCCATCGAGTCGAGTCCAACTCATAGCAACCCTATGTACAGCAGATCAAAACACTTGCCGATTCTTTGCCAGGCAAACAATCTTCTTTATGTTTAAGCCCATTGTTGCAGACACTGTGTCACTCCATCTGGTGGAGGGTTTTCCTCTTTTGGGTTAACCTGCCACTCTCCCAAACATGTCCTTCTCCAGGGATTGATCTCTCCTGACTACAAGTCCGAAATATGTAAGATGCAGTTTGGCCATTCTTCCTTCCAAGGAGCACTCTAGTTGCATTTCTTCTAGGACAGATTTGTTGGTTCTTTTGGCAGTCCATGGTATATTCAATAGACGTCTCCAGCACCACAATTCAAAAGCATCAATTCTTTTTCTGTCTCCCTTGTTCAATGTCCAGCTTTCACAACCATATGATGTGACTAAAAATACCATGGCATGAGTCAGATGCACCTTCATCTTCAATGTGACATCTTTGCTTTTCAATACTCTAAAGAGATCTTTTGCCACAGCTTTTCCTAGAGTAATGCATCTTTTGATTTGACTGCTGCTTCCACGGGTGTTGATTATAGAGCCAAGCAAAGCAAAATCTTGGACAACCTCAATCTTTTCTCCATTTATTGTGAAGTTGCGTGCTGACAAGTCATAATGATTTTTGTTTTGTTGATGTTTAGTCGTAACCCATATTGAAGGCTGTGATCTTTGATCTTCATCAGTAAATGTTTTAAATTCTCTTCACTTTCAGCAAGCAGAGTTGTGTCATCTGCATAACGCAGGTTGTTATTGTGTCTTCCTCCAATCCTGATGCTGCGTTCTTCCTTATAAATTCCAGCTTCTCAGATTATTTGCTCAGCGTATAAATTGAAGAGATAGGGTGAAAGTATACAGCCCTGACGCACACCTT